>JAKOGI010000936.1:0-302500 GCA_029747015.1 Carnegiea gigantea
CTAACACAACTTCTTTCATATGAGGTTTTAGACTACATTGCATTTGCCTAACAGGTTTAGCATTGTCCTCTAAGTGAATTCTATGCACAGAAATAGTAGGATTAATCCATTTCAAATGAACAACTAACCATCCAAAGTAGCCTTATGATCAAATAAGACACGAATCAACTTTTTTTCTTGATCACGAGATGAAAGAGAAGATATAATGAAAGGTAGGGTCTCTTTAGGGCCTAGAAATACATATTTGAGTGAATCAAGGAGAGATTTCAACTAAAGTTTAGGTGAGGACACAATAGAAAGTGGCATTGAAGAACTTGTTAAAGGTAGAAGGGGCTCTTAAGTGGACACATAAGATGAAGACTCAAGATAAGGAGTGAAGTCAAGAGTAGAATCCATCTCATCTATTTTACTTCCTAACTCAAGCAATCTCAAGTCCCTATAGGAAAGATAGGTTCCCAAAAGATCATTACTCAAAATAGCAAGTAAAGCTTCTTCAATGATTTCGTCAATCACATCAACAAAGAAGCATTCAGATTCATCTTCAAACACAAGTTGAGAAGAAGCTTTAAAAATGTTAAACCTAACCCTCATGTTCATAACCCAAATATCCATTACTCCTGACCTATAGTTAATTATGGTATTAGCCGTAGCTAGGAAGGCACGTCTTAAAATAAGAGGGATTTGCTTGGAAGCATGAGTAAGGTCCATGTCCAATATAACAAACTCAACATAAAAGAATCCTTTATCAACTTGAACCAAGACATCATCGATCCACCCTCTAGGAGTCCTAATTGACCTATTAGCAAGATGAAGGGTATAATTGAAAGGTCTCCATTTATCCAATCCCAACTCTAGATAATTAGAATATGGTATGAAATTAACACTAGAACCCAAATCCAAAAGTTCAAAATTGATAATATCGCATGAAATAGTAGGGACATTAGGATCTTTGAACTAAGGTGGAGTGTCAAATTTCATAATCGCATTCACTTGTTCACTTAGAAGAAACCTTTTTAGACTTGTGATCTTTACATTTCTTTTTAAAATACTCATGCCTTTAAGGAACTTAGCATAAGTCTAGATATGTCTAATTGCTTCCAGGAGGGAAAGATTGACCTTAACTTGCTTAAAGGTCCATAGAATGTCATTTCTTTGCTTATCTTTATTAGAAGCGAATGGTGCATCTGAAGTTTGACAGTAAGGAACCTTTGCATTATATGTGATGATGAGGTCAGACAGAGCGGGCGAAGGGGGTAAGGCATTTTCCTTTTTAGTTTCAAGGCCACTCATAATAGTCTTAAGTCTTTCCTCTTTATCATATTCCTTCTCACTTACATTGTTATCAACTTCTTTACCACTCCTAAGAACATTATAACTTTGAATAGTTCAAATTATTAGTCTTAATGGTTCTATATGGGATGGTTTGAAAGTTTTCCTTCTTTTGTTTTACCTATAGCTTTGGCTAGTTGCCCAAGTCAGGTTTCTAAATTTGCTATAGATTGTGCATGAGGGTAAAAAATATACATTTTAGACTAAATTCCTTGGGCCTTGGAGTTAATGTTTTACACATGTGAAGTTAAGGTACCAAGAGCAGAAATTACCTCATCAATATTAGAGCTCCCAGATGGAACTTAATGAGAAGGAGGAGGAGCATATCTTTGATTTTGGAAATCAGAAGGGGTAGGTCTACTAGATTACGCTTGAGAATTCTCAACATTTTGAGGCGTCCATATAAAAATTAGGATGATTCCTCTAACTATGGTTATAAGTATTAGAATAAGGGTAATTCATTGGAGGAAATCCTTGGGCAGCATTCATTTGTTCAGTCACACAGTCGGACTTACCGATAGAAGCACAATCAATAGAAGCATGTATAAGACTAGCACAAATCGAACACACATCTTACATAGTGCAGACATTAGACACTTTGCTTATGCACAATAATTGATTAAGTTTCTTATTTGAAGCATTGACTTTACTAGAAAGGTCAATTGAATGTTAAACCTAATCCCCCTTTTATTTCCTAATTGCCTAGGCAAAGCTGAATTTAGACATGATAAAACTGATCCGAGACCCAAAACTCGAATTTAATGACTCAGACCCACACCCGACCCGAAAATAGGCATATCCGTAAGTGGATCTTAAACCCAAATTGATCCGAATTGAACCACAATCAACCTAAAACTTTCGACAAAATTGCTTATTTTTGCATGATAAGCATATTGGACCAAAAATCAGTTGACCTGAAGTCCACCCAAGCCATAATTCACTCAACCCAAGCCGAACTAACCCGAAATGTCAATTAACTTGAAACATGACATAACCCAAACTTAATTCGACCCATATCTTAGCCGAATGACCCATTTGCTAAGTCTATCTGAATGTGAGTAAGTAGCATACAAAGGTAAATTTTCACTCAAATGTTCAAACAATTCCCAAACTTGTTCAGGAGTCTTATACCAAAAAATACCACCACAAGATGCATCAACCATCTGCCTAATGTTCTCATCTATGCCATAATAAAAACTCTGGACTATTGTCACATAGGAACCTCATAGTGAGGACAACTTCGCAACAACTCTTTAAACATTTCCCAACCTTCATACAATTGTTCATTTTTATTTTATGAAAAAGTGGCTATAGCACATCTTAAGGTAGTCAGTTTTACCAATGTAGAAAAACTTTTTCAGGAATTGTTTTTGCATTTGATCCCAAGTGGTGGTATTTGTTTCAGTATCTGACCAAACTTTGGCTTTATCTTTCAAATAGAAACAAAAAAGATGCAAATGAAGAGCATCACCAGAGGCATTATTTAAGAAGACGGTAGAACATATTTCTAAAAATGCATCAACATGCTTGAAAGGATGTTCAGAGTCTAGCCTATAAAAGGACTGAGCCATTTGGATGAGGGAATACATAATCTCAAATTGGCCCATAGCAATGAGTATATGGGTACTCTTAGGTGAATCATGAGTGGCAGAAGTGAAATACTGCTTAAGTGGCTTAGGTGGGGTTCGTTATTCAGCCATCATTTTCTTAGCTCTTATTCTACTAAGAGAATATTCAATTTCAGAATTTCATTTCTTCAAGATCTATGAATAAAGAGTGTCTACCATGCATATATAACCCACAAGCAATCAAAAGAATAGTATGAAATCAACGCCAGAATAAGCAAATGAAATAAGAAAGAAAATAAAAGAAAATAAAAGAATGATCTAAGGGAATGCAAAAAAATGAAAAATAAAATAAAAGAAAATAAATGAGAACAAATGAAATAAAAGGAAGGGGGGTTAACAAAACTAAAGGAAAATAACAAAAATAAATAAAATAAACAAAATAACAAAAATAAAAGTGTTAGATTAGACTAGGACGGAATGGTGAAAATAATTAGATTAGAAGGGAATAGGGAGAAAAGAAATAAAATTGTTAAATTAGGAGAGAATGGAGAATAAAATAAGATGAAATAAAAATAATGAATAATATTAGTAAAAAAAAAAGGAAAGAAAAAGGATGGCGGTTGAGAATAAGAAGATAAATAAATAAATAAATAAAAATAATAAGTGGAAAAGAAAATCAAAAATCACTAATCATACCCTAGCAATGACGCAAAAAACTTAATGGGGATTTTATGTTCTGTTTTAAAAAATTTTTTTACTTGCAAGTACACAACATTAATTGTAAAGTAGCGAATATAGAGTGTCGATTCCATGCAGAGCAATAACAATTTTAAACTTAGTATTTTCAATTAAAAAGAATTCTTATGGTGGGATACCTCAGCTGCATCACATCTAATATCTTCTCTATAAGTCTAACTCATTCCTCTAAAATAAGAGGGTCTATGATCCTATCGTATGTCTATTATCCTTTCTAGACCATTTCTTCCATAAGGTTACTACCCTTTCCCTCACTCGAAGAAGGGTTTGACTGTAATGTGACTAAAAACTTCTTGAACTGTATTCTCTACCAAGCTTTGGCGTGGTTCATTGGTTTCCTTATTCATATAGGTAGGGGTCTTGCTATGAGCTTGATGGCTAGGATGAAAAGAAGACTTACTAGTAATAGATTCTTCTAAATCCATAGGTTCTTGGGGGAGTGAACCGTCATGCCCATTTGAGTTTAACATGCTGTTAAAGGAATTCATATTAGCTCATATCTCATATATATCTATATATGTATATATATGGTTATATATATATATATATATATATATATATATATATATATATATATATATATATATATATATATATATATATATATATATATATCTCTATATATATATATACATATATATATATATATATATATATATATATATATATATATATATATATATATATATATATACAATAATTAATATATATATATAGACCTATATATATATCTATATAGTATAATCTATCTCTATATATAGATATATATTATACCTACATACATATTAGTATATATATATATATATATATATATACTACTATATATACATACAATACATATTATTATATATAATCTATATTATATTATATATATATATATATCATATATATATTAATCTATATTATATATATCCACCAGCACACATATATGTATGGACATGTGTGCACATAGAACACACATTCATATACAGTCATAAACATTGTGCACATCAATGTCATATTACACTTATAGCATTCATACCATAGATAGCAATTATACATTTCACTTAGATCATCATGCACACCAAAACTTGACGATCTTCTGAGCCATAGCCAAAGTTAGGGCTAGCATATATCATTGAACATACTATCTTAGGCTAACTCATCAAGTTAGTTTTATAGACATGCATACACATACTAGAGCTCATAAAAGCTAGTTGTTCATATATTACACATATTACAATAACTTCGAAACTATTAAATTCTCATCTCCTGAATTTGAGTTTGTGTCCCTAGTGCGCATCTTTCAACCCAAAGAGTGTGAGTCACCATCATAGTCAATGTTAGAATCATTCCATTGAAGAAAATCATTGCCATGATTATGTGCCATTCCATTGTTCATGCCACCACCATTGCCATATACCCTTTGGATGCCCACCCCATAGAAAACACCGCCCCTTAATGGAGGAAGATAATAAGAAAAACTACTTTTATGATCATTTATTAACAAGCCCTTTTGTAAGGAAAAGAAATGTATAAGATGGGATTTGATTTGGTGGTCATTTATCATGAACATAGTTTTATCTGATGAGCAAAAGGATGAATATTAAACAAGTAGCTAAGGAGGATAAAAGAAAGCATGATTAAAAAGGCATTAATTAAAAGAAATATTTTAAGAAATTATTATGTTTAGGTTATGACCCTCAAGACCTACCTTAATCCGAGTAGAGGAGGTTAAGTAACGCACATTTGATTCCTTCCTCCATGTATATCAGGGTAGATGAAGGCCAGTCTAATTAAAAAGTTTGCATAAGGATTTGGGTGGAGTTTTGCTATTTAAAAACATCATGTGAAAAGAAAGAGGGAGACAGTGCCTAGGGAGAAAGCGAGAGTTTCTCCCAGATAGTGAATAAAACATACACAAATATGTAGAGTTTCCTTAGGTGAGAGATGGTGTTGAATGAAAGGAAGAGACTTCTTCTTGTAATGAAGGAAGTATGCTATATCAAAAATGAGTCAAAACATTTTTGCAAGTAAAAATCAAATAAAAATAAAAAATAAAGTCAAAATTAGAATGATTTCAAAAATCAGCCAATTTACTAATCAAAATCAATTTTATCCTAATTTGACATTTGATTAAGCAGTTGATTGAGGCATCCAGTCTAAACATACATTAATTCATGCAGTGGAGGCTAATGTAGGCCTAGCAACAGGTGGACAAGACCAGTGGTAGTTGCTAGGGCATATAGTATGTTGCTAGCCTAGTCAGTGCAACATAGTTAATTTGTTTAGGCAATAACTTTCTCGCGTGATTTCTAATCAATATGATTCTTCTAATGGATCAAGTTCAATAAATTTTGCAAAATTCTGGAAACAATTATGAGCTGCAAAGTAAAGAAGTATTAGTTTTTACGCACGTCTGGCTATCCAACTCACAACTTTTTCGTTACTTATCGGAATTGAGCTTATAATATATTTTTGCAAATCTCTTTCAATGAGGACTTAGTTGATGTAGAGTCAAGTGTGATTTGATTCTAGCATGGGACTAAAAATGAAGTGCAAATCATCAGAATATGCTATTGGCATCATTATGGGCGTAGCGGTAGTAGTTGGGGCTTCAAAACTTGTTGATGTTCCTGGGCAGCATTTGTGATCATGCCATCACTTTGCACTCTCAGCTAATCCTATATTTTGATATCATTAATTAAATGAACTACTTTAGAGTAGACTAGTACGAGGCATTACGCCACCCTACTAGTCCTTCTCCGACTAAGCCATGCTCTATGTCACGAGTTCAAGCCCCTATGCCTGCAAATTGCTATAAAATAAAATTTTTCTTCTTTGTTTGAAAATATTTTTGAACTTCTGATTTTTCAAATGCTTTTCTTAAAATTTTATACAAATTTTTGTCATCAGAAATATTTTTGCATATGGACTAGTTATTAGAGAATTCAAGCACAATTTTGATTCACCCTCAATAGGTTAGGCAGCTGTCATCATCGGGCCATAATGCACAAAAATATGCAAACATGCAACCACTCTAAAGTCTTGAGGGTACCATTATAGGGAGGCAATGAGGCTGGTTGGGGACGCAGGGCATATTCGCATCCCAGACCCTGCTCAACTTCCCGCCCCGTACTCGGTCACAGGAAAACAGTTCCTTCCTGTACCTATCCCCAGCGGGATTCAACTCCCAACGGGGACCCAATTGAGATTTTTTTCCTACAAATTTTTTTCCCTTCTAAGTGAAAACTACACTACAAGTTGGATCTTAGATGAAAGGCCAACTTGCCCAGTAGACATAGCTTAATTAATTGTATAAAGCTCTTGTGCACTCCATGCAGCATGTAATAACCCGACCTTAACCCATATTCATTTATTTAAATAATATTTATTTATTTAATTAATCATGTTTATTCATTTAATTTATCATGTTTATGGATTTAATCACTCATGGTTATTTATTTAACCGAATCATGTTTATTAATTCAATTACACTCACTTTACATATTTATCAAATTACCTTATGTCATTTAAATTTTTCGCTTTTTTTTTATCATATTTAATTATCTCGGTTGGGGGATATTTCACTTGGATCCCATTTTACAATTCATGTTTCATTGATTGTTAATTCAGGTTTTGTTGATTAATTAAATATCGGGGTGAATTGATAATAGGCCTCGATAATTATAGTTTAAGAAATTATTATTATTATTATTATTATTATTATTATTATTATTATTGTTATTATTGTTATTTTTATTAATATTATTATTATTATTATAAACTTACAAAAATTAAATTTTGAGTTATGCAAAAACGTTATCGTTACGAAGCGTTTTATTCCTGAATCTAACATTTTTTTGGCCCAATTTGAAGCCCAACAAGTTTGCTTATTAACCTAACTAATTATCATGATTAAGCTTAACCATGGGTAGTCCAAAAAGGTTACTTTACTAGTTCAAAATAGCCAAGAGTTAGATTAGTCAAAATAAACACAAATCAACCCAAAAACTCCATTTTCTCTCTCCTCTCTCGCTCTCCCCCATGGCAGTAGTCCCAGCCACTCTTTGGCGGTTTTCCGACCAGTCCTGGTGACCTCCAACATCCTAGTACCACTAGCCACCATCCTCCATCATCAAAACCGCTAAACATCACCTCCATCTCTACTTATCTTCAAGCAAAGTGAGTAATCTTGAAACTTGATCTTATTAGTTTTGCTTTTTACTTTAGTTTTGATTCTTGTTTTTGATGTTTGTGACCTTTGATCATGATGTTTTGATAAGAAATAAGAGTTATTTTGGTGTTGATCATGGTGGAGTTGAGCTTGAATCATGCTAGGATTTAGGAGTGATCATGTTCATGCAAGTTTAAGTTAAAATCATGTTTATGGATTGATTTGTATTTGATTTTATAATATTTAGTTTTATTGATGATTATGATGATTTTTTGGTGATTTGGAGTGATGTCAAGTAAGGATTTGTGCGAAAAGAGAGGGAAAAACTAAAACAGTGAGGACTAAAAACTTTAGGAAGATAGGGCAGACTTTAGGACTAAACTAGTAATGAACAGGCCATGGAAAAATTATGATTTTTGGAGGGTAGATAGTTTAGTGTGTTAGCTTTCAAATGGCTTTTTAATTGCCTTAATCCTAGGTCTGTGAAAAAAGTTATGGTCATGTTACCAAAACGGTGTAGAATGGACCAAAAACTAACAAACTTGTATTTTAGCACCATTTTGGGAACCCTACTATGGGAACCACATTTTGTGTTGTAAATAAACCTTTTTAGGACTTTTTAATCTTTTCATATTGGGGTTTTAGGTCTCCATTTGAGGTCTAGGGTGAAAGTTATGAATTTTTGAAGAGAACTGACTTGCTTTAGTGCAAATTGGATTATTATTGCAATTTCTGTGCAACGTATAGTTGGAGGAAAATTCAAAAAATTATACTGCAGATTGTCCATATTATTTTAAAATTTCCTATAAGACTTTATGAATTCTTGGTTGTGTATTTTGAGTTTGGTGATTTTTAGAAGTATTTTGATTAATTGTGTAAAGAGCAATAATAAAGATTAAGTGAGATTGATCATGCACTTATTTTGTGTATTTCGGGTCAAGTAAGGTCATTTAACGAGAAAATAAATATTCATGGACTTTCATGCAACTTTTAGCATGATTAATGAGAAAGAAGAAGGTAAGTATACAATTTGGGAGCTTGTTTATGAGCTTTGAATCATTTATGGATTTTACAAAGAAAATACCAAATTTAGTGAGCTTAATAGCTTCTATTGAGTTCAATGATTCATTTGGGGTGGAACCCTATATCCAATGAATTTATGAATGAAATATGAGAAGTGGGGAGAGTTGTGACTCAAAAACCATATTTATCAGATCAAGTTATTGCAGTTTATGTTATTTTAAACCAAGATATATCTCTCTTAGCCTCAAACCTTTATTACTTACTTACTTTAGAATGTATCAAATGTATTTATCAAGCCAACCTAATGTACTCGTTGTTATCTTGAATCACGTTATATATCAACAAGCCTTAAACCCGTATCAACAACCTATTTCAGAATAGGCCACAACCACTCTCTCTATTGTCACCATCAAGGCCTTTTTCCTTTGTAATATCATTTATCTCATTGTGAACTATTTTACTTTCATTTACGTTATATCAGATTTAATTACTTTTATTAATTCAGTTTTGAAGTTATATTGAAATACCCAAGTCATGTATACCATTTAATTACTCAATTTCTATTATACATACTTTTACTTACTCAATTATATGAGTAAGGATCATTTACAGACTACACATACCTACAATGATATTTATGAAATAGAGTCGAGGCCTAGTTATCGTTCCCTATTATGCATAAGTGTTATTAAGTCATAACATATTTTTCAAGTCAGATGACATTTTTAAAGACTCAAGGTACGTCCATTACCTGTATCTTCAGAAAGCACAACATTTTTATCAAGTTACAACTTTTAATGAATTTATCAATGAATTAGTTTATATAGTAATTTATCATTTAACTTGTGACCCAATCAGTTATCATCTATAAGGCGTCAGCCCATCATATACCGGCGCAGCTTCAGGCCAACTCTTGATCGGATTGGCAGGTATACACCTATGTATAGATCATATCATTGCAAGGGGTTCACATCTAGATAATAATGAGCAATTCAATTTCATATTACTTTCCCTTTCATTGTTACTGCGAACTAAATGAATTGCAAAAGCAGGTACCTATCAACAGTATTTCTATGCTCATTTTACAATACATGAATGTATATATATTGAGCTTTTGCTTACATTTTTGAATTGTTTTCATATTTTTCATTTTAGGTGATGAAGTATAACATATTTCTCCATTTAGCAAGCCCTTTTTCGAAGTCATCAGATGCTCACAGTGGATTCAGCATAGCATGAATGTTGGGATCGACCTCAGGGTCAACTTGGGTCTATGCTCAATATACTTGTACAGTGTGAGTGGAGTTAGCAAATGGTATGATTAAGTCAATTGCATTAAAGTTGAACTATTATGGTTTTTTGTCTTGAAGTGTTTCAGTTTAATAGATATTGTGATTTGAACATGAGTTGTAAGATCGAATGGTTTTAGTGAGCATTGTCCTTATCAGGGCGGCAGTAGCGCCTTCTATCATTAAGTCTTCTGATATAGTTTTTTCGTAAATCATATCATTAGCATTTTAGGGGCATTACAGATTTGGTATCAGAGCCAAGGTTCTAAAGACCACTGTGTGCTATCAAGTGTTTATTAGTTAGCTATTAAGGTGTGTATGAGTTATGTTGGACTAGGTAAATAAGCTATTGACTATAAGTTCATATGCATGGGAATATATGGAGCAATGATTTCCATTTGGGTGACTCAATCATTTGGTAATATCCTGAGATTCAAGCATCAGCAAAGTCGAGTGTCGAACCATTTGGGTGACAAATGAAGCATGTTCTCATTTATCTGGGAGTTGTATTGTATGTTTCATTTCTCTCATTTGTTTAAATTTTTACAGTCGTGCACTCCAGGTGTGTGACTTATTGAGTTATGAACTCTGATATATGGCCGTTGAGCTATTGAATTACTTCTCTCCATTTCAGGTATCCATTGTAAGGCTTTAAGCCTGGGTTTTGCTCAGTTTTAGGCGGAACTATGTTCGTTTTCCCGCAGGATTTGAGAGTCTTATTGAGGTGTGCTAATATATGGTTGAAACCCAATGTGGGAATGCCATATGCAACTTCTTAAGGGATTAATATAGTGTCAAGTTAGATGTAAACTTCTAGATGAGGAAATGCCTTGTGGGGCAATATCTTTAAGGTGAACTAGTATAAGATGAACACTACAATGAGCACTTATGTATAATGATGACAATTAGTAGCTTAAGGTGTACTGCCTGGCATTATTTGTGTGGTACAAGTAAGATTAAGCTACCATGTATAGGAATTATCTGGTCTTACACTAAGAGCTTACCTCATCAATGCTCCCATTACTTCCTATCATTGGCTTATTTCTACCCTAGCTACCTTGAATTGTTCAGAGACATCATTTCTTTATCACTAACACTCTCTTGATTTGTAATGGAGTGTTTATGAAAAAAATCTCATGTGTGGTCTGCGGGGAGACCTTTAAACACATATGAGCAACCTTTCTTATAGGCGATTCAAGCCCTAACAATCATAATCGTTTAATTCTCTATTTCTATAATGGAGCCTATAATGACCCTCGATATGCGTTATTATGTTATTTGCAGTTCCTTTTAAGCATATTTAACCCACTCTACTTACAGTTCAGCCATCACTATGTTCATATTTTTACTGTCATCTACTTTAACTCCTTGCTTCTATTTGGGCACGATTCATTTATTGCTTACAGAGCCTTTGGTTGCTTCAATCCTATCATTAAACTCCTTTTTAACAATTAAATGTATCCATGTTGTTCGTGTTTCTATAGCACCATAACGTTATGTTGGCATAGCAGTCTATGGTACTCACGTTATTTTGGTAATCTTTTTTCACTAGTACAGCCTATCTTATGGATGATAAACAACGATTTGTAATATTTTCATCTGCCAGCAGTTTTGAAGTTTATATGCCTACCCAAGACTTCCATTTACTGTAAAATGTGTCATTGGTGGATGTCATCATGTTTAGTCATAAGGCTGACTCCTTCATCTTGACGTATTGTCCTTTCAAACACCAGATGAATAAAATTTCCCTTCTAGTACTATTGACCCTTATCTTCGTCATTTTACTGACACACGAATACCGTATGACGTTTCAAAAGATGCTTTGGTAATCTGTTACATTTCTTCACCTTCATTACTTAATACTCCCTCTTAACTTCATAACATCGTTCATTTACTTCACTATCATAACCATCATGAATAAATTACATGTCTTGTATATGTAGGACATTTATATGCTGCTCTTTCATTATGAATCTTCGTCCTTTCATTCATTCGGCTTACATGCCTATCCTTTATAACCAATAAAGAAATATTTTACAAGAGATGTTTCATCTGAGGACTTTAGGACTATTTTTCCCTAAGAAACATTGATTTTCATATTAACCTAGTTCTAAGTGCTCAATCTATTTTCAGAGCTCCTATCACATGACTCCCAGCAAAGTTCAAGGAACCAAAGATTTAGTAAGATGAGTTGTTACAGAAAGGAGTTATTTGACCAAGTGTGTCACTATAGGAAACCCTAGTTTTATATATGCAAAGAAGGAAGATAGAACCTTATGGTTGTGTATTGTGTACAGAGAGTTGAACAAGATCGCTATTAAAAACAAGTGCCTTATACCTTGAATAAATGATTTATGAGATTAACTGCTAACAAGAGAAGTCTTTTCCAAGAATGATTTGAGGTTCTGATATCACACATAAACCATGCAACCACAGTTTATATTTTGTAAGAATGCCCTTTTATAATAATTCTTGAAATTGTTTGCTTGTTTTATCTTCAAAATTTGATACTATCCAATATTGTTTAATCTCCCCTATATTTCAACCCGATATTTCCTATTAGCGTGATCTTCCATGTCTTTGCAAACCCATTGTTAAGTGTACAATACATTTTTATTCGACCTTATACGGTTGTTAACATTCTAGTGCTCTCAACCTTCACCATCTTTATTTTATGATCATGAGTTGTAGTTCATTCCATTAAGAGCTGATTCACACATCTACCTTACATCTCATTTATTCATAATGATAAGCTTTTATAACTTGTTCTGAATTCATAATGTAATTCAACTCTCATTGGCGTGGGTGATTGCGATTATCATAATCCGCTTACTCTCTTTATTTTAAACTTTAACTCCCACACATATATCTTACATTCTGATAAATAAACTTCTGCATTCTCTATTTAATCTTATTGTTGTACTCGAATTGACTTGATATGAGTAAAGGCATGTTCCCTTTGTAGCTTGCTCAATCTATTTATCTATCCATTATACCTTGCTTGTCCAATCTATTTGTCTATCTATTGCACTTTGCTTACCCAATCTATCTATCTATTTATTGCACATTGCTTCTCCCATCTATCTATTGCACTTATCTTGTTACTTGTGGCCATAAAGTCACCTAGTTGAAGCTCAGTTGTATGTCATCTTATTTCCAATTCATCAGGTAAATCTAAGTCATCTTTCACCTTGGTTGATTATTTATTGGACCCTTCATGGTCTATATTTACAAACTACAATTCTTGTGGCATTATATTTCAGAATTCATGATGCACTTATGGTTATCTATATTTTAATCACCTCATGATAATCTCTCATTTATTAGCCTTTTCTAGTCTCATTGTTATTTTTTTGTATGCAATGATTCGCTTGGTTAAGAATTTCATCACTCTCATCCCTAACCATGGTCATTTCATTGCCCATTATCGACCGAGAGCAGATCCTCGAGAGTCTGATGAGGGGAGATCATGTGATGCATTAGAAATGTCAGATGAAGACATTTTGATAAGGGCATAATCTCAAGCACTATCTAATTATATTGGAGTGAGCTAGAAGAAGCATTAAGTATAAGGTCAGAGCTAACCCAAGCAAGCATTAAGAGGGAAAATTCAAGTACAGTTGAGGTAATACATGGTCGACAAAAGAGTTGTGCTGGCAAAACAAAGAAATAACCAAAGTCTCAGATAGGTTATGAAGTATTTCAGAAGGCTTTTCTAATCAAGGTAGTAAGAGACTGACTATCTAAGGACAATTAGGGACTAGTTACATAGGGCCTTATGATTCATTGAAAGGTTAAATCCTGTAGTTTATTGACTGCACCTACCTGTTGAACCTGAACACGTATATGATGTGTTTTATAGCTCGTAATAGTATCACAGTACTTATCAGAGTATACAACAGTTCCCATTAGTGGACAAGGTGATAAACTAGTAGTGAGCGCCTCTATACTAGTAATAAGGTTCTTTTTTTTCGAAGAGAATATCAATTTTGAATCAAAGTAATTGAGTTCATTGAGGTTATTGTGTGAGAAGTATCTGGATCTACTATTGAAACATGAGATGAATCAGTTATGCAATATGTAGACACTCTTGGTCGGAGTACATTGGGCAAATTATACCTCTTCAGAGGGAAGCAATGGGAACCAATGGCCCATGTGTTTTTAAAGCAGCATTGTATATATTTGGCAAGCACCATAAGTTTCAAGGACGAAACTCTTTAAGAGGGGAAGGCTGTAATGACCCGACCCTAACCCATATTTATATATTTAAATCATATTTATTTATTTGATTAATCATGTTTATTCATTTAATTTATCATGTTTATGAATTTAATCACTCATGGTTATTTGTTTAACCAAATCATGTTTATAATTCAATTACACTCAATTTATATGTTTACCAAATTATCTTATGTCATTTAAATTTTTCGCTTTCATTTATCGTATTTAATCATCCCGATTGGGGGATATTTCATTTGGGTCCCATTTTTCAATTCAAGTTTCATTGATTGTTAATTCAAGTTTTGTTGATTAATTAAATATCGAATGAATCGATAGTAGGCCTCGATAATTATAGTTTAAGAAATTATTATTATTATCATTATTGTTATTATTATTGTTATTATTATTAATATTATTATCATTTTTATAACCTTGCAAAAATTTAATTTTGAGTTACATAAAAACATTATCGTTACAAAGCGTTTTATTTCGGAATCCAACTTTTTTTTGTCCAATTTAAAGCCCAACAAGTTTGCTTATTAACCTAACTAATTAACATAATTAAGCTTAACTATGGTTAGCCCAAAAAAGTTACTTTACTAGTTAAAAACAGCCAAGAGTTAGATTAGTCAAAACAAACACAAATCAATCCAAAAACTCCATTTTTTCTCTCCTTTGTCTCTCCCCCATGGCAGCAGTTCCAGCCATTCTCTGGCTATTTTTCAGCCCATTTTCTGGCCAACCCTAGTGACCTCTGATGCCCCCAACATCCTAGTACCACTAGCCACCATCCTCCATCATCAAAACTGCTAAACATCACCTCTATCTCTACTTATCTTCAAGCAAATTGAGTAATCTTGAAACTTGATCTTGTTGGTTTTGCTTTTTACTTCTGTTTTGATTCTTGTTTTGATATTTGTGATCTTTGATCGTAATATTTTGATAAGAAATTAGAGTTATTTTGGTCTTGATCATGGTGGAGTTGAGCTTGAGTCATGCTAGGGTTTAGGGGTGATCATGTTCATGCAAGCTTAAGTTAAAACTATGTTTATGGATTGATTTGTATTTGATTTTGTAATATTTTGTTTTGTCGATGATTATGATTATTTTTTGGTGATTTGGAATGATTTCAAGTGAGGATTTGTGTGAAAAGAGAGGAAAAAGCTAAAACAGTGAGGGTTGGAAATTTCAGGGAAACAGGGCAGACTTCAGGATTAAACTGGTAATGATCGGGCTGTAGGAAAATTATGATTTTTGGTGGTAGATATTTCAGTGTGTTAGCTTTTAAATGGCTTTTGAATCGCCTTAATCCTAGGTCTGTGGAAAATGTTATGGTCGTTTTACCAAAACTGTACAGAATAGACTAAAAACTAACACACTTGTGTTTTAGCCCCATTTTGGGAACTCTATTGTGAGAATCATGTTTTGTGTTGTAAATAAAAGTTTCTTGGGACTTCTTAATCTTTTCATATTGGGATTTTAGGTCTCTATTTGAGGTCCAAGTTGAAAGTTATGAAGTTTTGAATTGAACTAACTTACTTTGAGGTAAATTAGGCTGTTATTGCAATTTCTGTGCAGTGTATGCTTAGAGGGAAACTCAGAAAATTGTACTGTATATTGTCCATATTATTTTCGAATTTGCTATAAGATGTCATGAATTTTTGGTTGAGTATTTTGAGTTTGGTGACTTTTGGAAGCATTTTGAGTAATTGTGTATAGAGGAATAATAAAGATTAAGTGAGATTGATCATGCACTTATTTTGTGTATTTTGGGCCAAGTGAGGCCATTTAATTGGGAAACAAATATTCATGGCTTTCATGGACCTTTTAGCTTGATTAATGAGAAAGAAGAAGACAAGTATACAATTTAGGAGCTTATTTATGAGCTTTGAATCATTTATGGATTTTAGAAAAAAAATACTAAGTTTAGTGAGCTTAATAGTTTCTCTTGAATTCAATGATTCATTTGGGGTGGAATTCTATATCTAATGGATTTATGAATAAAATATGAGAAGTGGGGAGAGTTGTGATTCAGAAACCATATTTATCAGACCAAGTTATTACAATTTATATTATTTCGAACCAAGATATATCTCTCTTGGCCTCAAACCTTTGTTACATACTCACTTTAGAATGTATCAAATGTATTTATCAAGCTAATCTAGTATACTTATTGTTATCCTGAGCCAAGTTATGCATCAGCAAGCCTTAAATCTGTATTAGTAACCTATTTCAGAAAAGGCCACAACCACTCTCTCTATTGTCACCATCAATGCCTTTTCCTGTGTAATCTCGTTTATCTCATTGTGAACTAATTTAATTTCATTTACTTTATGTCATATTTAATTTCTTTTATTAATTCAATTTGAGGCTATATTGAAATACCCAAGTTATGTATACCATTTAATTACTCAATTTCTATTGTACATACTTTTACTTACTCAATTATGCGAGTAAGGATCATTTACTGACTACACATACCTACAATGACATTTATGAACAGAGTCGAGGTCTAGTTATCGTTTCCTATTATGTATAAGTGTTATCAAGTTAGAACATATCTATAAAGTCAAATGACATTTTTAAATTAAAGACTCAAGTACGTCCATTGCCTGTATTTTCAGAAAGCAGAACATATTTATCAAATTACAACTCTTAATGAGTTTATCAATGAATCAGTTTATACAGTGATTTGCCCTTTAATTTGTGACCCCATTAGTTATCATCTGTAGGACATCAGCCCATCATTTACCTGCGTGGTTTCAGGCCAACTCTTGATCGGATTGGCAGATGTACACCTATGTATAGATCATATCATCACAAAGGGTTTACATCCAGATAATAATGAGCAATTCAGTTTCATATTACTTTCATTTTCATTGTTATCGCGAGCTAAATGAATTGCAATAGCGGGCACCCATCAATAGTGTTTCTGTGCTCATTTCACAATATAGGAATGCATGTAGTGAGTTTTTGCTCGCATTTTTGAATTGTTTTCATGTTTTTCATTTTAGGTGATGAAGTATCACATATTTCTCGTTTTAGCAAGCCATTTTCTGAAGTTATTAGATGCTCACAGTAGATTCAACATAGCATGAATGTTGAGATCGACCTTTGGGTCAACTTGGGTCTATGATGCTCAATATACTTGTGTAGTGCGAGTGGAGTTAGCAAACAGTATAATTAAGTCGATTGTATTGAAGTTGAACTATTATGGACTTTGGTCTTGGAGTGTTTTCGTTTGATAGATATTGTAATTTAAACCTGAGTTGCAAGATCAAATAGTTTTGGTAAGTCTTGTCCTTATCAGGATGACAATAGCGCATTCTATTATTAAGTCTTCCGCTGTAGTTTTTCTGTAAATCATATTATTAGCATTTTGGGGGCGTTGCACAGCATAAGTCTAACAAATTTCAACGAAGTTTACAATCCAACCCCTATTAAAGTTTAACAAGTCCATGCAACATAAGTTTAACATCAAAGCACAAATTACACAACCCCGTCAAAGTATAAGAAGGAAAAGAAGGAATACACAGCTAGGGTATTTTTAAGTAAATTTACCCATTTAACCTTAATATTATTTTCATAAATTAAGGATTTATATGTAATCTTAATTGTAAATAGGGATGAGGATAATTTTTTCCCCTAATGAGGGATGAGGAGAGGGCTTTTTCCCCAAGCAAATAAGCAGGGATGAGGATAGTGTGAAATTTCGCCTCGTCCACACCCCCGTCCCCTCTCGGGAATTGAATCTCGTTCTCGTCCCGTCTCCATCCCCATCCCCATTAGGGACCGAGATTTTTCCCCAATGTGGGACGGGGCCCAAGCAGGAGCAGGAATTTCCCACCCCACTACCATCCCAAGGTAGCAATTTGGTGCTTACATACCCATTAGGGCAGGATGTAGAGAAACTCTCACAAACAGAGAGAGAATATTTACTAATAGTAAAAGAACTAGGAGTAATATGAATAAACTAATGATTGAGCCTTGTCATTGGCAAAAAAATCAATTGTAGCATCTAAGGAAGAAAAAGAAATTACGGTTTTCTAGAGAGAGAAGAGGAGGGATGAATCTAGGGGTTTTCTTATGGTGGTCTCTTTGGTGAATGAAGAATACTAAGTAAAATGACTTGTTAGCATTGAAAGTATCTTTTTTTTGTAATTATACTATGGAATATTATTTAAGAATTCACTTTTATCTTTTCACAACAAGTTGTAATACGATGCTTCCAATGATTAGTCTGTCTAATTAATATGAAATCAATAAAATTAAGACATCGATAAAATTATGTTACATAATTGTATGAGTTTTTTTTTTTTTTGCAAATCATGTTTAGAATATAAATAAATTAGAGACATGTATGCATTTGTAGCTCAGTTAAATATACGTAATGAATATTTCCTTTAATCAATACATGTACGCATTTGTAGCTCATGTTTAAAAGGGCAATAATGAAAAGAGAAATAAGGATGCTATTTCATACTTTTAATCAATACATGCATCCAGAATATTATGCATTAGCCCATCAAAAATAAAAATTGAACTTAAAGTAAAACATTAATTAGGTAATGTAGTGAACTTTATACTAGCTAAAAATAGAAACATAAAAATAAAATAAATTAAAAAGAAAAGCATAATTAATCAACCCACAATGACAAATGCCACACGAATAAAGTATGCATTCAAGTTTTAACTTGAATACAAAACCAAAGGCACAAAAATAATGTTTTTATGTAATGGCTTGTTACTCAATGGAAGAGAATGGGAAGGCGCAAGAAATAGTACCTCTATCAAAATTGATTTGAAGTTGGCCATGGTAAACATATTTTCAAACATGTGCAATTTTTAGTTAAGTATTCAACCATTTATCACTAAATTTCCAAAATATGACTTGTATAGTTGTATATCATAATGTGCTTTTACTTTAGATTTGTAGCTCTGATTGCATTGTTTTTTTAGCTAAATGAATTTAATTTATTCTATTACCTTCAAAAATATATTATACAAAGGGGTCTGCAAGTTTATATTAAAAAAATGGTTGGTAAGAATAATTTCATCTAATTATTCAATACGAAGGATTTGTATAATGTAAGGGTGTTACTAAATTTAATAATCTGAACTTCAAGGGATTGGATACCTATAATCTAACTTGGAAAAATATTTCCTAACATCCTAACCTTTTGAGATATTTGTTTTTAATATTATAATTGCCATTTCAAACTGTGCCTTCTAGGTAATTTGAACTTCCAAATCAATATATGCAACTCAAATCTCATATCTTTGTGTTATTTTAGGCAATATCATTTGAAATTATCTTAAAAATACAATTTAAGATCACATGTAACATTGAAAATAAATATTTCCAAAGGTCGGAATATTGTGAGCTATTTGTCCAGGTCTAATTATTGACATCCCAACCCCTAGAATTCATAGTATTAAATCCAATAACCTTTTTTTACCATTCTATGCCAGGATTCTACAAAACAACTAAACTCTTTATTTATTAATTCATGCTAGCAAATTGATATCGTTTTACCACAATGTAAAAATTTTTCAAGAGAAATATTATTTAATTGCATAACTTGGAAAGCAGAAAAAGTATATCAGACAACAAAATAATAATTTCTATCTATTATTGTGTGTTGGCAATTTCATAGAATCTAGCTCCGGTTTATTAATTTTTCAAGAAAAATATTATTTAATTCTATGACAGATTGCATCTTATACTTTCAAACAATTAATTAGAATGCACAAGAAGAAATGACAAAAATACTAATAACATGACACTTGTCTACAAAGCAACCAATGTATTGCCTTTTAATATATTAGTAACTATAATATTGTGCTGTTAGTTTAACATAAAATCTATATAATTAAGATATTAATAAACTTACATTACATAATTGTATAAGTATTGATGTAGGTCATTGTTAAAAAATGTAAAATGAGACATGCATGCACTTGTAGCCCATCCGAATAGCGCTTCCAAGAAAAAAAAGGAGCAATAATCAAACGTAAAATGAGGATGTTATTTCGTATTTTTAATCAATGCAGGATCCATAACATTATACATCAGCAAATGGAAAAGTAAAACATTAATTAATTAATGTATTGAATTTTAGATTAGTTAAAATAAAGACAAAATATAAAATAAATTGAAACTAAAAGACATAGTTGATCAAGCCCATAATGACAAATATTTCCCAAATAAAGTATGTATTTAGGTTTTAATTTGAACGCAAAATATGTCGAGGTTCAGAGAGAGAGAGAGAATTCTAGAGGGAGAAGGTTGAGGATTTCATTGAATGAAGAGAGTAGAGCCTAGCCTTTTATTTGAAGGCCTATGTTTCCTCGAGCTGTGTTTGTTATAATAGAAAAGAAAGAGAAGGCAGCCAGGTCATTGCCATGTCATAACCAAAACTAACCATTATCTATTCTAGCTAACCAGTATATGTCCAACGCCCCCCCCCCCAAATTGGTGGGTGCTTGTACCTCAAATTTGCTAAGGATGTCATGATGCATGAACCCGAGTAACGGCTTAGTAAAAATATCAGCTGGCTGCTGCTTGGTGGAAACATGGCTGAGAGAAATGAGGCCATCCAATAGCTTTTCCCATACAAAATGACAATGCAACTCTATGTGCTTGGTTCTGTCATGAAAAACTGGGTTCTTGGCTATGTAGATGGTAGCTTAGCTGTCACACTTCATTGGCACTGGTGCGACTGAATCAATGGTTCATTTGGTAGATGAGTGAGCCATGCCAGTCAACAACTAGTCTTCTTAGGCTTCTGTATTCTACTTCAGTAGAGGATAAAGCAATGGTACCTTTCTTCTTTGACTTACAGGATGTATGACTTTTCCCAAAGAAAACTACATAACCACTGACTGACTTTTGTGTGTGGGAACCAGAAGCCCAATCTTAATCACAATAGGCTTCTAGTGCATATCTTGCTTCTCCGTGAAGTAAAATACCAAAGTCTGGTTGTCCTTTTAGATATATGAGAACATGTTCTACAGCCTAGTAATGACATATTCTAGGGTTTTGCATGAATTTACTAAGATGTTAGACAGTGAGAGCCAAATAAGTCTTTTGTGTGTGAGAAAATTAAGCTTCCCTACTATTTGTCTATATAATGTAGGGTTTAGAAACAAGTCTCCTTCATTTGGTTGTAGTTTGACTACAATGTCCAAGGGATATATAACTGGGCTTGCAGTAGAATCTCCAAACTGATGGAGTAACTCTCTCATAAACTTTTTCTAGGTTAGTATCAAACTGAAAGCATGTGGTAAAATTTCTAGTCCAAGAAAATAGTGAGCAAGTCCTAAGTGCTTGATTTTGAAAGTCTCATCCAAATAGGATTTTAAGGCTTGTATTTCATCATCATTTCTAGTCAAGAGTATATCATCTACGTAAACAGCCAAAAACATAGCTATGGTTGTTGTCTTGTTATAGAATAAAGAATAATCATTTGAAGAGTGACAGTAGCCTCTGGTATAAATGGTCTCAGTAAGCTTGGCATACCATTGTCTTGATGCTTGCTCCATCTTATAAAGGGAGTTCTTTAATCTGCAAACTACATGTGGGACGTCAGATGTGATTCCCTTAGGCAGTTTCATGTATACTTCTTCATGTAAGTCCCTATGAAGAAATGCATTATTTACATCAAGTTGATGTAGTTTCCACTCCTTTTTATCTACAACATACATTAGAGTTCTGATGGTGGTGAGCTTAACCACTGGAGAGAAAGTCTTTGTATAATCTATGCCTGATTTTTATGTGAAGCCTTTAATTAGTAGCCTTGATTTAATCTTTCAAGGCTCCCATTTGCTTTACATTTGACTTTGTAAACCCACTTACAATCAATGGGTTTCTTGCCTTGGGGAAGTGAAACAATGTGCCAAGTGTTATTATCATTAAGTGCTTGTATCTCCTTTTGCATTGCACTTTGCCACCTTGAATGCCTAACAATTTCTTCATAGCTCTCTAGTTCAGTGACCCTAAGGTTAGCTTGAGGTTGTGCTACTACTACAATGCATTCACTATCTTGTGTGCAAAAATTAGTTATTATGTAAAAACAATGGGAACTACTTGATTGAGTTGTAGTGCAGCAGACATAGTCCTGTAAATAAGGGGCCATCTTGTGTGGTCTTAATGATCTCCTTAGTGGCTCTGGAGCTGAATGTTCAAATTGGTCCCTAGGTGCCTCAATGAGGGGTTCTTGGGATTCCACGCTGGCCTCTGAGTCACCATAAATAGGGACATCTTCTGCAAAGATATGCTGATTATTGGGGAACAACACAGTGTTCTATTGCAGATTTTCTTCATATGACTTGGCAAATGGGAATATGTTCTCATGGAACACCACATCTTTGGATTCAATGAGTTTATATGAATCGAAGTCCATTACTTTGTAGGCTTTATTTCTAAATGCATATCCCAAGAAGACACAAGATCTGGCTCTTGGTTGGAACTTGTCCCTTCCTTGCTTAAGGGTAGACACAAAGCATAAGCATCCAGAAGTTCTTAAATGACTGTAATTGGGAGCTTTCCCACAAAGTAACTCAAATGGTGTCTTCCCCTGTAACAGCCTAGTGGGCATTCTATTTATTACGTATGTGGCTTTAAGTACACAGTCACCTCAAAATTTCAAAGGTAAGTGTGATTGGAACATTAAGGCTCTTAAAGCCTCAAGTAAGTATTTGTGTTTTCTCTTAACCACCCCATTCTGTTGGGGTGTTTGCACACAGCTTGTCTGTTGTGCAATCCCATATTGCATGAAAAAGTCCAAAATGTCATTGCTCTTACTTAGTTCTAAAGCATTATCAGTCTTAATAACTTTAATGCATGCAGTAAATTGTGCCTTGGCGATTAGAGTAAAAGATATCAAAACTCAAACTGCCTCTTCTTTGGTTACCATGGGATGTGTCCATATGGCCCTAAAAAAAAATCATCCACAATGGTTAAAAAATGCCTTTGTCTTCCAAGTGTTTTTGTATGATATAGACCATATGTATCAACATGCATGAATTAACTCAAAGATGCATGTGGTAGATATATTACTAACAGGGAAAAGTAATATGGGTTGCTTAGCATTAGGACATACATTACAAATGAGCATTTTGTCTTTGTTGCTCAGAACATCAACATCAGAAACAAGTTCCGTCTTTTCATCAGATATGTGACTAGGGCTCCTATGCCAAACATCAAAGGTAACACCACAAACAACTCTATTGTAGTTGTTTATAGTCACTTCTCTACTGCCTTCTGCCACTGTCCTAATAGAGCCTGCAGTAATGCCTTGAATTTCTTGGTGCCCATCTACCAAGTCTATTTTGGTCCCTTGTTTAGGACATAAAAGCCCACTTGCTCCTTACCAATGACCAATGCCCTCTTTAGAGAAGGGCCTTGTATTGTACACACATTCTTAGTGAATTGCACCTTATATTTCAGTTGCTCACACAATCTCTTGCTTGATAACAAATTGAATCTGAAATAGGGCACAATCAGGACATGGTCTAGCACTAAATCTTGACTAATTCTAAGTCTGCCTTTGTGAGTTACCTTAACCCTTCTCCCATTTAGCAAATCTATCATTATGGAACAAGTTAGTTTGCTTAGGTCATGCAAGAAATCTTGCTTAGAACTCATATGTTCACTTGCTCTAGAATTAAGAATCCATGTATCATGACTTAATGCATAAAAACTATGCACAACATTGAGGGCATGACATATACTTGCCATATGTACTGCTGAAGCTAAAGGCTCCATGGATTTTGACTTAGCATTTGCAGTCAAGTTGGATATAAACTATAATAGCTGCTTGCATCGCTCTTGATTCAACCCAGGGATCATAGTGGAAGATGGGGTAGTTCCAGTTGTATTCTCAGTTTGGTTTTTAGCTTCTCCCTAAGCATTGTTCCTAGCCTTGAAGTTTCACTATTACTGCCTCTCCACCCTTTGCTGTTGTTTAACCTACGACAACCATGAAGCTTGTAACAATTGTTAATTGTATGGTGTGTTCTTTTATAGTGTTTATAAAACAAATGTGACCTTCTATTATCTGGCCTTCTAAGTCTAAGATCTCTTGTAGCATTTCCACTGGTGTTCACATTAAAAGAGGTACTCTCCGATTGAAAGTGGCTCCCTCTGTTGACTTGTCTTTCTCTCTCTTCTTGGACAAGCAATGAGTAAATTTGACTCAAAGAAGGGATTAGAGTCATCATAAGAATATTTCCATGAACTGCAGTATAAGTTTCATTCAACCCCATGAGAAACTATATAGTTTTATGTTCCTCTAAATGCGCTTGTAGTTTTGCATTGATATCACATTCACACTTCTTGCACCCACACCATAGCATACCATTGGCTGAAGTAAATTCATCCCAAACTCGCTTGGCTTTATTAAAATATGATGCTATATTAAGGTCTCCTTGAGATATACAACATACTCCCTTTTGCGCTTGTAGTGCCTAGCCTTATTTGACTGAACATATTGTTCATTTAACTCTTTCCACATTTTACTAGCAGTTTCACAGAAAATGACACTATCTCGAATACTTTTATGAACATAATTAAGTAGCCAAGATAAGACCATGTCATTACATTGCTGCCAATAAGGGAGAAGAGGAGAGGATGAGTCATGCTTAGCATGAGTACCATCGATGAAACCGATTTTGTGCTTAGCTGATAGTGCTATCCTTATAGATTGTTCTAATTGTCAAAATCTTCTCCATTGAAGATGTCTGCGACTAGAGTCTGGCCTGAATGATCCAAATAGTGCAAGAATAGCGGATCTGAGGATTCAATTTGTACTCTGTCTCCTCCAACAATCACCATGGCATAAGATCTCATGTAAGATTGAAGCTAGATGCAGATTGAGAAGTATTAGATTGTAAAATTAGGGTTCAAGCAATTGATGAAGCAAATCAATCACTCAAAAAAGAAGAAATTAGTCTGTTTAATTGATGTAGGGCTTGATCGGCTTAAGGAATAATTTAATTGATGGAAGAATAAGAAGAATTAGAACCTTGATGATCCAGGATCTTCAATCTACTCTGACACTATGGCGAAAGTTAGAGAGGGAAAGAGAATTCTACAGAGAGAAGGTCCAGCATTTCATTGAATCGAGAAAGTGATTACATTAGTCTTGCTAACAACCAGGAGAGAAGAACCTGGCCTTTTATTTGACGACCTAGCTTTCCCACCCTGTGGCCAAGTTCTGTTTGTTATAATAGAAAAGAAAGAAAAGGCAACCAGGTTATTGCCATGTCATAACCACAACTAACTAACCATTATCTATTCTAGCTAACCTGTACATGTCCAACAAAATTAAGGTAACAAAAATAATATTTTTCTTTTGTCATGACTTGCTACACATTAGAGGACCAGCAGGAGGGATACGAATAGTTCCTCTAAGAAAAATAATTCAAGGTTGCACATGACAAACGACTTCTAAGCATGTGTAATTTTTAGTTGAGTACTCCAGAATGCATCCTACAGTTTCTAAGTTTGACTTAAATGTCACGACGTATTTTTTGCTTTAGATTCATACGTTTGGCTTCTACTGTTTTGTTTTTAGCCAAATGCAACTAATTTATGATCTTACCTGGGAAAATGAAAGACACAATGGTATGTGCATCTTTATAATGAAAAAAAGGTTGGTAAGAACATATTCATCTAATTATTCAATAGAAAGAATTTATATCATGTAAGATAATTAGAGTGATTTTTTTTTTTTACCCATCATATGCAAGGAATCTACATTATATGAAACAATGAAAATATTTTTTCTTATTAATATATGTTGGAAAATTAATATATTATAACTACAATGTAAATTTTTTCTTCAAGAGAAATATCATTTAGTTACATAATGCACTGCACCTTGTATTTTCAAGCAATTAATTAGAAAGGTAAAATAGTAGATAAAACAAAAAAAAATTTTAAATTATTAATATGTGGTCGGAAATTCATGAATTGAAGTACAATTTATTTTTTAAATAAAATATTATTTAATTACATAATACATTGCATGTTTTTCCAAAACAATTAATTAAAAAGCTAAAAAAATAAAAAACAATTAAACCAATAATAACATGACACATGTCAACAAGAAAACTAATGTGTTCACTTTCTATATATTATATATTATATTAGATATTAAATTAGATATGCTTAAGTATAATTGATTAGAAATTTTCTTTCCTTGAAAGAGAACCCCCCTCCCCCTTCAAAAAACAAAAGCACATGAAAATTTGTAAAACTGAAGTCATCTTTAACTGCATACCAACATCTTAATTCGTTTAGAACATGGTAAATTCAATATCTTTTGACCCTGGGTTATTTCAACCAAAACCCACAACTTCTTCTCTCCTGCTTTTCTTTTCTTCCATTGAAAACGCTCGTAGCCCTTTGTCCTTCGTTTTCCTACCCCAGAATTCTTATTGGTCAAACAGGAAATGTAATGAAACATGCACTTTTAAAATATGGCTTCCTTGCCCAGTTTGGATCTTGTCTATGCTATGGTCCTGTACACAGAATCTCGTCGGGTGTTATTAAAAATTGTGATGTACCTGTTGCTCTTTGTTTTTATGCTCAGTCGGAACGATCTTGTTCAGATCGATCCAACCCGTTTTCCAATGGGACTGTCCAGGTAGACCACACTCCATCAGGACGACCGTGGTGTACCTTCTGTAACTGGGTAGGCCATACGCAAGACCATTGCTACAAAGATCTTGGAATTACACCAGGTCGTAGGCGTGGGTCTGCAGTTGCTTCGCTAGGAGCTCATGCCACAACTGTTGTGGGTTCAACTGGCCCGTCTTCTTTCTACGTGGTCCCCAGACTACTCCTATTCCCAGCCTCTCGTCTGAAAAAATGCAGTGCTAGAAAGCACTGTTGGGCTCTTCACTACTGTAGGAGACTCTTCTTGGTAAGTCATCAGTGCCTCATGTTGCATGGTTGGTCGATAGTGGAGCATCACACCATATGTTAGGTAACTTGGCTCTCTTCTCCGGCTTACATACTATTTCTCCAGTTGAAGTTGGTTTCTCGCATGGTGGATGAACCAATGCCACCAAGGAGGGTACCGTTCAAATTAGTCCTGAGCTCACTCTTCGCAACGTCCTTTATGTGCCTAAGTTAGCGGTTAATCTTATGGCTGTGGATTGTTTAAACTATTTTGTGTTATTTTCTCCTAACTCGTGTATTTTGGAGGAGGACACTTCAAGGAACCTAAGTGGACTGGGTAGGAAGTAAGAGGGTGTACCCGTGTCAGCCAGTCAATAAGGCTTTTATTGCGGTAGTAACAATAGTGGACTCATATGAATTATGACATCATCATTTAGGGTGACTAGCAATTCAACCTCTACCTCACCTTCTGAATATTTCAGTAGGACCTCCTTTTAATAAGAATTTATGTGATGTTTGTTGTCAAGCTAAGCATACTTGCTCCCCCTTCCCTTCTAGTACAAGTTGTGTGTCAGACAATTTTGATTTGATTTATTCTGACATTTGGGGACCATATCGAAGTAGTACTTTTTCATGTGCATCATATTTTTTGTCTATTCTGGATGATTTTAGTTATGTTGCTGGGTTTATGTAATGCATGATAAGAGTCAAGCACTTAGTTTACTTCGTAAGTATTGGACGAATTTGATTCTACACCTATACATAAATTTTATGCATCACATGGCATCCTTCATCAAACTTCAATAGTTGACACTCAACAAAATGGTCACATTGAGCAAAAACATCGTCACATTCATGAGGTTGCAAGGGCTCTTTGTTTTCAAGCCAAGCTTCCCATTTAGTTTTTGGAGAATGTGTTCTCACTATTGTACATCTTATTTATCGTACCCCTTCCGGTGTTCTTCATAATAAGACACCATATGAGGTTTTGTTTGGTACTATTCTGACTTACACTCATCTCCAGCTATTTGGTTTTCTATGTTATGCCTATGACAAACTCGGGATACATTTTCCCCGCGACGCCGACATTGTGTCTTTCTTGGATATCGCTCAGGTAAGAAGTCTGGAAGGTCTTAATGTTGAAACTTACAATTTATTCACATCCTGTAATGTGAAATTCATAAAGGCGTATTTCCTTTCACTTTTATGACTGCTAGTCCTCTCTTAGCTAATGTTATTCTACCACCTATATCGTCATCATTGGAGCATATCAATGACTCTGACTCTCCTCTAACGATAGGGGGAGACTCCAGCATTACACCATCCAAAGATGGTCCTTCTGTCTTTGAGGAGTCACAGACTACCCTCCATCTGTAGACTTGAAGTGTGGTAGATGCACCAAGCATCCTCCTGCCGTACTTTAAGATTGCATCTGCCATACTCAAGTTCATTGACCCCTGCATCTCTTGCCCCATCAATCACTCTAGCGGTTCTAGGTATTCTCTAGCTAATTATGTTTCTTGTGAATCTTTCTCTCCTGCTCATGTAATTTTTTAGATACCATTAGTTCAGGAAAGAGCCACGGGCCTATTCAGAATCTATCAAAGATTCCAACTGATACGTAGCCATACGTGATAAAATTAATGCACTCGAAAAGAATGGTATTGGTCTACTGCATCTTTGTCGCCTATAAGGAAACCTATTGGCTGCAAATGGGTTTATAAAATCAAGTGTAAATATGATGGTTCTATTGAACATTATAAAGCCAGGCTTATTGTTTGAGGCGATATACAAGTTGAAGGGTTGGACTATACCGAGAATTTCGCTCCTGTTGTAAATGGGTAGTGTTCGTATGTTCCTGGCTATTGAAATTATTAAGGGCTGGGGGTTGCATCAAATGGGTGTCAATAATATTTTTCTTTATGGCGATCTCCATGAGGTAATCTACATGCGTCCTTCTGGTTTCTCTCTTTCACATCAAAACAAGGTTTCTAACCTCAGCTCTCCACCATTGTGGTCTTATTCAGTCTCACGCTGATCATACCCTCTTCACATTTCGTAAAGTTGATATCTTTCTCTCTAGCTTGGTTTATGTGGATGATTTAATCCTGACTAGGAATATTAGCAATGCTTGCTCTACCTTCAAACAATATCTAAATGCATGTTTCTAGTTTAAAGATCTTGGTCCTTTAAAGTATTTCCTTGGCATTGAGGTTGCTCGGAACCCCACTGGTCTCTTCCTTTCTCAACGTAGGTATGCCTTGGACATTTTAGCAGAGTCTGGACTCACTGCATATAAGTCTGCTTTCTTTCTAATGCAGTGAACTCACTCTCTTGCTCTCGCCGATGGCCCTTTGCTCGCGGATCCAGGACTGTATCATTGGTTCGTTGGGCGATCAGTGTATCTTACTATTGCTCACCTATATATTTCCTACGTTGTTCACATTATATCACAATTTCTACAATCATCTCGCAAACAACACCAGGACGCTGCTATTAGTGTCCTCCGTTATCTAAAAGATGCTCTAGGCCACGGCTTGTTCCTTCATGCAGATAGCACTCCTCAAATCCGAGCATACAGTGATTTTGATTGGCCTAGTTATCTTCTTATTCGGCGTTCTTCAGTGGGTTATTTTGTTACCTTGGGTCGTTCTTCTACTTCATGGTAGACCAGAAATAGCCAACCATTTCCGGACCATATGTTGAGGCTGAGTATTGGGCCATGGCTGTCACTACTTGGGAGCTTACGTGGCTAAAGTCTTTTCTGGCTTCTCTCTGGGTTCGTCATCAACAACCTATGTGAAGGATACTTCCCATATAGACTCCAATCTAGTTTTCCATGAGTGGACTAAACACATTGGAATAGACAGTCATTACATTCACGAAAACCTTCTTGCTGGTCACATTGTTACTTCTCATATCCGGACCAATCAATAAGTTGTCGATCTGTTCAGCAAAGCTCTTGGTCATCCACAATTCGAGTACAAATATAAATTTCAAGCCTAAAATAAATTAGACAAGAATTTGAGTACAAAATTGAATTTTGTATTGATTTGTATATATGGGTACAATCTCTGTTAAATACAATGAGAATAATCCTCTTATTTGATCTCATTGGATAAGTTTGAATGAGTTTTATCTTGTCAGAGGGCCAGAGAGGCCTAATCTCAACCAATATAAATATTTCATCTTTGAGGGAGAGTGGCACATGCTTGTTATTTTCCTTTAAAAAGTGAATGTTTGAGTGTTGGTGATTTCTTTCGATTTTCCATCCTTGAATAAAGGAGGGCTAGGGGTCTATTTATAGGAAATTCCCCCCTCCCTCTCAAAGGTCAAGATGGATTTTCGGCCTCATTTTGGGCCTTCAATTGGGCTTCAACTTCGATTGATTTTACTCAGGAGTTGTTCGCTTTGACTTGAGCCTTGACATAGTCTTTGATTTAGGACTCTCTTAGGCTTTGACCGACCCTTAATTTGGAAGTCATTCGGGCTTGGGTTGTGACATGACTTGGAAGTCATCGCGAGTGTTGACTGGATCTTGACTTGGAGGTCGTTTGGGATTGGGTCATGACTTGTGAGTCGATTTGGGCTTAATTAAATCAATTAAGAGGATCAACTCAAATAATTAATTTAAGTTTATATCTTGGTACGACACTTAGATATTTTTAGTGCTCACATCGAGTACTTAAGTAGCAAGTTGGGCATTCGCATATTTGATGCTCCAACTTATGGGGGTGTTATCGATATAGCAGCATTAGTGGAATACTTATTCCTTGTATATAAATATGTCAATATTGTGTAGATTATTTTCTTCCCTACGTTGGTACACAATTAGGTCTCTAGTTTGTATGTATATATATAATATATATATATAATATATATATATATATATATATATATATATATATATATATATATATATATATATGATATATCTTTTGGTTAACTAGAAATATCATATTATTTACATACACAAGAATAATATCTGCGAAAAGTTTCAGTCCTTATACTATTCCTATTTTTTTAGTGAGCTATGATATTTATTTAGTTAACTGTAATAAATATTTAGTGAGTTATAAAAAGATATTTGGTGATCAAGATTATTTATTGAGCAATACTAACTATTCTGAATCAAAATAAACGAGCAAAAAATATAATACACAATTTTCGTTCATATTTTGAGGTACAATATTTTCTTAGTGAGTTGTATTATAACCTTTGGTGAGCTACGGTGTATATTTGGTTAGCAATATTTTGTACTTATCTTCTCTAATGTGCTATGATATATCTTTTAAAAAACTCAAATATAAGATTATTTAAATGTACAAGAATGACATACTTGAATAGTTTCTAGAACTCGTAATCTTACTATTACTTTTATTGAGCTATGATATTTATTTATTAGGCTATGATAGATATTTAGTAAGTAATAAAATATATTTAGTGATCAACATGATTCAATGAACGATACTAACTATTCCTAATCAAAATGAGCTAGCAATCAATATAATACACAATCAGACATTTTTGTTCATATTTTGAGGTCAATACTTTCTGCACTGGTGAGTTATAATATATATTTAGTGAGCAATAATCTGTAGTTACTTTCTAATGTGCTATGATGTAGTTTTTGATTAACTCAAATATAAGATTTCCTTAAATGTGCACGAATGACATACTTGGAAAGTTTCATTTACCTGTACTCTAATTTTTTAGCGAGCTATTTTTAATATGTTTTGGTGAGATATAATATACATTCAGTGAGAAAATAATTAAAAAATCTATATTTCATTGATCTACAATACGTTTTTTATGAGTTATAGCTGATATTTAATGCTGTATATGCATATACGTAATAAAAAAGACCAAGTTTAGTTGCATTGAATAAGTATATTAAAAAATTTAAGCAAATGAAGCATTAATTAATTAATAGAGTAATTCATTTTTTAAATAAAAAATCAAGGCAAGAAGATAAAGCATTTGAAAGCTCCCAACCTTGCCTTTCATTGGATTCGAACTTGCGACCTGCTTGAAAGGGCCTAAGGTGTACCTGGCAAATTGGGCAACCCTCACATGTTAAATTTTTGTGTAGAATAAAATAAATAAGGGCAAGTGGACAGACAAAACATGTTGTACATCATAATTTTCATGTTTTTTGTAACATCCATCCTAATTCGACGACACTGACTCCGTCCTCTCTTTATAATTTTGAAACCCAAGCTCAACATTCTTGTATATTCTTCAAGATTTCTTAAATTCTTAGCCACAATTGTTACCAAATATGTAAGATAAGGATTCAAACGGTCATATAGAAGTTAAGACAAATCTAGCAAAGCAAGGTATGAAAACCATAAAAATTTTGTTCAATTATCTTATACGAAGTTTTGAGATGAACTAAAATGCATGAATTTACTTTTGTTCCTAGTTCATGTTCAGTTTATTATTAATTTTTCTTTTGTACGTCATCATATCTACATAGAGTAAAAAAATTCTAAATTGGTAGGTTTTGTCCAAGGGAATGGCAATAATAGAGAAACTTGATGAATAACGAGAAACTGAATAGCGAAATTAGATAAAGCAAGGTGAGAAGCCTTAGTGCCTAGCACCTTCAATTTATGAAAATTAAGTGAACACCTTGTTGTTGTTTTCAAGATACAACATATTTAACATAATTATCTAATATGAATTGTCATGTTCGTATAATTAAACTGATAAGATGTGTTTAGTTCAAGTGGTTTGGCATTGTTCCCCTTAAGCTAGGTTTCAGATTCGAGTCTTGTAAATGGAGAAAATCTGTGCTGAGAGGGCTCTAACCCTTGTTGGGCTAATAATAGCTTGACTCCAATGAAACGGAGGATCCAAGTTAAAAACAAATATTTAAATCTTTTCAGTGTACTACTTAAAATTGAAACATTCATTTGTCTAAAATGATTGTTAAACTAATATAGCAAAGATCCCTAGTACTTGTTAACCCTTAGAACTCTTTTTCATAATGGAATGGAATAATCTATTTGGAGAAGCCTTGGGTTATTTTCAAATTTTGCTGGGAGAAGCCTTGGCCTGAATCACTTAATGATGGGAACTCTTTTATCCTATAAGAATGGGGTAAGTTCCTCAGATAGGTGTAGGACTTTATCTTTTTAGATTTTATTAGAGTTTCTTCATTTTGTAAAGAGAAGAGAGCACAAAGAATATACGGAAAGCCTCTAAACGTGCACAAACCTTGAGGCTTAAGCATCAAAAATTAGCCATCCATTTGAAAACCCTATAGATGGAATGCAAAATTGATGTAGTCATGGCTGATAGAGGTGTATAGCCCTTTGTGAAGACACATGATGAAGGACTATGGTCACAACTCAATGCAAAAATATGTCATCGCTCTTTGTTTTGGCAAGTTGATAGCAAGACCATCATACTCCATTCTGAATATTTTTAAAGTGTTGATAGTTAGTAATGGACACTACATGTGGGCTCTAGTGTTTTCATGTACACCTCCACTGGGCAAATCCATAGCATTTTCAATGGCTTATAATCTCATGGAGAGGTGAACATGAGCTAAAAGAAAACCTGATGTACATGATTGAGGGTTATGTAAAGTTTCCATGGAAAAGAAAATTGGGATGTAGTTCAAACGAAGGTAACTATCAAAGGCTTATCAACAATATTATATTTGTAGAAAAATAATGCCTTTCTAGTAGAATAATGATTACATAGTACTATATTGCAGTCCAGTGCTTTACCTTCATTTGGGATGGGGGGTTGGGTTGGTTGGCCCATGTCATCGATTACCAATGAGGGGGAGAGAAAAGGGGTAGGGGAGAAGACAAAAAAAAAGAGCTAAATTTTGATGATGTTGTAGTGGTTTAATATTTCCTTGTGTTTCATTTTGAAAATTATCTATCATTATGCTATTTGTTGGGGTTGGTTGGCCTAGATGTGGAATAGTGAGACAAACCTTTGAAGTAGACAGAAGACACTTGGAACTTCCTACTACAATAATGACCTTAAGAGAAAAGACGAAAAGAAAAGAGGGGGAGAAGAGCACAAGAAAAAGAGCTGAAGATGATGTTGTGGTGATTTAATATTTTTGTGTGCATTTCATTCTAAAACTTGTTTCACCATTATGCTTCTTGAATACCTGGATGTGATATAATGGTTAAAACCTTCGATGGAGATAGACAAATTAAACTTTTGATATAGGACGCTCTAAGAGCAATTCCTACAAAGGGGAACAATTATTGTATGACGCTCTAAGAGCAATTCCTATGGAAAAATTCACTTAGAAATTCTCAAATACTCAATACTTTAATTAAATTCAAGCCAGTCTTGCTAATGCAGAGCCAATGAGTTTACATAGAGAAGAAACCTAAAACATTAGGAAATAAATAGATAGCCCAATAATAAAAATATTATTTTTTGAGCTAAGAAAATAACTAAAAGATAATATATTCCTAAAACATAAGCTGCAAAGATAATATAATATCAAAACACTTCTCATATGCCAATATTAAGACATAACCATATCTTTTTATTCCTTCTTGTCCTTTTTGTGCATCATTCTCCTCTTGTTGGAAAAGGCTCGTCCTCAAGTTTTATACAAGGGTAGAAGAAGAAAATCAAACAAGATACCATCTTCACTTCATCAGACATATGAGAAAACTATATTTTGTACACCTCCTCCTCGAAAAGTAGAAATTTAATTAGTGAATGTAGCTTCTTTCCAACTAGAAGCTCATTAGATAAGCAAATCAAAGTGCACATTTTCTAGTCTTAATAGCTCCGCGCACTCACGTTCTGGATAGAAAGTCGAAAGTCCCTAGAGTTAGGTAATGGCTTGCATTCAAATGTGTGCTTTTGACATCCCTCATCTATGAAAACATGTTTAAACTCAGCACCTTCCACAGATTGTATTAGATAATGGTCATTTTGAATTTCTTGATCTTGCTTCTGCTTGCTATATATCATTCTCCCCTAGTTGGAAAAACTTCAACATCGCGTTTTGAAATAGAAAGGAGGTTAGGATGAAGATACTAGAAGTGTTTTAATTTCCTTGCACTTGTTGCTAAAACTCAAGCCTTTGTATCTTCTCCAACATTAAGAACCATGCACACATCAGATGTGGAGTATTTTCCATGGAAACATGATAAGGGATTAGAAATTCAATATGTATGTTGATTACTTGGCCGATCTCGAATTTTCTTTGCACGTGATCAAATTTTTGAATGTCCAATAAATATTCATGAGGGATAATGAAAGAGTTGTTTTCTACTGTCTTTGACTCTTCATTCACTTGTATTAGTTGTTGGACATCTTGTTCATTAAATGCCCCACTAAAAACATCTACATTGCTATCTAGAATGAAAATTCCTTCATTTTGTACTTTATTTGCATTTGAGTGGCAGTCCCCAACTTGATTTTCTTAATTCATAGAATAAAGGAGGTTGTTGTTAACATCATTTGACTTGATATCTGAAAGTTGGTGATCGCTATGACTTTGACATCTACTTTCTTCTCATTTTCTAGAGTCTCCTCTTTCTTGTCCTCAATGATAAATCCCCCCCATATGCATACAATAGGTTGGATTTGTCTCATACAAATAAGAAATTGATTGTTTCCTAGAAGATCTTAGAGATGAAACCCTATAATCTTCAATGATAAACTTCGAACGAATCAAGGGAGCTCTAGGAAATTCATAAAATCCCATATACACTAAGGAATATAGGGCTTACAACCACAAATGACTTCACTAGCAAAGTAAAGATCTAACTTGTAACAACCGTCATAAATCTGATGACCTTCAAATTTGCAAAAAGCATGGGTATCATCATGTGAGAGTAGAAATTCACTCGAGCTTAAAAATCACCCATTATTTAAAATCGACTGATCTTTTCTACCTTTCTATAAAGAGAGAAAACTTGATATAGAACATTTGCTGTAACTAGGATTTCTTTTGTGAATGATCACAAATTAAGCTTGATGATGTTTTTCACACCAAACTATGATCGCAACAGCAGCAACAAGGCCCTTTCAATAGCTGCAGTAATGAATAGCAACCATAGAGAGCAGCTTGAGCCAGCATTGATGAATTCCAGTAAGAGGAGGGGCAACGATGGTGGGACGACATGGCCAAAGAGGGTGTCAGCCCTCTTTTCCACTGACCGAACGTACCAAAACCTTCATTTGCAAATAGAAAGGCATTTTATAACTTAGGGTTTGGTGGTTTGGTGAACAACCAATTGTAGTAAGAATTGATGCAATTTATCTTAATTGATTTGGGGTTTGTCGTTAAAATTTAGTGAGTATTGCATAAATGAAATCAATTTTGGATGATCTTAAGCAATCAAGGCTGAACTTGAGGCCTTGGGGTTTGAATTAGGGTTAGAGTTTGTAAGTGAGTGACCAATCAATTAAACCAATTATGATGTGAATCAACCCAATTAATTGAGGGGTTTGGGGTGAAGATTAGTGGGAAATCGAGGAACAAAGTCAATTTGGTAGTTTCTAGGGTGTTGAGGGGGAATTGATACACTAAAATTCGCACATACTCAATATTATAATCCAATTCAAGAAAGGAGTTTAAACAGAGGAGAAATTCTAAGACATTAAGGAAACAAATAGACAACCTAACCACAAAAATTATTATTTTTTTGCTAGCTAAGAAGATAACTAAAAGATAGTAAATTCCTAAAACTGAACTGCGAAGACAATAAAATATCAAAATACTTCTCATATGCCAAACTTAAGATATATCCAGATCTTTTTATTTCATCTTCATCATTTTCGTGCATCAACTTCCTACAACAATAATGATCTCAAGCAAGATACGAATGATTTATTTGAGTATGTATTTACTGGGGGATTTATTTGATTTATTTAAGACAACGGGAATTGTGCATTATTTCAAAATTAGTGGTCGAAAGAATTCATATCTAATTTGGTTTTAGTACACTGTTCACAATGATAGTTTGCGCTTTATTTTGAGACAGTATTCTCTTTCTTGGTTTGAACTGGAAGAGTGGATTGAGGAGCATACTTGTGTTATAAGCTGCTAACACAAGGGTCCACCCTTTTTTTTGGGCAAGACATTCCAAGATTAGTGGATGCTTATGTTCTCGTTCATGGATGCTTAAATCATCCATTACAAACTTGAATTCCATACCTTATTGATGGTTAGGGGATTTAGTAATCCTACTTTTTTAGTTTAATCAGCATTGCCGGTAAATTGACCATAGTGGGCATTTGTTATTCTAGTACTAACCTAAGGTCCTCACCTTTATGCTAATTGATTTGATATTCGTGTATTGCTCTTTGCTTTAAATACACAACCAACCCCCAATACTAAAACCACTTACTATAATTGCACCCCACTATTAGCCAGCTGGTTTCTCAAGCTCACTATTTTTCACTTTCACTGTGATCTTTTTCAAATGGCCTATTAATATTCGTCATGTATGATTCTTCCCGCTTATTGCCTCTAACTAGTCACGCCGTCTTTTAAGGGGGATAAACTCTTTTACTATAAATTTCTTTGCTACAAAATCATATTAGCTCCAGAAAACGAGTAGAAAATGGAAAGCGAGGATGAAAGCTTTTGACCATCAACTGCTAATAGGGAGAAAAAAGCTGAATTGAGTAAAGGAAAGTTGCTCCTGAGTATACTCATGAAAGGAGCTAAGACAGATTTAAATATACTTAAGCAAATATTTAGTATTTGATTTAATAATTAGCGTAGAAGGTCTCATCAGAGACAGCTTTAAATATCTTTAAGCAAATATTTAGGATTTGATTTAATAATTGGTGTAGAAAGTCACCACGAGACTAACAAATCTTCAGGTTTCCTACAAGCTTCATGCAACTAATATTTTGCTAAAATATTCACTTCGAGTAGAATATTTGTCAAATGTGTTCTATACATATTGGTACTCTGACGACACAAACTATTACAATTTCTGTTGAGCATGGCAAGATGAGTTGGATTTCAATTTACAAGATCCAACTCATGACAATAGATCCATTATGATAGGCATAGCAAAAGTTTGTGGTTTCTTTATGGATTACTCAATATATGAACAACTTGTAATTACAAATGTTCTAAAATTCCTTAAACATCACTATGCCCTCTGTGAGAAAAACTTTGGATATACCTTAGTGCAAAAGCATAGGAATCCACTCGGTAATTGCCCACAAACTATTGAACTGGATTGACGGTGGCTACTAGAGTCACCATATAACATCACACCCCAAACCCAATTCCTAAGTGATGGTAGGATTAATGTGACAGAGAGATTAACACATTCTCCACCCCATGTGAAACCCATAATATTCTCCTTTTAAGCAGCACCATGATTTGTAACTAATAAGAGATTAATATGAATGGTTAATACACAATTAATCACCCACTTAATGTGGGTTATCAATGGACTATTACACTCGATCAATAGCTCCCCTGAGTCACATAAACCATAAGTTATACCTTTCTCTCCGTACTAATCTCTTCACGCCTCATACTAGAAATGGAGCGCGCAGCCAGAAAGTAACCAGTAGTGTTATATTAAGGTACCATCAAACTAACATAATACTTTCACAATGTACAATGTCCCTAATCATCCTCAACATCACCAGCGGCATACTTAGTCCCTTTATGTCGAATGATATATCATATGATTTTATACTCAATATAATCGCCCGGGCTGACATGGTGGTGATGGATAGATTTTTCCTTAAACATTCATGAAATTTCATCTCAACTTAACTACTTTCCTAACGTATTCTCGTTGAACCGTATACATCATGACCCTTAAGAAATACATTAACATAGCATCATCAAACTTGGACTTCATATCATAGCTTTAAGAGGAAGGGTCATTGTCTATAGGGTCACACAGTGATAAGAGATAGGGAAGTTAATTGTCACTCCATGTATGGATCATCTTATAAGCACATACAATATAAAATGTATATCATAGCATAACTCCCACTCAGCTGCTTACGTCACTTTATGTGTCATATGAATCACAAATCTAGATTTTCATCCAAAAATCTTACAAGAGCCACTGGAGTAACATACTGACTGTTAATCTTGACACTCAATATTAATCTTTTAAGGTTCAATATGAAATCCTACTTCATATTCAACTTCCTTGAGTCTCATCTTAGACTTACCAAGGCGACTATATTCATTTTACTCATATACTTCCAGTATGAATGATTAATATTGCACACCTGGTGCTAATATAATCAGTCCCATTCTACCCACCACTCAAGCATCAGGGCGATTGCCTGTGTGACTAGACCAATCAAAAACGTGGTGACATTTCAATATGCCTAACATGCAGCAATAAATCATGAGCATTCTGCTCTTTTACAAAAGAAAGTTCTCCATTATATAACTAGATATATTCAAGCATTAAACCTTATGAATTCTTAGACTCAGTAAATAATCTTTGAATACATTACTAGGAATAAGTTTAGTCAAGGGAATATGATCACCTTGTTAGTGTATATATACCTAATGGGAATGCCTCTATGGTAACAAGATACACAATCTGCTTCTATAGCTAACATTACTATACAGCTTTGCTTCTTACTGCATCGTGACATGGCTTTCTCACTTAGGGTGAAGGCAGGTCATGAGGTTGATCTAGAATCATTCGGGTCACTACCTCAATGGTCATTTGAGTATCCACTCGAATTGAAGTCTCCCCTTGATAGCAAAGGCTAAGTCAGTAGTACCATGAAGGTAGCATTTGACTCTCGTAATGGCATGCTAATCAGCAATTCCTGGGCTACTTTGATGACGACTTGCCAAACCAACTGGAAAGCAATGTCAGACTATGTACATAACATGGGTTACATTAAGCTTCCTACGACACCAGCGTAAAGGGTATTGTTCAATATCTCCATTATCTATTTTAGGGCATTGATCAAAACTTAAGGTTAGACTCTTCTCAATTAGAGTATCTATGTGTTTGGAATTATACATCAAAAATCATTGTAAGACCTTTTAATGTATGCTTCTTAGGACAATTTCAAATTATTTCTACTCCTAGAACATACCTAGCTTTACCTATGTCCTACTAGGGCTACCACTTTTAGTAGCTTTGATCATCTGTAAGTTGTTCCTAGCCAGCAGTATTTCAGCAATGTGTAAGGTAAGAAATATAATCCTCCATGTTGATCTTTCGACATACACAAGATGGCCTTCTGAAACCATAGATAAGTCAAACTAAGTTATGACTTCATGGAATCTAAAGTACCAAGATTTGAAAGATTGCTTAAGATCATATATGGACATTTTAAGATGACACACATTGTCCTCTCGTCCCTTTAATACAAATCTAATGGGTTAGTCCATATAAATCTCTTCCTTAAGATTATCATTAAGGAACAGAATCTTTAAGTCTACTTCAAACAACTCAAAGTCCAAGTAGGCAGCCATGGTTAGGAGCAGCGGGGCCTGAACTCATCGATCAAATCATCTGCCCGACGTTTTATCTTAAAAACCCATTTGTTTTCTATAGACTTGCGTCGAGGTGGAGGATTAGTGAGTTCTCAAACCGTTTTTTTTTTTTTTTTTGGCCATTGACTTCATTTCATCCCTCATGGCATCCATCCATTCCTTGTGATTTGGTGAATCAATCTTGATAAGAGGTAGGTTCCTCAACTTCTAAGGAAGGGTATAGGAATATTTCCTCTTCAACTTAGAGATATCATCAAGGAATTCTTCCATGCACACTCCTTCGAATTTTGGGACTTTCATTACTTTTCTACCTAGGTGAGGAATCCCTCTCCTTTTCTCTAAGAGGCATGGGACCCTAAATGTGTAGACTAACCGTATGTTTAGGAATAAGAGATTGAGGATAAACCTCATTCTTAGGTTCACTCTCCACAACATTTGGAGATTGAGGGCAAATTTCATTCTTCTTAGCAGAAAAATCTTCACCAATCCTATCAAATAAGGGGGTGTACCATCCTTGGTGACTTAGTGAGAATTCAAATACTCCCTCTCACCAAGAGATGGTTGAAGGTCTTGTTGTAATTGATACAATTTGAGGTCCTTTTTAAATTTCACCAAAAGTTTGGGAACTCATCCTTAAGAAAGTCGACATTGCGGGAATTCATTTCATCAAAGATATATTCACAAGCTCAATTGGTTGGAAGAGTTCTAACATTTTGTTCCAATTGAGTCTCTACTACCGCTATAAAGTATGTGAACACATCAAGTACTTAATAGCAGTAAGATAATACATACATACACCTATTGCTTAATGATGTGCTTTGACATTCATGGGCCCATACATGTTTGGAGTGAAGAGACTCCAAGGGACTTAATGCCCTTGAAACCTTACCAAAAGACTTTATAATTCTTTTACTAGCTAGATATAACTCACATCTGGCAATTTAAACCTTAGTGAGCTAGTCTTAAAAGACCATCTTTAGCTAGTTTGTTAACTCTATCCTGGCCCTCACGGTCAAGTTGAGCATGCCTAAAAACAGAGTTGAAAAAGAGGCAATGATGTTTGATTTTGTCCTAAACATCCAAAACACCTTTAGGCCAAACAATTGCCATTATATACAATATCTTAAGACATCTAGACAAAATCAAAGAGAAAACTAATCTCAGAAATAAAAGACACAAGGGAACATCGCATCACAGGTGGATAGAGAGTATCGTGAAGAAGCAACATAGTCCTTTCACAGAGTCCTTATTTCAAGGACATCTTCTTCACTATTGTTACCTAAAACAATAATTTGTGAACTCACTGGGTAGCGTCGAAAGTTTATAAAATTAGTTCAGTCCTGAACTATGTGCTTGATTGCTCCTGTGTCTACAATCCACAAGGGATCATAGTTGCAATTAATGCTTGGGCACACAAATTATTTAGGAACAACTGTAAAAGAAGGCGCCTTAATTGACTTAGGGCAAGCTCGAGCTTAGGGTCCCTTATTTCCACAGTTATATCACTTCATACGTCGTATATGCGTCTCTTTATTTCCTTGAACCTTTTTTCTTTTTGCAATACCAACCTTAGGTCAAGAACTTCAAGAGGAAATGAGTCTGGATGAACCTGATGCTAAACTAATCCCACATGTAGTCAACAGTGGGATAACTTTCAATTCCCTCACCAAATCATCATTGATGCAATACAAAATAGTATAGCATGTTGATCGATCCATTCTCGAACCATTTTGGGTATGCCTTTAGCTTTTCTTGATATTTCTCACTAGTAGTACTATCCTTGCCATTCTAAGAGACCTGGAAGCCGTCAAGTATTCTAATACTTCACACTCATTCAAAAGAAACTGAGCCTTCTGACATTATATGTCATAGTTAGCGTTATCCAACTTTTCATTAGCAAATAAATCACCAATGGTATTTTAATTGCCATATCTAGAAGCATATGTTTAAAAGATGGACAGTTAGCATATTTCAAATAATCAAATTATCAAAAACTACATCATCCATGTTACATGATAGAGAATTTCGCTAAACTCATAATCATCATATACAAACATGGATTAGAAGTTTATATAATTTAATTAGCAAATTTATTGCTACTTATGTAGTTTCTATATGTAAAACATTTTTATAATATCACTAGTAGTTAATGATTGACATGAAACATATTCACTCAATTGAACGAAACATAATTTGTAACATGAAACATATCCAAAATTTAATCGCACGTAGTTATATAGAACAAATCCATATAATACTAATACTTAAATGAAGCAAATTCATAGTAATACTCGCCAATTACATAAAATGTATTCGTATAATATTATAAGTTTAAATTCATGAAACAAATTCATAAAATGATCAAATACCATATATCAAAAAGATGGTATGATGCTTATTCATATGAAACTTAATAAAACATATTTATTAACCAAAGCAATGGTAGAATTGTTAGCCTATTCATAACTTCTCATGCATTTGCATAAAGCGTATTTATATCAAATTATTAAATATAAATATTATTATGGAACATATTCCTATAACTGAATATTATATAAAACATATTGATATAATATAATTTATAAAATATAACTTATGAAACATATTCATTTATAAACCAAGGGACATTAGAGTTGATCTACATATCACATAGATATTTACAAATCTAAGTAAAACAAATTTATATAATAAATACTAATTTTATATATGAAACAAATTCATATAAATTCAATCCAATTGATTATTTACAAGTTGCTTGGCATGAAAATTTCAAGTTGATGCATATATTAAATGAGTATATGCGACATTAAGCATATTAATGTTTTTATAACAAGTGCACGTATTTCAAATTAAAATTAATACACGGTCTTAATTCAACTAATGAAGTAATTATATGAACCGTATCAACTTGTACAAAATCATAAATTAACTAGAAATTGTGCCATGACTAATAATCTTGGTAATTATTTTAAAGCAAAGCCATAATCATTAAAAAAATTGAATAAAAACCTTAATCACACCCGAGAGCTCTTCCCCCCTCCCTTTTATTAACTCATGGGTTCAAGGTTCATTAATATGGAGGCAGGCCACTCTATCTCTCTCTAGTCTCTACACTTGAAAACCGTAGGCTCTCTCTCTCTCTAAACTCTCAGTGGCAACCTCTTGTTTGTTTGAGAGCTTCTATTCTTACACTGGGCCCTATCTTGCCCTACCCATACCACACCACCACACCTCATGGCCATTGCCGCTACTCCTACCACCCATAGGCCATGCTTTTCTCACTTCTCATTAGCCATCGCCGCCGAAAGGTCTCACCGCCACCTTAGAAACACCCAAGGGATGATATGCTACCGCTGTTCACCACTGATTGAATGCCCACAATCCTCTGTTTGGAACTCCTCGGCTAAAACAGATTCCACCAGCATGTAGATTGACCAAATTCGAGTTGGGTGATGCCATTCATGCATCTAACACACCACTGCACTGGTGGCGTGTAGCACCCCTGCCCCATGGTAAGAGCATTACATGGCCAAAATCCTTTGAAAGGACTATTAAGGCTAAATATAAAACAATTCTCCTTTAATAGCAGGTTTTTTTAAAAAAAAACAAAGAGCTTCGTGCTCTATCTATGAAGTCCAAAAGAACTAGACCTTAGGCCGTCACGGCCTTATACTACAATGGGGTCCTTATAACCCTTGTTATAAGCAACATAACAAAATATGTGAGTTTTAGTGGAAGCCCATTGAGGCCGATTCACAGCATCTACTACAACAATAACAACACCACCTCCTAGTGTGGGTCTCACTTTTGCAGGGCCTGGGGAGATCCAGATGTAGGCAACCTTACCTCAACCGGCAGCCCTGCCCGTAGAGAGGTTGATTCCAAGAGACCCACGAAATATGATTTTGTGAAAATATTTTAAAGAAGAAGGATTTTGTGAAAATGTTTTATAGAGCATAACTAAGGATAAGCATCGGCCTCTTAAAGACATGTCTTACCGCCTACCTTTTGTTGCATTATATTCCAGTTATATTAAGGCAATGCATGCAAGTTGCAAAAGGTACATCTAAATCCAAGCATCGGCCTCCAAAAGACACGTCTTACCACTTACCTTAATCTTGTTGAGAATCTGAAAGGGAAATTTTGGAACAGGGTAGGCAACCACAGCTCAGTGGGAGTTCTCACCTCTGAAAATCAAAATAGTTTTTACGCACAATAAGCCATTGTACCAATAGTAGTATTAATACCAATATTATCACAAATATATAAATCCTTCAAATCATCACAAACCTTTCTTCCCAGAGCATAAATAATGCATTATTAAAATTCAGATGTACAACACAATTAGGCTTGAGGAGCTAAAAAGAAAGGAAATATACATATTTGTCATATGAACAGACTTTTTCTCACAATCCAAATTCCTTCTGGACTAGAGATTTGTTAAGTACACACCATTCACCGAAGTCGATTCTTGTAAAAGTGAAAGTAAGAAAGGAAATGACCTTGACTAAAAGACTGCCTACCCAGGAGGACTAATGCCTAAGTGATGGGAAAACTTATACCCTCATCAGGGTAAAACACTGCCACCTTTCTATGTGGAAAACTGCCACTCTGTGAAATCTGTCACATCGGAATCTACCATTAAGGTAATTTCACAGGATGCCATGTGCAAATCTTAATAATTTTGTTCACTAATTTTCTCAACCCAATTAGAAGGATACTTGGGCCCATAAAAATAATCTTTCAACTATGAGCCCCCTATTTTTGTGAACGACACATGCTAAATAATTACTTTAAGGTCACACCAAATATTAGATAGAATACTACTTGCTCTAGTGTCCCAACATGGCTTTGTAATCTTTTTTTTTTCCCTTTTGTTTTTGGATTTATGGACGTTGTTGTTATTATGCCTCTATTATGTGTCTTTTTCTTTCTCACACAATCAAATAACAACCCATTATTTAACTACTAACTATTTCTCTATTTTTTAAAAAACAACTTGGGGATTCTATTCTCAGTTTTTTTTTTTTTCAAGCATAATATTACACCACCACATTATCAAGAGTACATACATAATTTTATCACAATGCTAAACTATGATTTCCTTTTCACATACTTAACTAATTTTTGTGAGTATATTTTAACTATTTAACTCATCCAAAAACATCATGGCAACCACACTAACTCAATTAACTTCTAAAACATCTCGTAATATCATAATTTTCACAAAACTCAATTACAAAAGTCATATAAGAACATATAACACAACAACACTTCATGTAATTTTTTTTTTTGGCAAAAATCATAATCTACATGTCTCGTACGATAAGCAGGTAACTTCAGCATTCTAATTCATCAACCATAACATCATGCCAAGTCTAGTTTCCATAACCATTAACTCAAATATTTACTATTACCACCATTTATACAAGATAACTTAGGAAAGCAACTTTAAAGAATATATCTAAACAATCGTGACATATATCTTAGTAAGACATAGCATGCATAACTTAAAAATATCATTTTAAAATAAACTAACTAGGCAAAGAAATACTCTAACCCTTGTAAATCAATAACATCACTTTTAAAATAAACTAACCATGCAAAGAAACACTCTAACCCTTGTAAATCAATAACATAATTATACATCATAATAAGACATTTTAATTTTAAAACTAATTTTTATATAAGGGATTAAGAGAACCTGCACCTTAAAGTAGCTTCTTAATATCCTTTTAGCCCCTTGATCACTAGGAAAAATTCAAAGCAAGTTGGTTGAAAAAAATTACTACTTAGCACTCTCTTCTTTCTCTCTCTAATTTCCTTGCTTGGTAAAGTAGTAAAAATGAGAGAAAAGGTCAAAAAGAGGAATATAAAAGCAACAAAAAAAGTAACTCCTACCCCCCTTTTGATTTGTACTAGTCGGCCACCCTAACCCCTCTTTATCATCTCTTTTTTTTTTGGTGTGTGAGTGTCCTTCTTGCTTGTCGACATGGGGAAATGAATAGGGCATGGGGTGGGGTAGAATAGGTGTATGGATGAGGATGAGCAAGCCATCCCCTATGCTTGGTTGCCCATACTTCCCCTAAAAAAAGTACCTATATTAGCTAATTAATAGAATTTTCGCTAAGCAAACTTCATTAGCAATTGTTATTCCCAATCATCACATTCTCCCCCCCCCCAAAAGAAGTTTTGTCCTTGAAACTTATTGTCCTTAGTCGATGCTCCTGTCATTCGAGTATCTAAATCAGTTCTTAAGGAAAGCTAAGGCCACTTCTAATCTCTATCGGTTCGTACTCAATGATGTAATCAGGATCCGTGATATGTTTCCTCATATTTGACATGTGAAACACCTCGTGTATCCCTTGCAAAGGAGGGAGTGCTATTCTATATGCTACGGGACCTATCCTCTTGATTATCTGAAATGGTCCTATCTATCTGGGATTAAGTTTTCCTCTTTGGCGGAATCGAACACTCCCTTTAAGTGGGAATACCTTAATGAAGACATGGTCTCCCTCTTCAAATTCTAGGGGTCTTCTCTTTAGGTTTGTATAGTTTTTTGTTTGCTCTGGACTACTCGAAGTCTTTCTCTGATAATCTTAACCTTGTCTACCACTTTATTGATCAACTCGCCCTTTGAGATTCTTCTTTCCCCAACTTTATGCCATCAAAAAGGTAATCTACAACGTCGTCTGTAGAGTGCCTCGTATGGTGACATTGTAATGCTTGCTTAGTAGCTATTATTGTATGCAAATTCGATGTAAGTAGCGATCCCAGCTTCCCTTGGAGTCCAAAGCTCATGCTCACAACATATCCTCAATTATTTGGATGGTTCTCTCAGTCTGTCTATCAGTTTGAGGATGAAAGGAAGTGCTGACGTTAAGTTTTGTTCCCATGGCCTCTTAAAAGCCTCTCCAAAACTTCGACATGAACTTGGAATCACGATTCGAGACAATACTTAATGTTGCACCATGAAGTTAAATAATTTCTTGAATGTATAGTTTTGCTTACTTTTCTGAGGTATAGGTGATCTTGACTTATAGAAAATGTGCGGATTTAGTCAATCTATCAATGATTACCCACACCGAGTCATGTTGTTTCACTGTTCTCGGTAGACCCATGACAAAGTCCATGTTTATGTGTTCCCACTTCTATTACAGAACTAGTAAAGGTTGGAGAAATCCTCCTGGTTTTTGGTGCTCAGCCTTCACACGTTGGCATATGAGGCATTGGGACACAACCTTAGCCACATCTCTTTTCATTCCACTTCACCAATAATTTTCCTTAAGGTCATGGTACATCTTAGTACCACTAAGATGACTACCGTATACTGAGTGGTGTGCTTCACAAAGCATATTCTTTCTGATTTCTTCCACATTAGGTACGCATAATCTCCCTCTGAACCTGAGCACACCATCAACTAGCTCAAAATCTTTTATCATCACCTTCTCTACATTTTCCTTAATTTTTACAAATTCTGGATCCTGAAATTGGGTGCTTTTTATTTTCTCAACAAGTGGAGAGGTAATTTGTAGGGTAGCTATCATGCTTGCCTTTAAAGGTAACACCACTTTGATCTGTAAGTGCCCCAACTCCTTTAACAACCTCTTATTTGAGGTAAGGACGCATGCCATAGCGCCAATCGACTTTTCGACTAAGGGCATCTACTACCACGTTTGCCTTTCTAGAGAGGTAATGAATTTCTAAGTTATAGTCCTTTATGAGCTCTAACCATCGTCTTTGCCTCATATTCAACTCCTTTTGAGTGAGCACGTATTTAAGGCTCTTACGATCTGTGTAGATCTCACATTTGGCACCATAAAGATAGTGCCTCCATATTTTTAGCACAAATACTGTAGCAGCTAGCTCTAAATCATGTGTTAGATAGTTCTCTTCATATGACTTGAGTTGTTGTGATGCATAGGAGATGACTTCCATTTTGCATAAGCACACATCCAAGTCCCTTCTTAGATGCATCATTGTAAATAACGAACCCTTCACCGCCATCGGGCATTACTAGGACAGGTGCAGTGACTAGTCTTGTTTTGAATTCCTAGAAACCCCTTTCACATTTGTCTGACTATTCAAATTTGGTGCTTTTTCAAATAAGTCTTGTGATTGGCAAATTAATTTTGAAGAAACCTTCAATGAACCTTTTGTAGTAGCCGGCCATTCCTAAGAAGCCTCGCACCTCAGTTACGTTGGTCAGTCTAGGCCAGTTTACTATAGCCTCTATTTTCATCAGGTCAATCGAAATACCTTCCTTTGAAATTACGTGACCAAGGAAATTGACCTTGTGGAGCCAAAATTCACACTTTTTGAGTTTAGTGTACAATTGATGCTCTTTAAGGGTCTCCAAGACAATTCTCAGATGCTTTTCGTGCTCCTTTTCACTCTTTGAATATATCAAGATATCGTCAATGAAAACTATGACAAACTTGCCCAGATACGGCCTAAAAACTCGATTCATAAGATCCATAAATACTGTGGGGGCATTAGTGAGACCAAAGGGTAATACAAGGAATTCATAATGGCCATATCAAGTCCTAGATGCTGTCTTTGGAGAATCTTTCGGCTTGATTTTCAGCTGGTGGTACCCCTTCTTTAAGTTAATCTTAGAAAAAATAGCAGAACTTGCAAGTTGGTCGAACAAATCCTCTATTCTTGGAAGAGGATACTTGTTCTTGATTGTCACCTTGTTAAGCTCCCAGTAATCGATGCATAGTTGAATCCTGCCATCCTTTTTCTTTACAAATAGAACCGACGCTTGCCATGGTGAACCACTTGGGTGTATTTGCCCTTTGTCAAGCATCTCTTGGAGTTGTACCTTAAGCTCAGCTAACTCAACTAATGCCATCTGATATGGTCCTTTAGAGATTGGTGTAGTCTCGGGTGCGAGATCGATTATAAAAACTCTATATCACGATCAGGTGGTAGTCCTGGGACTTCGACAAACACTTCTATAAACTCACGTGCAACAGGGACTGCATCGAGTTTGGGCTCCTGTGGGTTAATTTGTTGGACTGCGCACAGGTAGCCTTGGCATCCTTTTCTTAGAAATTTGCGTGCTTGCATTGCAAAAATAATTGAAGTTGGCTTTTGTATTCCATTGCCATGATAACCTAATTCTCCACCATCCAGTGACTTGATGGAAACTTCCTTTTTATGGAAACTAATCAACACCCGATACCTAGCTAACCAGTCCATCCCTAGTATGACGTCGAATTCCTTAACTTCCAAACGAACTAGATTAGCAGGAAGCTTTCTTTCGTTACTTATGATAGGACAATTTTAAGCATGACATCAGAGGTGATAGCTTGTCCGATTGGAGTAGAAACATATAACTCATAGTCCATTTCTACAGGTACACACGATAATTGGGAAGCCACCTCAGGGGTCAAAAAAGAGTGTGTGGCTCTCGAGTCAAACAAGGCATAAACACGCTTAAGGAATAGTCATGGCCCTTTACCAAGCATCAACCATGTGCCTAAGCTTGGGGCCTAGATTATCTTCATCTCTCTCTGTGGTATGGTTAATGAAGGATCTCATGTGATTGTTTTATAGGGTAAAGTGGTCCACATCATCACCAAGCTCTAAAAGCACACTATCTCCTATCAAGTACTCTTCTATCCTTTCTTAGCTCGATATCCTCGATTCATAAGGCACAATTTCTCCCAATATGAGTTTCTAGTCTTACGTACTGTATGCTTAAAGAATTGTACCACCTCTAAGAATGTATAAGGGCACCATTCCCCCTCACTTGGAAGTTTAGCCAAAAGTTGGCGACCAAGCTCCTGCCATTTTCCACCAATAGGTAGAAGACTCAAGAATACTCGAATTCACTCAGTGTGGGGAAGATCATGACGGTCTTGGGCTTTATATTGATGTAGGTCAACTAAAAGAACATCACATTCCACCATGCTTTCTTAAAATCAAGGAACTTGAAGGATTGGTAGCTAAAATAACCTGGTTGGGCCGGCTCCATACTATCACCTACAAACAGTATACTAAACATAAATTCACTTACTTAAAACAATTTATCACCCCCCTCTTTTTACATGCAACACCTACAGCTTGTCACACGCATTTAAGCATATGCACATTTTCATCAAACCATGCAAGCCTAAGCTCTGATACCACTAAATGTAACGCCCTTGCTCCATGTAAGAGTATTACATCAGCAAAATCCTTTGAAAGGACTCTTAAGGTTAAATATAAAACAATTCTTCTCTAATAGCATATTTTTTTTAGACAAAGAGCTTCACGCTCTATCTATGAAGTCCAAAAAAACTAGACCTTAGGCCCTCATGACCTTATCCGACAATGGGGTCCTCATGACCCTGTCCATAAGCAACATAACAAAACATGTGAGTTATAGTAGAAGGCCATCGAGGCCGATTCAGAGCATCTACTACATGCACCAAAATGTTACAACTTACTAATGTTACATTACATTCCAATTACATAAAGGCAATGCATGCAAGTTACAAAAGATACATCTTCAAATCTATGCATCGGCCTCCAAAAGACACGTCTTGCCACCTACCTTAATCTTGTTGAGAATCTAAAACGAAAAATTTTAGAAAGGGGTGAGCAACCACAGCTCAGTGGGAGTTCTTGCCTCCCAAAACCAAAATAGTTTTTACACACAACAAGCCATAATACCAATAGTAGTATTAATAGCAATGTTATCACAGATATATAAATGCTTCAAATCATTGCAAACCTTTCTTCTCGAAGCATAAATAATGCATTATTAAAATTTTGATTGAGCTAAAAAGAAAGAAAATGTGCATATTTGTCACATGAATAGACTTTTTTTGACAATCTAAATTCCTCAGGGACTAGAGATTTGTTAAGTACACACTATTCACCGAAGTTGATTCTTGTGCAAGTGAAAGTAAGAAGAGGAATGGCCTTGATTGAAAGACTACCTACCTGGGAGGACTAACGCCTAAGTGATGGGAAAACTTATACCCTTGTCAGCGTAAAACACTGCCACCTTTTTGTGTGAAAAACTGCCACTTTGAGAAATCTGCCACTGCGGAATCTGCCGCTCAGTGGAAATTTAGACATTAGTCGGAATCTGCTGACAAATCCCCAATTTGGACATACATAACGGCTCGTCCCTTTAGATGTTAGTTTAGTCTGACACCAAAAATCAAACTCAGTGGCTTTATAACCTAAAAGTGCATATGCTCTTTGGTATCAGACTAAAGTCATTTCACAGGATGCCATGTGCAAATCTTAATAATTTTGTTCATTAATTTTCTCAACCCAATTAAAAGGATACTTGAGGCCATAAAAATAATCTTTCAACTATGACCCCCTTTTTTTTGTGAACCAACATGTGCTAAATAATTACATTAAGGTCACACCAAATATTAGATAAAATACTAATTGCTCAAGTGTCCTAACTTGGCTTTGTAGTCTTTTTTTTCCTTTTTTTTTGGATGTATGGATGTTGTCATTATTATACCTCTACTATGTGTATTTTTCTTCCCCACACAATCAAATAACAACCCATTATTTAACTACTAACAATTTCTCCTTTTTTATAAAAAACTTACGGATTCTATTCTCAATTTTTTTTCTACCATAATATTACACCACCACCACATCAAGAGTACATACATAATTTTATCACAATGCTAAACTATCATTTCCTTTGCACATACTTAACTAAACTCATCCAAAAAGACCATGGCTACCACGCTAACTTAATCAACTTCTAAAACATCTCCTAATATCACAGTCTACACAAAAATCAATTACAAAAGTCATATGATAACATATAACACAACAACACTTCATGTATTTTTTTTTTTTTTGGAGCAAAAATCATAATCTACATGTCTAGTAAGATAAGCAAGTAATTTCATCATTCTAATTCATCAATCCTAACATCATACCACGTAATAGCCGACCCTAAATTATGTTTATTTATTTAATTAAGTCATATTATTAATTTTCTACATTTATTTATCTCATTTAATCATCCTAGTTGGGAGAATTCATTTGGGGCTCCACTTTGCAATTCGAGTTTCAGTTACCGAAAATTTTTGGGAAAATTAATAGTAGGCCTCGATAATTATGATTTAAGTGATTAAATTATTTTTCATGACACTACAAGCATTTTAATCTTGCGCTTCGGAAAAAAAATAAACCCCAAAAAAAAATTTACAAACGCACCCGGTTTCAGCTCTTTTCCGAACTCGAGCCCGTTCAAGGCCGATTTCGGCCCAACGAGACTTGCGTACATTTGCTTAGCTAATTACCCTTAATTAGGCCTAATTTATACTTAGTAAAAAGTAGCTTTTAGCACTTTAAATATCAACCAAGTTTTTTTTACTTCATTTTCCACCAAGCAAATATTCAAGTCACTTTCTCTCTCTTCTTCTCTCCTCCTCTCTACCCAAGGCCAGCAGGCCCCCTAACCCCTATTGTGTTGTTTTCTGGCCACTTTCCAGCTATCCTTCGGCGAGGATTGCAACCCCTAACAACCTCCCTCCATTGGCTACCATCTTCTATCCTTAAAATCACCAAACATCATCTCCATTACCACTTTTTTTCAAGTTCAAAGTAAGTAGCTTTAATCTTGTTCTTTAGATTTATGGTTTTTGCTTCTTATTTTCGTTGTTTTAATGATGGATCATGTTGTTTTGATTGAATTAAGAGTTATCTTGGTGATGGATCATGGTGGAGTTGAAGTTGGATTATGCTAGGGTTAGGGTTACTTCTTAATCATGCTAGTTTAAGTTTGAAGTAATGGATTTGGATCATTTTGTATTTGATTTTGCAATCCTTATCATTATAAATGATTATGGTAATGTTGCCGTGGTTTTGGGATGAATTAAAGAGTGATTTTAGTGGGTGGTTACATGAAGAAAAGATGAAACTAGGTGATTTAGGGATGGAAAATAGACCCAAAATAGGGGTATATTTATGAATAAACTGGTATTTTGTGGGACATGAAAAAGTTATGATTTTTGGTTTGAAGATACCTCAATGAGTTAGCCTTCAATGGGCTCTAGAATTACTTAATTCCGAGTTGTATAGACAAAGTTATGGCCACTTTACTGAAGACTACGTAGAATACATCGAAACAGGGAGCAGTTTTAAACAGTGGACTTTACGGAAAAAACCTGGTATTGATTGGGTCATTGAAAATTTGTAATTTTTGGTGTGTGGATAGATCAATGAGTTAGCTTTCACATGCTTTTTGAATCACCTTAATCTGAGTTCTGTGGAAAAAGTTATGGTCGTTTTGTTACGACTGCGCAGATTGAACTAAAATTGTGCATGTCTGTGTTCTATCCTAATTTTAGGGACCTCACTATGTGAATCATACTTTGTGTCCTAAATAAAAGTTTTATTGGACATTATGAGCTTTTCATATTAGGGTTTTACATCACATTTGGAGGTCGGGAGGGAAAGATATGGATTTTCTAATGCAAACCATCAAACGGTAATATGAGTGAATACAGAAATCGTGACATTTGGAAATATTTCAGAAGTTTCTATATAATTATGGGTATTGCAAGAAAATTACAAAGTGTAGTGAGTTCAACAAGTGTGATTATGTATAGAAGCTTACTTGGGTTGAAAATCAAGTCAAATGAGCATGAAAATGAAATTTGGGGAGTGAGGAGAGTAATGACTCAAAATCAGTGTCCATTGAATCAAGCTGGTGTTATTTGAGCTTTTATAAACCTCACAACACCTCTCCTGATATTAGGCCTTCTATTATCCATTTCAGAAGCATTACACTTTCCATTATCCATTTCGAAAATATCAGAAACCCATATTTCATTTATATCAATTAAGATCTTTTCATTATCACCTCAATGATTCCAATTTGGTCTATTTTGTTTCAGTTTGCTGTATTTCAAGTTTAATAACCGTAATTGATTTATTTTTCAAATCATTTTGTTGTAACTTATCTTATATTGAATTATTGGAATTGTGGAAGCTTTTTAATTAATCAATTTCCATTACAACAGGAGTAAATATTGTTTATTAACTGTATTTACGTATAATTACATTTCTTTAGCAGAATCAGGGCCTAGTCTATTGTTTCCATTGTGCATAAGTATTATCAAGTGAAATATCATTTTAAAGACTTCAAGTACGTCCATTGCCTGCATCTTTAGAAATCAGAGTTCTTTTGTCAAAGTATCATGTTTGGTAAGTATATCAATGAATCAGTTTACACAGTAATTTATCAGTTAATTAGTGACCCCGTCAGTTATCATCTATAGGGCATTCGCCCTTCAGTTACCTGCGCGGCTTCAGGCTAGGTCCCCAATCAGCTTAGTAGGTGTACACCTATCCATAGATCATAACAGTATCAAGGGGTTCACTATCAGATAATAATTAGCAATGCAGTTTTATATTCATCTCATTCCCTGTTTTGATTTTAAATAAATTACAAAGCGGGCCCAATTAGTGTTTCAATGATCATTTGACAATTCAGGAATGCATGTACTGAGCTTCGGCTCACAGTTCGAAATGTTTTTCATATTTTGTTTTAGCAAATGCTCAGAGAATTGCCCTCATGCTAGCAAAGCAGCGGAAGAGAATAAGTTGAGCAAGGAAATCTGTATGAATCAGAGTGATACAGTATATGCATACTTTAAAATTGTATTTTGAATTCTTCAGTGTATTAGATGTAGATTGCACGGTGAATTATCTTACTATGGTTTATAAACCTTACATTGGTTAACACTTGATTGTGAATGGATCATCATGTGTGAATGTGTATGGTTGAGGTTATGCTTAACTATATTATTCCAGGACACATACTTCAAGCCTTGTCCTTTGGGACAGCGATAACACCCCTATCATTGGATTTATCAGATTACAATTGAGTGATTTATTAAGGAGACTATAAACAGTGAAACATGTTTAATTTGGGGCGTTACAGATTTGGTATCAGAGTCAGGTTAAGATTTTCTTTATGAGATATAGAGTATGGAGTTAAGATACTAAAAAATTAGTTAGTGAGGACTGAGGATTATTATGATATCCTTGGAGATTTGTGCACTGGTAATGTCTACTTATCTCACACATATTTTACTCGTATATTCTTCTTTATCAGATGGATTCATATAAAGTATATATATATAGTTTGATCTCAAGCAGCAGATTTAACGGAGATTTTGAACAACAGGTTAAAGATGTTCCAATGCATTTAGTATGTATGGCCATATAAGCCATCCATCTGAATGGTATGTCATCCTTTAGCTGGAATTGTTTATTTTTGGGGTGTAAACCCTTGTACTTCGAGCGTGTGGGCCGTAGAGTTTTGATCTCCGGTGTGTAGCCGTTGAGCTCGATTTGATATCCTTTTATACTTCTAGTCAATGCAGGGGATGTGATGTAACGCTTTAAGGCTGAAAAATGGCCAATTTGCAGGCAAAACTCTGTCCATTTCGCCCCAGCAATTTCAAAATCACTAACACTCGTAGCCCTAGGGTTGGGGGTTGTTACAGATGTGTCCTATGACTCATTTTGAGGTTAAATGCATAGGAAAAACTTGATAATTTTGATCATTGCACAAGAACCGACTTTGAGGTAACCTTTGTCCATGGTCACTATGATTTACACAAGGATTTTCTATCCTGACTTTAAGTTTTAGGAGATGTCATTCATATGAAACAAGTTTCAAGTGGATTAGAGGTCATTTGGTTCTTTAAAACTGTTAGACAAGTCAAAGTCTGTAAATTGCACAGAATCCTAATGCACAAGGTCTAAGTTTAGTCCAGTTGCAGCCTATGCATTCCATTAGATAGAGGTGTTTTAGTTATTCTATGTCAAAGTACAAAAAGTAAGCTTTCCAATGACCCATATTGCAGCATATTTGGAGACCAGTGGTTAATGAAATTTAGCCTAGAAGTCTTATAGTACAGACCATTTAAGTTAGTGGATACATACAACTTTGAGCTTATATTTCCTCATATTGTGGGTGTCATTTTGTGCATTTCTTGAATCCAAGTGGCAATTACTTTAACATGCTTCATTAATTGCAGATATTTTCTTCTGTTACTCACGAATTTCATCTAAGTGAGCTATATGGGGATTCTTGATATAATAGCCCCTGAATTATAGGATTTTGGAGAGGCTCATTCTATAGTACATAAGTTTTGAGACCATTACCTATCGACGATTTCATATAAGAGAAACCAGACCATGAGTTATGTTGAAGATATAGAGTAGAAAATCGAAACAGGACTAAGTGCCATGCATCAATCAACCTCAGACCGAGCCTTTCTCTTAAAATTTTCACACAGTCCTTGCGATTACAACACAGAATTAACAAAATCTAACCTAATTACATGAATTCGAAGATAAAGCAGACCTAAATCCAACCAAGAATAACCCTAAGTTCCTGGAACCCGAAATTGAACTTGAAATTAAACCTAAAATTAACCTTAAAAACATGAACAAAATTAAACCCAAAATTCAGCCTGAAATTGTAGGATGCAAATTCGAATCAAAAACTTGAAACAGAACAAGCCCTAAATTGCCGAAAAGCGAAATTAAAACGCAAGAAACCGAAAACAATGCTAATTAAACCCTAAAATGAAACCTAGGAAACTTAATCTAAAACCTCATTACTACCTGATGGCATTGCTACTTCCCTTTATACTCAAACCACTTCGATCTTTGCCCTTGGATCTCGACAATCGTGGACGGTCACGATGGTGCAAGCTGCCTTGCTGCGCTGGTGGATTAGGATGAAACTGGTGGCGTGGTGGTTCATCGGAGAGAGAGACAGAGGAGATGAAGATGATGGAGTGAGATGAAGCAGAAAGGGGGGGTTGGGGATTTTTGGTTTTGAGAACCAAGAAGAGGAGAGAGAAAGAAGTTGGGCAAAATAGAAGGCACCTGCGGCTCACATGGGTAGGGTAGGTTTTTAGGATTTATTTCTCCGTTTTTTTCTTTTCTTTGGGCTAAACAAACGGGCCTTTGGGATTGGGTCGGGTCAATTTGGCCCAGTTCTTTATTTCCAGCATTTCCAGCATTTTTTCATAATTTTTCTCATTTTGTTCAAAACCTACAAAACAAAATCAAATCAAATAAAAACCTTAAAATAATGATTATAACGAGCATAAATCAGGCATAAAAGTATCGTAAAAATAACACATTTTTGGGCACGAACATTCATCATCATTTTTTTTTTTGGGTGTGAGTGTCCTTCTTGCTTATCCAAAGGGGAAAGAGGAATAGGGCATGGGGTGGGGTAGAATAGGTGTATGGATGAGGATGAGCAAGTCATCCCTTATGCTTGGTTGCTCATACTTCCCCTAAAAAAAAAAAAAAAACCCCCTATGTTAGCTAATTAGTAGAATTTTTACTAAGCAAACTTGATTAGCAATTATTATTCCTAATCATCGCGGCGTGTGTGGCCCATGTGTATCTTTCATGAGTCAAACCATGGTTTGGTGGATGTAATGGGGTAGATCAGTGCGTTCGGAGGTCAATGGAGGCATAAAGTAGTCGATAAATCCCTTTGTCGACGACACGAGACATACACATGCCACCTCTCTGAGGCAGTGCTAATGGGTATGTGTTATTCTGTCCTCATTTGCATTCCCCTTTTTTTTTAATTTAGGTGTGGCTGTGAGGTAGGTCTCGATTTCCTGGGCCACATAGGCCTTGATGCTGCCCCTACTGAGGCAACAGTAGTTTATATGGTGGTCAAAGTGAGTCCAGGCCGAATCTATGTTGGTAAATCATGAATGTTGACTTGGGCTGGTGGTGACTGGTGAGGCAGAGGGGACGAGTCTAGGGTTAGGGTTTATCGAGGCATCAGGAATTGAGCACATTAATGTACAAAATGATTATTTAATGAATGCTTTGCATACATTGTGAAATAAAATCACATAAGTAGCGTTGAAACATGTGAACATAGATGAAGTTGCATAACTGCAGGAAATATGCTAAGCACAATCACGAGTATGGGTTGACTCTTAGGTTTGGAGGGCAGTTAAACAATGAACGCCTCATGCTTATTAAATTGAATTTAGCATACAAAAGTATGCATTTCGTTAATGTAATAGCATAATTTCAAAATCGAAACAAACTAATTGCATAGGCAGAATGCGAACTTATCAATCAAGGTCAATACCGATTGGCTTTGACACGATTTTTAGAAAAAACTTGGGACATACCTTAATACGAAAGCGTAGGAATCTGCTCGGTAATCACACATGAAGTGTTGAACTGGATTGACGGTGGCTAGTAGAATCACCATCCAACGTTACACGCCAAACCCAATCCTTGAGTGATGGCAGGATTAACGTGAAAGAGAGTGGAGAGAGGTAGAGAGAGAGATTAACACATTCTCTACCCCATGTTAAACCCACAATCTGCCCCTTTATAGCAGGACCATGATTTGTAACTGGCAGAAGATTAATAGAAATGATTAATATATAATTAATCACCCACTTAATGTGGGTTATCAATGTGACTGTTAAACTTGGTCAACACCCTCATTATTAAGACTATACTTCACCAGTTATATAAATATTCATTTTTTAATATCAAAATATTCACTTATGTGTTCATATGTATTCACTTTGAAATATGCCCCAAGTCTCGTTCATGAATATTGCAAAAAAGCAACGAACAATATTCAAAAATTTTCTAAAAATGTCACAACATATTTGATGGTAACCACATTTGTATTGCTCATTATTTCAAAAACAAACATAAATATTCATTTCTCTATATGAAAATATTCATTTATTTATTTAAACGCATTCATTTGGGTTTGGGGGGGAAGACCCTTCTGTGACATATTGCGATTACAGTGGTATTCATATTCCTATTTTAAATTCGTTTAACTTTACCAATCTAAAAAATGTTGACTAAAAGTATCACTATATTGCTAATTTTAACAATGTAATTCGCCAATTATATAATTTTATTTTTTTAGTCACTATTATTTTAAAATGATATATAAATATTGATTTTTCTAATGTCAAAATATTTTCATATGTATTTATACATATTCATTTTTGAATGTGCCCAAGCTTCATCCATGAATATTACGAAAATGCTATTGAAAATCTTCAAACAAAAAAATTACATATGTCACTATGATCTTAATACTGACCACATATTTGTATTGATGGCATTTTAAAAAGATATAAATATTCATTTTTCATTACCAAAATTTCATTAATGTGTAGGCACGAACTAATTTATGATAATCTTCATTTACTTATTTTTTAAAATTCATATAACTTTACCAACCAAAAAATTGTTGCTATAAAAAAATTACATACGCTCAATATTAAAGATACTCGTTTATGCCTGTGCTCGTGCCACTACAAGGTGGCGGCCAATTAGAGACCGAAATTTAGAGATCGAAAAATAAATCGGTCTCCAAATTTAAATGGAGACCAAAATTGCGGACCGCAGAAGTTGGTCTCCAATGGAGACCATTTTCAGAGACCGAAAATAACTTCGGACTCAAACTGAGACTGCTTTAGAGACTAAATTTGTTAGAGTCAAATAAAGACTAAATTAGAGACCAAAATTAATAGTACGGTCTCAAATGGAGGCCAAATATTTTCGATCTCAGAAATTCGGTCTCAGAACTCGGTCTTAACTTCCCGCCTTTTCCTTGCCCAGAAACTTCGAGTTATATATGTTTCCTTGCCCAGAAACTTCGAGTTATGTTTCTTGCCAAGAAGATCGGTGCGCTGCCTAGAAAAATTCATTGCCCACAGTCTCATTTCTTCAGATCTAGAGTTGATTTCGCCCGGCCAGACCTCCAATTAAACTGCTTCTACCTTCTTCTTCTTCGCCGCTGCTTCTTCTTCGCCCGGCCAGACACTTCGTTGTTCGAATTCGGACACCCATTTTGGTGTTTTGATCTTCCAAACAATTCATTGTCATTTTCTACTAATTTCGCACACAGAGATGTAAGTAATCTTCTCCTTCACTTGTCCTTGGTATAAACCCTAGTTTTAATTTGAGTCAATTCTAGGGTTGCATTGGGTATACTTCAAATTGCATGAATTCTAGGGTTGCGTTCAGTATATATGCTTCACATTGATATGCCTCAAACTGCAACTGGAATCAAGAAGGCACGTGAAATGATTTCTGGAAGTGGCGTGGTAGTGTTGGAAATCTTCTACCTTGTTTGTCAAATATGATTTTCTTCTTACGCTCCTTTTTTCTACTTTTTTTTTTTTGCTTAATTATGCTTCCTTCTTTCTTTTCGAACTGTTAGAGCTACTTTTGTAGATAATCTTTATTTGGTATACATTATTTTCGGTGTTTGTGTTTTCTTTTGAATTTTTTCGGTTGTTTGATTTGTACTCTTGGATTATTTGAATGAAAATGGTTAATGGAAACTGATTAGGCAAACAATGCTGAACCCAGACCACCGTAGTAACATCTTCTCAATCCCTTTGCTTTTACTTGATTTTGGCATATTTAGCTTTTGGATTGATTTAAAATAAGCTTAATATTTGGAATTGGTGGTTTTGCCTGGAATTGTAAGTAATTTTGGGTTGAATTTGGTTCATCCCTTTTTTCACTCGAAATGGTCATTCCTCTGTCTGTTGTACTGTATTTGATTCAGTGGTGTTTGCGTAAGCAAGTAAGGGGCCTCCGGAGTATGCTTGCATGATCTGCCTCCTCCTCCTACTATATTCTCTCTCCTCATCTTCAACTGCAACCCGAGCATCTCTCTCATCGCTCTTTCACCCTAGTAAGTACCCCCATATCTATCTTCTTTGTTGTCTGTTGCTTCATATTGTTCGTAATTTCAACTTGTGCTACTGATTCTAGTGCATTTGATATGAAATTTGTCAGGTTTTTGTGTGAGATTTTGGTTTTGCTCGGTGTTTTTCTTAGTTTAAGTTCAATTTTGATTGTTTGTAATTTCAATTTCGGCTGTTTTTATCTACAGTTCACCAGCTCTTGTGTGAGGTTTTGATTTTTGATTTGAGTTTTACAATTTGTATTCCATTTTGATTTTGCTGCAACTTACTTTCTTTATCTCATTCCCTAGCCTGGGGTCACAGTAGCTTGGCTATCTTTCGCTCACACATGCTCTTCAAGGTACGAGCACCCTGCTGTTTGAAATTTATGGTTTTGATTCGTTGAGGAATCGTGAGTTTGATATTGGGGGTTGGTTGAGGTTAGTGATTTAGTAATTTGTGGTTCTCGATCTAGGGTTTGGTTGAGTTGATTTGTGTTAATTGTGGTTTGGCTTGCTAGTTCTACTGGTACTTTTTGCTGATACGGGTGCTAACTTTGTGATTGTTAGGTAGAATAATTAGTTTAAAGGAGTTAGACTCCTGTAACTTGCTTATTGTTGCTCCTTTGGTTGCTTGAATCTAGTTAGTCAGACTCATTTTGATTATTGTTCCTTGTCTTTGTTTAGTGTATCTTGCCTTTGTTTTACAGACTAAGGCTTTCAGTATTAATTTTTGTTTACTTTTTGGTTCTATTCTTTGCCTTACATCCTTTACCGTTTAGATCCCCTTTATTGTTAATTTGAGTTTTCATTCAATTTTGTATTGGGGCGTCCGAAAATAATAAAAAGATTAAACATTTGGGGTAGCATTTGTGGTGGGGTTGAGATGGAGCGGAAGGGTTATCTGTTACCTACATTGGGGGTTGGAGTTGGTGTTGGTGTGGGGCTTGGAATTGCTTCTGGGGAAACTGTGGGTGTTGGGTCTAATTCTGCCTTGGATAGCATCTCCGCTGAACAGATTGAGCTTGAATTATCCAAACAGGTTGTTGATGGCAGGAAGGTCTCGTTTGAGGAATTCCCTTCTTATCTTCGGTATGATCTCTCTTTTATTATCTTTGTTCTTTAAATTTTGGTTGGGTATGTGTTAGTTTTGTTGGAATGATTAGAGATTTGATGAAGTTTTGGCTTTATATGTAAAGCTAAAAGGAGTGTAGTGTATGGATAAAGATGGTTGCTTTGTTTTATGGTTGGGTGAGTATCATATATGTGATTGGTACGACATTTGTTGATTCTGGGTTTGTGTGAATCTGAATAACTGTTTTTGAAATCAAGTTTCCGTGGGAAACTTGATTCCAAAACTGGGTTTTATTAAATCTTATTGGAGGTTGGTTGTGCCAAATTTGATATCCAGGAAACATACAAACAGTGCAGCTACAAGCATGCTTTATTTATATTTGCATATATGAATGGACCTCTCTGATTAGTGTTCAGTATAGCTGTTAAGTCTTCTAAAAGGGTCTTTTATAATTAATAAAGAATTCATTCTCAGCTTGTTATTGACTCAGCTTGCACCGCTTTGTTTTTCCTAGAGGCCAGAAGATCTGTGGGCAATTCATTATCAACCTGTTATCCAAGGCCTCATAAAAAGGGCTCCTGTTGAATGAAATCCTTATCTTCAGCATCAACGTCTTCGTCTTGTTGATATATATATATATATATATATATATATATATATATATATATATATATATATATATATATTTATAGGAAGGGACCTGTGGGTGATTGATTGTTGGCTTGCCTACTGGTAGTATTAGTAAGACTTGGGTTGTATATATTTGTAATTAGTTTGAGGGAATTTGTGTAAATTTTGAACCGTTGAACGAAATCAGTAAAATGTATTTGTGGAATTTGAAATGGTACTTATATTTTGGCGTAATGGCTCATCTGAGCTTCTGTAATTTGTCGTAATTGTAGCCCAAGGTTCGAATGCCAAATAACAGCAAAATTATTTTAAAAAATAAAGTTAAATTAGAGACCGAAATTATATCTATGTCTCTGTTAGAGACCGAATTTAAATTGCGGTCTCTAAAATTGCTTTGGCCAGCCCCAGTCTTAATTAGAGGCCAAATTACCTTTACAGTCTTTGGTTGAGACCAAAATGTTTGGTCTCTGTGCAGGTTAGAGACCGAAATAGAAATTTCGGTCTCTATCTGAGATCGAAATTAGAGTTCGGTCTGCAATTTCACTTAAAAGTGGATTCAGTCTAGTGGAGACCAAAATTAAATCCGGTCTCCAACTGAGACAGAAGATAACGGTCTCCACTGGAGACCAGCCCATTTTAGTCTCAAATGGAGACCGGCGCATTCTGGTCTCAAATACAGATCATACAACTTGGTCTCAAATGGAGACTGGTGGGCTTTGGTTTCAATTAGAGACTAGCCTAATTTGGTCTCAAGTGGAGACCGTTTTGTTCAAACTCGGTCTCCGAATTTGAATTGCTATCAACAATTTGGAGACCAATACAATTCAGTCTCTGTTTGATCTCCAAAATTAAATGGAGACCGAATTTTCTGTTTTGGAGACTGAATAGTTTCGATCTCAAATGGGCCGGCCTGTTGCTTTAAATGGTAAAAATTAATAAAATTGAATATTAGCATAAAACATAACGTTTAAATTCATTATGTTCAAATATATATTTTAATTCTGTTAGCTTAAAAATTTATACTAAATTTAGTAATCCAATGTTCATGTTAAAATGCTGAAATGTAGATATATATTTTACATCCAACATAAAAGGATTTTCAATTATTAAATACATTAATGAAACAGTTGAATAATATATACATAATAACATCTCCAAAGTGCACAAAAACCGTCCAACTCGCGACAAAATCAATGGCATCAACCTATTTGTACATGATTTATGGGAATCAAAGTCCAATACATTCCAACAACAATTTTGTTTTTCTCCATGGAAACTCTTCATGGGCACTGATTTAAATTAAATCCTATTATTCGAACAAATAGCTTCATATTAGTGAGCTCCGATCCATCCCTATCATTCACAACATCACCAAAGATAGCCCCCTTATCAGTGATGGAAACACTAATGTTGTTATTACTTTTCACAAATAAAATTAATCATCTCTCTTTTTTTTCTTCAAGGGAAGAAAATGAAATATATGTATACGTATAAGAAATTGAAGAGTTTCATTCTATTTTACAGTTTCAAGAAATTATCACAAATATATAGTACTATAGTCTATCACAATTAGTGACACTGAATTAAGAAAAAAGCAAACACATGGTGAGTTACCATTTTATCAAAATCCAGGAAAGTACGAGACATGGCATTGTTAGAGTGATCATACAAAGTGGATTTTTCATAATTGTATACTTAAACACACCCCTATAGGGGCCCAAAAAATGGAAAACATGATCTATTAAGGGAGCTAAGGAAACAAGCACACAATGCCGTTATGGATTATGCATTACTACGTGGAATTCTGAAAGATAAATTATGAGTTAAAGGAATTGTCTTGTAGGCTCTTCCATGAATATGGATAACACTCTAGGCGTAGGATCAACTTATAATCTTTTTGCTACTAAAATACTTAATAATTGTTGTTGTTCTATTCTATGCGAGTTATATGCATGGATATATTATTATATTATGGCCACCAATGCAAAAACCCAAACAAAAAATTTTTTATGGAGAGTTATACATGTAAAAAGAAAAAGAAAAAGAAAAATATGAACAGTTATAAAACATTCTTTTAATAAAGTAGGATGGTAAGATTGATTACTTATCTTCCACATTGTATGGAAAAACTTATCTAATCTCATTAACCTCCAAAAAAAAAGTAGAATTAAAAGATCTTACGAACTGATGCACTTGTGTTGAACGGAAAGGGGTAATTGAGAAGATGGTGTTTACTAATACTGGAGGGGAAAAAAAAAGAAAATCAAATTGACAAATGTATATATCAAAGGAAAAATCAAATCCAAAATATATACCAAAATTTGTCATAAATTAAATTGGCCAGATTACTTGTCGTCATTACTGTACTCGCTATTTGTGGTTAATGCCATTAGTAGTTTAGAATATGACATAGATATATCTGAAAGAAAAGCTGCATTTTATTGCTATTTATTGAAGAGGGTGGAAGTTGTACTTTGTCAGGAGGCCTCAACTTGCAATGTGTAGGAAAATTGCACTAATACTATCTAAAATTAGAAAAATATGAGATCCCCGGAAACACCATTTAGTTGCTTTGAGTCTGATTCGCAAAATATAGAGGCCAATATGTCTCCAATTGGCTGATAATGATCTAAGATGAATAAAAATAATGATACATATCGGATGGAAGTCCCCAAAATAGGAAACAACATTAAAGAAACTGAGGGGGAGATGTAGATGAGTTCATGGCGATGATGGAAACCTCAATGGGCAGGTTAATTGATCGTCCAGAGAGATATGCAGTTAATTGTAAGATGTGGGAAGTAATCAACCATAGTTCATATATGTTGTTAGTGGTCTTGGAAATAGACAGTGATAAAGATGTAACCACCCACTATATCTGTCTTCAAGTAGATAATGTAAAGATAACATCTGAAATTTAAATTTTAAAATTGAATGAAAGTTGTAACTACTTAGGGCATTTTGACGGGATTAAAGAAGAATTTTGGATTAAGGGAGGGAAGGTTTATTAACCTTTCTTATTCTACTATTTATTATATAAACATGTGACCAATTATAGAATTGTAGTTATTATTATTCTAAAAAGACAAATAAATATTCATTTTCTGATATTTGATGTCTAGTTACCTATTTATACGTATTCATTTCCAAATATTCCCAAGACCCATTCATGAGCATTGCAAAAATGCTATGAAAAATGTCCAATGAAAAGAGTCACTAAATGTCACCGCATTCTCCAAGCTGGCCACATCCTCGTACTTATTATTATATTTATAAAATATAAAAGTACCCATTCTTCAATTTCAAAATGTTCAACTAATGTATTTGTACATGTTCATATTTGAAAATACATGATACATGAAACACGCTTCGGGAGCCTTGTTATTACGATAATCCCTTATTTTCTTACATTGAATTCATACAACTTTACCAACCAAAAAATATTGATAGAAAATATCACCATACTCTCATTATTAAAACATATATTTCACCATTTTGTAATTACTTTTGTACTCATTATTATTTTGAGAAGATATATGAAAAATTATTTTTGAATATCAGAATATTAACCTATATACTTATACGTTTTTATTTTGAAATATAATGAAGATCCTTTCATTAGTATAAGAAAAACACCACAAAAAACAAAAAGAAATGTTCATTCCTCTCTGTAATCATATTCATTTTACCAATCAGGAAGTTATATATCCATCAAATATTATCTTCACACGACGGAGGAATATTCGAGTCACTCGTACAGTACAACTGAGCACCCATTGGCAATTGTACACCCAATCATTAAAGAGGAATCAAATTAGTATTTTTCTTGGCGTCTAAAAAGCAATAAAGCCCCTATGCTGCAATGACGCGCTGTTTCGCCAGTTATGTAGCAGACAGTAGCTTTGTGATTGGTCCAGGTTTTAATTCTTGTTGTTGCCGCGGAAGGTTTTTTTTTTTTTTTTTTTTTAAACATTATTTACTTTGCCTTTTGTATTGAGATGATTACATATTCATTCCAATTTTTATTTTATTTCTTACTATTAGTTATTTTACCTTTTGTGGTGAGATAATTACCTTTTCATTTCATTTCTCTTTTTATTTTTCCTCTCTTTTCACATTATTATTCTGATTTTCTTAAATGATGACCAACATTTTAATTGAATATCTTTTACTCATAAATGATGTAAATAATGTTTCAAAAAAGAATGATGTAAAATATAATTATACTCATACTAATTTTTTTTTGGGGCGTAGTTACCCTTGGGATTTGCTCACAAAACATATTTAGTAATTCTCATTAATATATATAAAAAGTAATGGTCACTAATACAAACAATAAGAATTCTTCTTCTTCTTCTTCTTCCTATTATTATTATTATTATTATTATTATTATTATTATTATTAATTAGTAGTAGTAGTATTGTTGTTGTCATCATCATCATCATCATTATTATTCTTCTTCTTGTTGTTGCAATAGTGTTATTGTTATTGTAGTATCAAAAAATGAAAAATATCATGCTCACGCTCACTAAAACACACACGATGCTCACTAATACATACAATAATGCTCACTAATCATTAGTGTCTTACGATATGGGTTTTTCTCCTCATTAAAATAAATGAAATTAAAAAGAAATAGAGCTATGATATATATTTAGTGATCAAAGAAGCTGAAAAATTATTTTGGTTATCTATACCTTTCTTTAGTAAGTTATGATATTTATTTAGTAAGTTGTGATAGTTATCTAATAAGTTATGAAATATATTTGATTATCAATATGATTTAGTGAGTAGTACTATTGTTCATAATGAAGAAAGAGTAAGCAGGCATATAATGCACAATTTTAGTGAGCATATAGACATTCTAGTTCATATTTGGAGGTATGATTTCTTAGTGCATTGCGTTATAACTTTTGGTGAGCTATTATATATGTTTAGTGACCAATACTTTATGTTACATTATAATGTGCTATGATATATCTTTTGGTTAACTAAAATATAAGATACTTTAAATGCATGAGAATAAGATACTTGAAAATTTTTAGTCCTTATACTGCTATTATTTCTTTTTATGAGTTATAATATTTATTTAGTGAATTGTAATAGATATTTCATGAGTTATAAAGTATATTTGGTGATCAAGATGATTTCGTAAGCAATACTAACTGTTGTATATTCTTGTTCATATTTTGAGGTATGATAGTTTTTTAGTGAGCTACATTATAACTTTTGGTGAGTTACGGTGTATGTTTAGTGAGTAATACTTTATGTTTATCTTTTAATTTGCTATAATATATTTTTCGATTAACTCAAATATAAGATTCTTTTGATGTACAAGAATGCATACTTGAAAAGTTCCAACAACTTGTAGTCTTACTATTTCTTTTAGTGAGCTCCGATATTTATTCAGTGAATTGTGATAAATATTTAGTGAGTAATGAAATATATTTAGTGATCAAAATGACAGCAAGCAATATAATCCATAAGTACGCATTCTTGTCCACATTTTGAGGCATGACATTGTCTTAGTGAGTTTTCTTATAACTTTTAGTGAATTATGGTATATATTTAGCGAGGAATACTTTATATTCATGTAACACCCAGACCCCTTGCGGTATTCATGTAATACCCAGACCCCCCACAGGTCACGGATAGTTATTAGGAATGACTTTAAAGATCGTTGATTGGCCCCACAAAACACCACAAGCCTTTCTGGCGTGTTTCATCTTCATTCACACGCTGCCTAGTCCCACAAGATCACCCATTGTAAGATTTCTCCAGAGTATGCATGCTCAACTGCGAGTTCTTAAGATTGGACTTCTTAAAAAGAAGGTGCACCTTTGGTAATATAAGTAGTCACTTCAAATCTTTTTAACCCACACTCAGGGTGTTACAACTCATCTTGTAATGTGTTATGATGTATCTTTTGATTAACACAAATGTAAGATTCTTTAAATGTACTAGAATGACATATTTGAAAATTTTCAATCACTTGTAATTTGACTCTCTAGTGAGTTATTTTTGTTATGTTTTAGTGAGATGTGATATACACTTACTGATCTAGCCCTTAGATCCTAATTAAACCCTAGTACTAGCAAAACACTGAAGACGAATAAGTAGCCCTTAGAAACAAATTATAGTGTTAATGTTTGGGGTTTGTAGTTAGGTTGTAGAGGCACATAATATGAGGGTTGGGATTTACGTTCGGCATATAGGGGTTAAAGATTTATGGTTTAGTATTTAACATAGTTTTGATATAATATAAATAAGGCGATGAAGTTCTAGATGTGTAATTCAAGGGCTCTAACTCATTGTTCAGATGATTTAGGGTTTATGATTAGTTACTAATATATTTTATACTACGGAATCATTGTTTAGAGTGTAAAAAGTTATATTTATGCAATTGTATGACTGACTATGTAACTTGTGTAAAAGTTATTTTTATTTAATTTTGACTCTTGGAATTCGAAAATGTGTTTCATATGTAAATAATGTATCCTCTTTTCCCCAAAAAAAAGGTATTTTTGAAGTAACTTATTTTCCTTTTTAGGGATAAACTTCAATATTGTGCTACAAAACATAGAAAGCTTAGATTTTTGATATATTATTAAGAAGGCTATGAAGGTTTAGACATGTATTTCAACGGTCCCTAACCTATTATGCAAAGGACATAAGGTTTATACTTAGTTATTAGTACATTTTTAGTATAGAGTCATTGAGTTTAAAATAATACAACATGCAAATAAAAGTTATACTCATACAATTGTAGGAATTATTATGTAGCTTGCACATCACCAATTTTTATTTAATCTTGACCCGAATTCACGAATAAGTTTCATATGTAACTAGTGCATCATCTTTTCCAAAAATAAGGTATTTTTGAAAATAACTTATATAATTATTTTCCTTTTTCAGAATAAACTTTAATATTGTGCTATGAAATATAGAAAACTTAGAGATTTGATGTATCATCAACAAGGCCAAGAAGGTTTAAATGTGCATTTCGGGAGTCTCTAATCCATTATTTAGAGGACCTAGGGTTTATGGTTAATTATTAATACATTTTATCGTATACAGTCATTGTTTCGAGTATTAAATAATATAACCTGCAAATAAAATTTATATTCATACAATTGTAGGACTTATTCTATAACTTGCACATAACCTATTTTTATTTAATTTGACTCTTAAAAGTCACCAATATGTTCCAAATACAACTAATGTATTCTCCTTTAGAAAAATCAGGTATTTTTTAATGTAAATGATTTTTATTTTTGTAATAAATGTTAACATTGCCTTAACTAGGGAGACTACTTCTTTTTCAAGATATTAATTTTCATTATCTCGCTACAAAAAGGAAGGTTATGCTTTCACTCTTATTAACAACACTTGACTAAGTGTAGCAGGAAAATAAGCAAAAATGAACATTCAAGTACTATCCCCACACATAATAAATGAGAAAAAATATAACTACTCTAATAAGAGTTGCAGTAAGTAATTAAGGTCTATCTACACATATTAAGCATGGGGACTTGCATCTACACCAAATATTAAGTAATTAAGGTCTATCTCCATATAATAAGTACTATAACTACTCTTACAAGTTAGAAAAAATGCAACTACTCTTATAAGAGTGATAGTAAGTAATTAAGGTCTATCTACACGGATATTAAATGTGATAGCCATGTACTTTTAGTTTCCAAATTTTATTTTGAGTTTCACTGCCAAATTAGTGAAGATCATTGAATTAAAAAATAAAAAAAGGAAAAAAAGAAAAAAGGGGCTTGTGAAACGTTCCGGCCTGCCTGCGCGCAATGCCTGCAATTTGTTCTCATCAACAAGCGGTGTGAAAGCGGCAGTGGTCATGCGTCGGTCGTGCTTAGTTCTGCTCCATTCCCATTGTCAATCGTGTGTCACTGGTTGTGGTCATGCTTGTAATGCCCCAGTATTTATTCATGTTTAAGTAATTTTAAATCTGGCATTATACATATGATTGTGGGTATTTAGAGTAGTGAGTTGCATATTTTTTTAAGATTAAGCACAGCACCGCATGAATTAAAAATATTTGATAATAGGGAATTTTTTTCCAAGCTTATAAAATAGCAGACAATTATGCAAGAGTGTAAGGTTTCTAAATAATAATAATAATAAATACGTTATATCCAAGTAAGGGTGAAAAATTACCGAACCATGACATTTTCTTAATAACTAAGAAACCGGAACGAGCAATCGAAAGTGGCCAAATGTGTGGTTAACATTATGCCAAGTGGAAAATGTGGTAAAATCAAAATTTATTACACTTGACTAAGGTTTAATAAGGCTAGATAATTAAGCCTTGACTAAATTTGAAACAAAGCAAGACTAAACAAAAAACACACAAAAAGAGAGGGAGATAGGAGCAGCAGAATCACGACCCCCTCTCGGTTTGCAGGCCTTCTTTGTTCCTGCCCCCGGTCAAATGACGCCAGCGTTGGCATTGTCGCTAGCCGCCGCCACCGCCATACCCAGACACCAATGCCAGCCCATTAGGCCCCCCACTTTCCTCCTCCCTTTTTTCCGCTATTTCAGCCTTTGCCTAGCACCAAATAGGCCCTTGCTCAACCCGATTTCTAATGCCTACTTTTGAAAATAAGTCGCCCCAGAAGCCCTCCTAACCACCAGAACTATCACCACATCCCATCTCTACAGCTTCACACACCTCCGTCTTCACTTAATAGCAAATAGGGTAATTCCTACTCACTCTTCCTCCATTTTAATTCAAGCTTATAGATTGTGTGGTAGTATAATCCTGGTACATGATGTCTTATGTGTGCAAATAAATTGAGTAAATTGGGTTACTCTTGATGGACTTGATTTGGTGAGGTATGTGAGTAGATAAATAAGGTTATGTATCATGGCTTAATCTAGTTCATGACAAGTCATGTGAACCAAGAATTGAGTTAAGTTTTGCATGAATGGTGATGAGGTGAGGTTATATTAACTTAGGATGTTAATGACCATGAAAATGAAATGAGTGCTAGCTAGTAGGTTAAACTAAAAAGTCATGTGGCCATGATAAAGCTTGAACAAGATATGGTTCTAGGTGAGAAAGTTATGCTTGACTAAAGAATTATGTAAATCATGTGATCATGGGATTAATTTGAGATGAACACAAGTGTAGAGCGTAAAGGGGTAAATAAAAATCTTGATATCGTTAAGTAAGGAAAAGAAAAAGGGGAGGGGCTTAAAGAGATTGTGACCTAAAAAATAATTTGGAGATGTTGTAAACCCAAGATTAGCATTGTATTCAAAGGGAAACCTCAACAAGGAAAGCTAGAGATATATGCCTAATAATGATATGAATTGGTAAAGTGAATAAGTACGAATTTAGAAAGAATATCCTTTAGTAATCATATAACCCACGAGTTAACAAGAAGGTTAAGCGAGTCAGTTACTCTAAAAGGGTTTAATTAAAAGACAGGCGAAGCATGGAACTCATAAATAGCTAAATCAAATTATTAATGAGTGTATATTGTATTTCTTAATCTCTAGTTAGGTAAGATTGAGACTAAAAATACATAGAGGAATCAACCTTGTAAATGTTAGGAAAGAGGAATGTTGTTATTACTTTGGCGTATTCTAGCAAGAAAGGAAAGGTCCACGAGGCATTTCCTAAACAGAGCTTGTAATATTAGTTCGTTAGTTATAAGTTGTGGTAATTGCAAAATATCTTGGTAATACAGAATAAAGGCTTCTTAGAGTGACTACCCATGAACACAGAACTTGAATTGGATCTTATAGAAAATACGGGCGTAAATCAAGGGGTAAAAGGGGGATATTGATTCCTTTTTACAGATACGCTACTGCTTGTATCCTTCAAAAGCATCTAAACTTTCATTTCCTAATGTTAATAAGTTTTGTTCGACAACTGGAATCTTAAGGGCTCATTTCATTGTCCATTGTTCAGTATTCAGAGTTCAGTGTTCATAGTCTCTGCTAGCAGTGTTCACAGCCTAAGCCCTTTTCCTGTCAATTAGGGAATTTGTAATTTATTGTTCATTGTTGCTATGACTACTGTTCAGAGACACGAATCACAATCCAATCCAATAAAATATTAATGCTCAACTTTGAATACAATAATTATTAAAAGGCATTTGCAAAGCATAGTTTTCTTATTGCGCATGCGCTTACTACGTCTGCGAAAGTCCATTTAACTGTACACGGGAAATGTATTAAGCTTTCGCTCATTTTTCTCATGTTTCATGTTTTAACTATTTTAGGGAATGAGAAGCGATTAATGGTTAAGCATGAACCCGAAGATGCTATGGGCCTAGAAGAAGTGGACTAGGGCAGTGGGTGTTAAAAACATTTTGTTGGGATGGAACTACCCCTCTTTGTTTTAGATGTTGATGAAATGTTACAGAAATTGTAAATCCATTTTGGACTTAGTTAACTTTTTATGTGACATAGCTTGAAATATTCAGTGACAAGTTAGACTTTATATGGTATGCGTAATGTATCTAGTGTATGCTACCCATCTTGTCGACTCTAGTTCTTACATATAGCCTTGTCCCTAAAGGACAGCGGTAATGCCCTAACTGCATAGCGCATTCTGCTAGCTCTTAATGCTTATTAGAATAGGTATTTAGAGGGTAGCTAAGCTGAGGTGTTATAGAAATGGTATTAAAGCAAATATGGATACGTGCACGATTAGTCACTAGTGTTATTTGCAGTCTAGACCAATAAGACACCTTAGGTATGTATCGATAAAGGAGATAAGATTCCTAGTCATGAGGCTGGTTGAGTGAGGAAGGGAAAAGTAAGCCCTAGGTTTGACATCGGGGGTATGTAACTTAATAAAATGTAAATAGGGAAGTAGGTACGAACATGTGTTGAAATGCCTGCTTAACCCACATCTGCATATTGTGAAAACTAATAACTGTTTTACGGTAATGACAAATGGCTAGACAAGATCCATATGAAGTGGGGCCCCCCTATGGACCCTCAAAATCCCCTAATTGCCCCAAAGTCCCCCCAGGAGGAAGACCCTAATCCCCTACAGCTACCTGTTCCAGAGCTACCAGATGACATGGAAGGATATGAAATCGATATAGTTGACATATGAGCTGGGGATAACGGGTACGATATCTATGGAGGAAGAAATGATAGTGAATCTAGTGGCTCAGATAGCGTAATAAGTGTGATTGACATTCCTGAGTCCCCTAAGGTGATAGAGATAAATTTAGAAGAGACTGAAGAGGACTCTTGGAGCTCGGGGTTTGAAACTAGTAACAATAGTGACCCAAATTACAAACCACGGTGGTGGAATAGGAAGAGGAAGCAAGAGAAGGCATCGGGTGCATAGGACTGTCGAGCTGGTAGATCAGGAAGTGGGTGTGAATATGTAAAAATGCAAGAAAATGCAAGGCGGTATGGTAGGAACTAGCCCTCAGAGGGGGGAAGAAGGTCAGTGATAACGAAAGACCTTAGGATGTAAGTTTAGAATAGCATCTAATATAACCTCACCCACTAAACGTGAGCCTTTTGTACAGCCGCCATGAAGATTGTGCTTTCGGTGAGCTCACGTAACATATGTGGTGGTTATGTATGAAATCTATGTTGTGGCTAAGCTAATAAAAGTCTATAAGTTCTATGTACAAGAGTATAGAAATTGTTAAACTGCAAATAAATGAAACAACTACAAGGAAAGTGAATTATTGAGAGCTAATACATTTGCATTTATGTAACAGAATGGCGGATCTAAACAACAATATTGTTGGGAACGATTTACAAGAAAGCACTATAGAAGCTGTACTAGCTCATTTTATCAATCAAAATTCCTCGATAATGACCCCTCAAAGGAGTCAGTCAGCCATTATTGGACCTCCAAATCCTGAAAAAATTGAAGGAAAAATAGGATTACTAGATAATCTTGATCATGAATTAATGGCAAGGATTGTGGCTGAAGTGACAAAGAAACTTAAGGGTTCGAGATCTGGGAAAGATGAATAGGAAAATAAGTTCTTTGATAGAGTTGCAAAACAGAATCCAAGAACATATGATGGTAAGGAAGACCCGGTGTTACTGGAAGAATGGATCCGACAAATGGAAAAGATATTTGATGTTGTGGAAGTTCATGATAATAAGCGGTACTCATTGGAGCCTTTTACCTTACAGGACAAGCTAACATTTGGTGGGGAACGGTTAATCCCACCTTTCAAATTTTGGAGGTAACTTGAAGTAAGTTCAGCGAGGCATTGCAAGTAAAGTTATACTCAATGCATTTATAGAAGCAAAAGCAAAGGGAGTTAACCATTGTTGTGATTTTCCGCAAGCATACGGTTTACCGTTGTACGAATTACGGGTATCGTCCTCAGGGATGGTTGTGAAACTAGATTACCAAAAATTCTAAACTAAATTAAAACTAAATGCTAAAAATTATCCAACACCAAGGTCAAGTTGTTCTACCAATTATTAGATTAAGTAAACAATATTAATTCATGGAATTGGAGGTGGAGGCCCTAACTTGCAACGATAAGAAACCAAAATATGAATGAGGCACCAAACTATGAATAATTTGAGTTTACCAACACTTAGCTACATGTCATGATTTTCCCGCAAGTATACGGTTGTCGTTGTAGGAATTATGGATGTCGTCCTCAGGGATATGTTATGAAATTAGGTCGATTATGACAATTACCTTGTGACAAGCGGAGGGGAACCTGGCTAAATAGATTAACACATGGAACTTACTAACAACCTAAAAACAGTATCTAGCAAGCACTAAGATGACTATAGAACAGAAAATCAAAACCAAACTTGAACGATGAATATATAACTGCCAATCACAAGTAGTAGTCATTAAATCAAACCACCATGAAATGGATGAATTTAGGAGTAGCACCAGGGTTCTGATTTAGCAATTTCAGCATAAACAATGCACATTCGGAAAACCTAGATGCTCGAAGAGATGAAGTCTTAGCAGTAGGGTGCAAACTCAATGCATAGAAGAATCAGCTCCAAGTTCAACAAGACACCAAATTCGAACCCCAATTGAATGTTATCCCAAGCCAGATTGCAAACGTTCAACCTCAAATTTAACAATCCGGAAGCGAATTAAACTAATTTTGGGAATCTAATGTAGTAAATTACAACCTAAAACTTAAACAAAAATGAAAAATTTGGAGATGAACAAATCTGTGAACCAGAAGAAACGAAAACTATGAAGATATTGACAAGAGCCCTCAACACAAATCGGCTACCCTCCTCTGCTCTCCTCTTCGACTCTTTTAAGCCCTGAAGAACCTGTTCGTTGCCCCCAAAATGCCGCCTTTCTCTTCTCGATCACCCCCATTATTTGATGAATTAATGGTTGTCAACGCATTGTAACGGTGGCCTTGATGATGGCAATGATGATAGACAAAATGATAGAGAGAGAGAGAGAGAGAGAGAGAGAGAGTAACGGCCAAAGGAAGGGAGACGAGGGGTCGTGGGCTAGTCTACTCTATTCATGGTTCTCTGTTTGGGTTCTAGGCAAGGAGGGACGAAGCAAGAAGAAGAAGAAAATAGGGAGGGGGCTGGGAGTCACATGCCAAGCACCTATGGTGGTTAAGTGGGAGGGTTGACGGGCTGGGCCGTTGAACCAAAGAAGAAGAGAAAGTGGAAGGGAAAAAGAAAAGAAAAGAAAGTGGAGGGGGGCACCTGGGCTTGGTCTAGGAACAGCAGGCCCAAAGGGGGAAGGAGAGAAAGGAAAAGAAGGAAAGAGAGAGACTGGGCCGAGAGAGAGAAAGGGGAAGGAAAGATGAACTGGCCCAAGGGAAGAAAAGAAAGGAAAAAGAAAAGAGGGAAAGGGAAGGAGGGACCGGGACCGGGCTGCTGAGGACCGAATTGGGCTGCCCCAACGTGAGGAGGGAGAGAAGGAAAGGGAAAAAGAAGAAGGGCACGCTGGCTGGATCATGTGCAAGGGTTAAGAATAGGCTGAGAACTGTGGCCCGAAAACCTGCTGGGCTCTTACAATTTGGCCGCAACCTGGGATTCAGTCTTCCGCTTTTGTTTTTCCTTAATCCGATTCTGATCCAACATCATCTTCTTTCAACCTTCATGCTCATGTTGTTCAACTCTCATAATATCTACAAAAACAATGAAAACACATCAAAAATCTAATTAACTAATTTATTATGCGCAAATATTAGGTAGTAAGAGGGGTATAAAATATCATAATTTTTGGTTGAACAAATACCCCCACACCTAGGTTTTGCTCGTCCTTGAGTAAAACACAACTAAAAATCCTAGAAAAAGAAAAATTAAATCCTAACTCATTTTTATAGGAATCGCGATTTCACTTAGCGCGTGCAATAAGTCCTTTAAACCCCTAGGTTACCTCTAGTGGACGAGTAAGGTCTCGTAAGGGTTTGCAGAAGATATACCCATAAAATCTATAAGAGAAAACATAAACAGCAACTCGAAAATCTTTTTGGGTTTTTTTTGTTTAAAAAAAAAAAATATGTACAAAATTGGGGAAAGATATATACACATTCTAAGTAACTAAATCACCCATATGGCAAAGATATTGGCCCACATATAAACAAAATGCACTCATCAAGACTCTTTACCCCATGAATGTTATCAAAGCACTAATTTTTCACCCAACTGTACATTAAAACTTTGAATCCATCCCAGTACTCGTGTGTAAGTGTATCATCATCTTAGGGCTTAGACTTACTAAAAATCAAACTCAATCCCACTCAACTGATACAAATTACATTATTGATTTATTAACTTAAGAAGCAAGCTTTTCCAGTAGCAGTATTGCCTCAAAGGATAACACCCAGTAGCGCATACCTCAAAGGGTTACTTGTCATTCCAAATTTATTCAATTTCCTTTTTCATATTCTTTTTTTTCAGTTTTTTCTTTTCCATTTTTTTTCATTTTTTTTCATTTTTTCTCCTCTCCTTTTTTTCCTTTGTTTTCAATTAAAAAAAATCAAAGTAATTGTGTCAAAAACAAGAGGGTTAGCCGATCATGAAAAACTAAGACCTTAAGATAATGAGGATGAAATAAATAGGGATTGGATCATGTAGCAATGATGCACAATTGGGACTAGAATTAGGGCTAAGATCGACACACCGAGGGTGGAGACCTAACATGCACATTATGCTTCCATACAAGCTAACATCAAAGCACAGGGCATTTAAGTTGATCAGAATAGTACTATGCTTCCCCAAAAACAAAACAAAAATCTTTTTTTGCATTTTCAAAGATTTTTCAAAATTTTTTTCATTTTTTAAGGATTTTGCAAACTTTTTTTTTTCAATTTTTTTCAGAGTTTCCCCCCGCCTAAATCTCAAAATGTCCTCATTGGAAGTGGAAAGAACCATAAAAATCCAAAATAAAACCTAAAAAGAACAAATAAAAAGAAGACTCAAAAACGAAAAGGACATGACTCAAAATCAAATGTACAACATGTGTACACAAAACAAAAACAACCACCTATACAAAAAGAAAAGAGAAAGGAAAAAGAAGAAAAAGAGAAAAGGAGAGAAGGGATGAAAAGAAACCAGGTCAGGTGGCACGTACACCCAAGCTATCTCTACACCATCACCGATCAGGACTCGACTCGTGGAGTATCAGACACTCCACATCCTCCTTACCGAGCAACTCCAAAAATTGCTTCAGTCACTGGCCAACCACTTTGAATTTAGCGCCACTCTCTGGATCCTGAATTTCGACTGCACCATAAGGGAAAACACGTGAGACAATATAGGGACCCATCCATTGGGACCTCAATTTCCCTGGAAACAAATGGAGCTTAGAATCATATAAGAGTACTTTCATTCCTAGGGCAAACTCTTTCCTAAGAATATGTCTATGATGGAATAACTTAGCCCTCTCTTTGTAAGATCGAGTACTCTCATACGCTTCAGCTCTTATTTCCTCAAGCTCATTCAATTACAGTCTGCGCTCTTCACCAGCCTCAGTCAAGTTATAGTTAATCATTTTAATGGCCTACTAAGCTCTATGCTCAATCTCAACAGGGAGATGACAAGGCTTACCATAAACAACCTTATAGGGTGACATACCCAAGGGGGTTTTGAAAGCTGTTCTATAAGCCCGAAGAGCATCAACAAGCTTGTCGGCCTAATCTTTCCTATTCCGGCTCTCTGTCTTCTCTAGAATCTGTTTAATCTACAGATTGGACACTTCGACTTGGCCACTGGTTTGGGGGTGATATGGAGTAGCAAGCCTATGGATTATGGAATACCTTTTCCATAAGGCATCAAAAGACCGATTATTGAAATGGGTCCCCTGATCACTAATGATAGCTCGGGGCATGCTAAATCTAGCAAAGATGTTCTCCCTAAGGAACTTCACAACAACCTTAGCATCATTAGTCCTAGAAGGGATGACCTCAACCCATTCAGAGACATAATCCACATCTAACAAAATATACTCATTCCCAAAAGATGATGAAAATTGTCCCATAAAGTCTATTCCCCACACATCAAAAATCTCTACCACAATGATGGGACTCAATGGCATCATGTCCCGCCTGCTTATTCTACCCAACCGCTGGCACTTAGGGCAACTCTTACAGTATTCAAAGGCATCTTTAAATAAAGTGGGCCAGTAGAATCTGCATTGGAGAACTTTGGCTGCAATCTTCCTTCCACTAAAATGCCCCCCACATGCCTGATCATGACAAAAAGAAACGAAACTCCTCACCTCATTGTCGGGAGTACACCTCCTAAAGACTTGGTCAGCACAGTACTTAAACACATAAGGATCATCCCAAACAAAGAATTTCACGATGTGAAAGAACATATCCGTATCATTCTTGGTCCAACTCTCAGGGATCTTGCCAGCGACTAGGGAGTTCACAATGTCAGCATACCAGGGATCAGGGTAGACAGCATGCAATTGCTCATCAAGGAAGCACTTAGAAACAGTTGACTCACTATCTCTATCATAGAGGATCCTAGACAAATAGTCGGCTACAAGGTTCTCAGAACCTTTCTTATCCCTAATCTTACAATCAAATTCTTGCAAAAGCAAGATCCATCTTACTAGTCTAGGTTTAGCATCCTTCTTAGAAAGAAGATGCTTAAAAGCAGAGTGATCAGTATAGACAATTACATGAGACCCAATCAGGTAAGGTCTAAACTTTTTAAAACCAAATATCACAGCCAAAAATTCTTTCTCAGTAACAGTATAGTTCAGTTGGGCATCATTCAGACTGTGACTAGCATGATAGATGACATGGGGCTTCTTATCAACACGCTGTCCAAGAACAACCCCAACAGTATAATCAAATGCATCACACATCAATTCAAATGGTTCTCCCCATATAGGAGGATGAAGAATGGGAGCAGAGGTCAAGGCTTCCTTAAGCTTAGTGAAGGCCACAAGACATTCCTCAAAGAAGTGAAATGGCACCTACTTAGCTAACAAGTTGGTCAAGGGCTTCGCTATCTTACTAAAGTCTCTAATAAATCGACGGTAGAAGCCATCATGTCCAAGAAAAGACCTTACCTCTTTCACACAGGTGGGATGGGGAAGATTGACAATTAAATTATTCTTAGCCTTGTCTACTTCAATCCCATCTTTAGAAATGATGTGACTTAAGACTATTCCCTTTTTGACCATAAAATGACACTTCTCCCAGTTCAAAGTCAAAATTTTCTCCCTTCACCTTTCAACACCTTTTTTCAGATTAGACAAACATTCATCAAAGGAAGACCCAAACACAGAAAAGTCATCCATGAAAATTTCCAGGTAGTGTTTAACTAAATCTGAGAAAATGGAAATCATACAACGTTGAAAGGTAGCTGGGGTATTGCACAGTCCAAACGACATTCGCCAAAAAGCATATGTTCTAAATGGGTAGGTAAAAGTAGTCTTCTCCTGATCCTCAGGAGCAATAGAGATCTGGGTATAGCCAGAATATCTATCTAAAACGTAGTAGAAGGAATGTCTAACCAATTTCTCTAACATTTGGTCCAAGAAACGAAGGCAAAAATGGTCTTTTCTAGTGGCGGCATTCAATTTCCTATAATCGATATGCACACGCCACCCAGCTTGGATACGAGTAGGGACTAACTCATTCTTGTCATTCCTAATCACATTAATACCGGTTGTCCTAGGAACAATTTGAACAGGGCTAACCCACTCACTATCAGAAATTGGGTAAATGTTCCCATGGTCCAGCCACTTCAACACTTCCTTTCTAACCACTTCCTGAAAAGCTGGGTTCAAACGCCTTTGGCGGTCTCGGTAGGGTTTAGCATTGTCCTCTAAATGAATTCTATATTGCGCACTAGAAGGACTAATACCCTTAATATCCCCTAAGGTCCAACCTATGGCTTCCTTGTTCTCTCTAAGTAAGGTAATGAGTTTGTCTTCTTGGTCCTGGTCTAGGTTAGAAGCAACAATAATAGGTAAAGATTCATCGGGTCCTAGGAATGGATACTTAAGAGAGTCAGGAAGAGGCTTCAATTCGAGAGTAGGAGGGGAAACAGATTCATGCATGGATTCAGAAATAGCAGTGAGCAAGCAAACAGTAGTAGAGCACAAGTCATCAAACTCGAACACATCATATTCAGGCTCATCATTCACAAGAAAAGACTCATACTCAGCAGCAAACATTTCATCAAAAGTATCATCAAATACAGAATCTTCCACCTAATTAAGAGTAGAAAACTCCATATCATCAAAACCAGAGGGCTGTGTTTGTATGTTAAAGATGTTCAATTCAAGAGTCATATTGCCAAAAGATAGTCTCATTATTCCATTCTTGCAATTAATGAGGGCATTGGCAGTGGCCAAGAAAGGACGCCCTAGAATTACAGGGATTTGACTAGCCAAATTTGACACCTTCTCGGTGTCAATTGCAACAAAGTCCACTGGGTAAATAAATTCACCCACTCTAATTAGCACATCCTCAGCAATACCCCTAGGCAACCTGGTTGATCTATCAGCCAATTGAATGACCATCTTAGTAGGTTTCAGCTCACCTAACTCTAACCTCTCATACTCAGTGAAGGGTATCAAGTTGACACTAGCCCTTAAATTGAGCAGAGCTTTATGAATAAGCTGGTCACCTATAACTATAAAAATAGTAGGGCACCCGAGGTCCTTATACTTCACTGGAATCTACTGAAAAAGGATATAACTAGCGCCAGAAGCCAAGAAAGCCTTTTTAGGACACTAGTTGCTCTCTTAGTTGTACATAGATCCTTTAAAAATCAAGTGTATGGAGGCATCTACTGAATAGCATCGAGTAAGGGAATGTTAATCTTGACTTGAGAGAAGGTCTCTCTCATCTTCTCAACATAAGCCTGGTCTTTCTTGTTAAGCCTATGGGAAAAAGGAGGCAAAGGCATATGGACTTTCTCAGTAGAAGAATCTATGGGAGACTTAACTGAATCAGAGGAAGCTTTCTCCTCAGGCTCCTCTTTCTTAGAAGGTGACTTCAGAGAGGAAGGAGTATCAGAATCATTGAGGACACCATCAGTAGCATCCTCTGGCTTACTGGATGAGCCAGTTTCTAGAGGAGAAGAAGGGGAAGAAGAAAAAGAAGAATTCTAGGAAAATTGGTGAGGATACCTGCAGGGTTCATTGGGATTTCTTGCTTGATTGTCAATCTCTCGACCACATCAAAGAGATATAACTGCATTCACTTTCCTCACAGGCTCACTAGGGTTAGCACAAGAAGACGAAGCGGCATCACCCTTAGGGTTCACCTTAGGTTGACTTGGAAAAGCACCTGGCTCCCTAGAAGATGATGTTAATTGGAAAACTGTTCAGTTATCATTCGCATCATTTTCTCCATATTAGCACTTATCATTATCTCTACATTACTATTAATTCTCCTCTCCATTATATCAATATTAGTGTAACCAGAAGGAGGTTGAGCTTGAGCTACAGGGGGTGGAGGTCTAGGCGCATTGGGCACACTTAAAAAAGCCAGTCTCTGAAAAGAATTGGGAGGATGGGAAATAGGTTGGGAGTTAGGAATTACAGCATTAGGTCTATTACACCAAGAAAAGTTAGGGTGATTCCTCCACCCTGGATTATAATAAGGAGAAAATGGGTCGTTCTTTGGTTTCTGGAAGGATGAGCAAAATAAGGGCAAGCACTTAAGGAATGATCTAAGGCCTAACAGTGGGAACAAGACACAGTAGAAGTCTGAGACATCTGGGGCATTTGGGGAGATAACCCCTTTAACATCTTTTTCAGAACAGCAATCTTAGACTCTAAGTGACTTACATCAGAGATAGAATGCAACCCACCCCTTATAATCCTAGAACTTAGACTGTCATCATGAACAGTTTCCCATTGCATGCTTTTCTCAGCTAAGTCCTCTAAAAATTCCCAAGCAGCCATGGCGCTCTTAGAAAGAAAGCCACTCTGATACATGGACTGTAATGATTCTAGTTTGTTGGTCCAGTCCTTTATAAACAATCTGGCATAAACGTGCCTGGTGTAAACCATGATGGGGACACTGGGCCAGCGAATTTTTGAACCTATCAAAATATTTCCAAAATGATTTCCTATCGAGTTGTACGAATTGATTAATCTCATTCCTCAACTTAACTATCTTGGCATTAAGAAAATATTTTCTTAAGAACAATTGTACAAAATCATTCCAAGAAGCAACAGAATTAGCAGCTAAGTCATACATCCAACGTTTAGTAGAATCTTTCAAAGCAAAAGGAATCAATTTCATGCACACGACATCAATGGGGATATTAGGGAAATGCATCATGGAGCATACTTCTTCGAATTCCCTCAAAAATAAATAAGCATCCTCTAAGTCAGTAAATTTAGGGAGCATCTGAGTACAATGTCTCAATTCGAAAGTAACATTCAGTTCAAGGTCAGGTATAGTAAAACAAGATGGCAAAGTAGTCCTAAGAGGATAGAAGATATCACTCAAAGATCTTTCTTATATCATTTCTTTAATTCTAGGCGTGGGTTCAGATTCGGGTGTTAATTCAATCTCAGGGTTAGGTTCACTCCTAAAAAGTCTATTATTTTTAGGATTTCTAACCCAACCAGTCATATAAATCCCGCACCCTCACCAAAGGTTCTATTTTTGGTCTTTTCCTTTTTTTTAACTTTTCTTTCTTTTGGTTTTTCTATTTTTTTCTTTTCTTTTCTTTTCTTTAAAGCCATAAAATGATAAAACAAAACAAAAAGAGTGAATCCAAACTAAAAACAATTTACAAATAGAAAATAAGCACAACTCAAACAAAAGCACAAACAAAAACAAACTAAAAATAAATAAATAAAACTGCACCTAAACAACCTAATTCTAAAAATAAAATTTAAAACAGAAAATAAAACTTCTAAAATTAGAACTAAATATACAGAAAAATCCATACAATCACAAGGGACATAAATATAATTTTTCTCGAATTTTTTCTATCACTGAACAGTGCAGAAAAATGCAAATAGATTATTAAGTCCAAAATTCATAGAAAATTCATGACAGTTCCAAAAATTCTACAAAAATTCACACAAACTCTAAACATTATGCTGAATCTATGAAAAATATCAAAATAGCAAAAATTTGCCTAGACAATTCGAACAGATTATGAACTGTTGAAAAATCTGCACTGACTTTTTCTCCAGATCAGTTCTACTTTACATCTTTTGCTGCACATAAACCAAATGCATTAGTACTGTTTTTTAGCCGACAATAAACTCTAAAAATAAAACTAATCTCAACAAATATCAAAAATCAAAATACTAACTGAAGTCAAAATTAAAACTAAACAAAATTTCTAAAACGAAATAACGACTCAACTAAAACTAAAAATCACAACTCTAAAATTAAAACGAAAACAACTCGAACAACTCTAATACTAAACTACGACTCAAGGCAACCTAATTTCACAAAATCATCCTCGACAATGGTGCCAAAAACGTGTTATGATTTTCCCGCAAGTATGCAGTTGTCGTTATAGGAATTATAGATGTCGTCCTCAGGGATGTGTTATGAAATTAGGTCGATTATGACAATCACCTCGTGACAAGGGGAGGGTAACCTGGCTAAATAGATTAACACATAGAACTTACTAACAAGCTAAAAACAGTATCTAGGAAGCACTCACATGACTATAGAACAGAAAATCAAAACCAAACTTGAACGATGAATCTATAACCGCTAATCATAAGTAGTAGTCATTAAATCAAACAACCATGAACTGGATGAATTTAGGAGCAGCACCAAGGTTCTGATTTAGCAATTTCAACATAAACAATGCACATTCGGAAAACCCAGATGCTCGAAGAGATGAAGTCTTAGCAGCAGGGTGCAAACTTAACACGTAGAAGAATCAGCTCCAAGTTCAACGAGACACCAAATTCAAACCCCAATTGAATGTTATCCTAAGCTAGATTGGAAACGTTTAACCTCAAATTTAATAATCCGGAAGCAAATTAAACTGAGTTTTGGGAATCTAATGTAGTAAATTACAACCTAAACTTAAACGAAAATGAAAAATTTGAAGATGAACAAATCTGTGAACCGGAAGAAACGAAAACGATGAAGATATTGACAAGAGCCCTCAACACTAGTCTGCCACCCTCCTCTGCTCTCCTCTTCGACTCTTTTAAGCCCTGAAGAACCTGTTCGTTGCCCCTAAAATGCTGCCTCTCGCTCCTTGATTACCTCTATTATCTGATGAATTAATGGTCGTCAATGCGTTTTAACGGTAGCCTTGATGATGGTGATGATGATGGACTAAATGATAGAGGGAGAGAGTAACAGCCAAAGGAAGGGAGATGAGGGGTCGCGGGCTACTCTGCTCTGTTCATGGTTCTCTGTTCAGGTTCTGGGCAAGGAGGGACAAAGCACGAAGAAGAAGAAAATAGGGAGGGGGCTAGGAGTCACGTGCCAAGCACGTGTGGTGGTTAAGTGGGAGGGTTAACGCGCTGGGCCGTTGAACCAAAGCAGAAGAGAAGGTGGAAGGGGAAAAGAAAAGAAAAGAATGAGGAGGAGGGCGCCTGGGCTTGGTCTAGGAACGACAGGCCCAAAGGGGGAAGGAGAGAAAGGAAAAGAAGGAAAGAGAGAGACTGGGCTGAGAGAGAGAAAGGGGAAGGAAAGATGGACTGGCCCAAGGGAAGAAAAGAAAGGAAAAGAAAAGAGGGAAAGGGAAGGAGGGACCGGGACTGGGCTACTGAGGACTGAACAGGGCTGGCCCAACGTGAGGAGGGAGAGAAGGAAAGGGAAAAAGAAGAAGGGCACGCTGGCTGGATCATGTGCAAGGCATGAGAATGGGCCGAGAACTGTAGCCCGAAAATCTGCTGCGCTCTTGCTATTTGGCTGTGACCTGGGCTTCAGTCTTCCCCCTTTGTTTTTCCTTAATCCAAATCTGATCCAACATCATCTTCTTTCAACCTTCATGCTCATTTTATTCAACTCTCATAATACCTACAAAAACAATAAAAACACATCAAAAATCTAATTAACTAATTTATTATGAGCAAATATTAGCTAGTAAGAGCGGTATAAAATATCATAATTTTTGGTTGAGCACTGTAATTTTTCGTTCATCCTCCATAAACGAAACAGAGGGGAAGCAAACACACAGGAACCCAAGGCATAAACGGAGCAAACAAACCATCAGCAGAGACGAAGCCCAGATCAGAAGCAAGAACCTTCACATGGCCATAACCAAGAACCACTAAACTAAATCAATCTCCATCACGAATCACGTTAATTCAAACCTAAATCAGAACTACTCCAACCCAATCAGAAAGCTTAATTCGAACTCAATGAACGCAAGTTCAACAATAGTAATTTATGAAGTTGTAAACAGGATTTAAAAACACCAAAACGAAAACTGAAACTTGAGGAAAGAAAATTCTAATACTACTCCTACTGTAATCTCTACGCTAATCTGCTCGAACTCCTCTCCATTTGGAGCTGGTTGAAGAACCGGTTAAGTGCTCCTATTAACTACTCTGTAACTGACAGTTTAATGATGTTGAATCAATAAATAGTGAGGATAGAGACTGAAACGGCTGATGAACTGGGGAAGCCGAAGCAGCAGCAATCTGGCTCTCTTGCTTGTGAAATGAAGAAGGGGAAACGAAGGGTTGAAGGAGGGGGTAAGGTGCCCCTGTTTCTCTAGTTGCCATTTTTTTTGGGCACAAGGAAAACGAAGGAAGAAGATGGGGGGCTTGGATCATGTGGATTGCATGTGATGTTTAAGTGAGAAGGGCAGGCTGGTTTGTGGGCTCGTGAAAGGAAGGGGAAAGTAGGCCTCGCGTTTCTGGATTCTTCAACAAACCCGGTTGGGCCTGGCCCAATGAGGGAATAAAAGAGGAAAGGGAAAAGGGAGAAGAGAAAGGAAAGGCGAAAAGAAAGAAACGGTTTAGGATCTGGGCCTCGGTGAGCGCTGGGCAGTTGACTGGGCCGGCTCTTTCTCATCTTCTTTTCTTCTTTATTTCTTCACTTAGTCCAATGTTAATCATATAAGCATTATTGATTTTTCTCCAAATTTTTCCAATCCCTACAAAATGAACAAAAAATATTAATAAAATTCTAATTAACCAATTATTTCGAGCAATTATTGGACAATAAAAGGGATATAAATATCATAATTTCAGGTTGAACAAATACCCCCATACTGAAGTTTTGCTTGTTCTCGAGTAAAATAAAAACTAAAAATCCTAGAAAAGAAAACAAAATCATATCCTAACTCACTTTTGTAGGAATTACGATTGCACTTAGCACGTGCAACAAGCCCTTTAAATCCCTAGGTCACCCCTAGTGGACGAGGAAGGTCTCGTGCGGGTTTGCAGAAGATGTACCCACAAAATCTGTAAAAGAAAATATAAACAGAAACTTGAAAAGTTTTTTTTTTGGTTTTTTTTTCAAAAATTAATATGTACAAAACTGGGGAAAAATATGTGCACATTCTAATCAAGTAAATCACCCATGTAGCAAAGACGTTATCCTGCATATATATAAAACGTACTCATCAAGGCTCTCTACCCCATGGATGACATCTAAGCACTAATTTTTCACCCAACTGTAAATCGAGACTTTGAATCCATCCCAATGCTCAAGTGCAAGTGCATCATCATCTTAGGGCTTAGACTTACCAGAATCAAACTCAATCCTGCTTAACTAACACAAACTACATTATTAATTTATTAACATTGGAAGTAAGCTTTTCCAATGGCAGCATTGCCTCAAAGGGTAACACCCAGTAGCGCATGTCTCAAAGGGTTACTTGTCATTCCAAATTTATTCAATTTCCTTTTTGCCATTCTTTCTTCTTTTTTCAGTTTTTCTTTTTCATTTTTTTCCTTTTCTTTTCCAATTAAAAAAAAAATCAAAGTATTTGTGTCAAAAACAAGAGGGAGAGCCGATTATGAAAAACTAAGACCTTAAGACAATGAGGATAAAATAAATAGGGATTGGATTACATAGCGATAATGAACAAATGTGGTTAGAAGTAGGGCTAAGAATGACACACCAAGGACAAAGATTATCAAGCACATCACGCTTACATACAGGCTAATAGTCAAAGCACAGGGCATTGAAGTTGATCAGAATAGTACGAAACTTCCCCAAAAACAAAACAAAATTTTTTTTTTGAATTTTCAATTTTTTTTTTGTTTTTTCAAAGTTCCCCCCACCCCCACACCTAAATCTCACGATGTCCTCATTGGTAGTGAAAAGAAGCAGACAAAAGGAAAAAAAAACTAAAAAGAAAAATGAATAGACAAAAAGAAGACTAAGACACAAAAAGAAAGAAAAATGACATGACTCTAAAACTCAAAAAGAAAACAATAAAAATAAAAGACAAGCACAAATATATACAAAAGAAAACAAAATTAAAAAGAGAAGATAAAGAGAAACGATTATACTAGGTCAGGTGCAGGATTACACCTAAGCTATGCCTCCAGAAATTTGCGCACATAGAGGCCTATAGAGCATCAACCACTCCATGTCGAAGGAAACATTGCTACTTAAATCAAAACCCAATAAAGCACAAAATAGCTTGTCAAACATAGAAGACCAACTCTCGCTAAAATTAAGACAATGAACATGTGAGCGTTGGTACCAAAGAGGGCCCTCTTCAACTTGTCAAATAGTTGGGCCCAATCAAGAATCAGATGGACATATTGAAAATCAGCCAGTAGGTAGGTCATGGCCTAGAAAGTATATCATCACGAATAAATGGCCTAGGCAGATTAGGGTGTCCTAAATCCATAAGTCCTTTAAGTTCAATGTCCGTAGGAGTCTGGTCTAAATCAAAATCTTCAGGGACAATGGTCGCAGACTCAACAAATTTAAACTTGTGAGATTCACAAAGAAAGTTAGGGTGGATGGGGTCAAAAGAAAAAGATTTATATTCAGCACACAGATTCACATCCAAACCCACATTGACATCAAACCCTCATGAAAAAGATTCATATTCTATAGAAAGAATATCATCACTAAATTCCAATCTAGTAGGTGTAGCTTCCTCCTCACATGACTCCTGTGAAATAGTATCGTCTGACTCATCTAACTCATGGTGCTCAAAGTCAGTTGTGACACTCAAATCTAACTCAGTAGGGTTCCCACATTCATCACCCTCCTCAAACTCAAAAGAATCATTTAAAGTGGTGGGTGGATCGGCAGAAACTAGGACATCCTCAACAACATCCATAGGTTAGCTAAATTCAGGTGCAAGGGGAGGGGATAGAGACAAAGGGAAGTCCCTCTCTTGATCTAGACTAGGCAAAGGCATCCCTTCATTCAAGTTAGGCCTAGAAAGATAAGAGGACTCAAAATCATCATATAGACTAACTCTAGGTTTAGGAAATCCTAAACTAGAGTCAGGCTCATTATAATTCTCCCTACTTTGATTAAAACATTGAGAATGTTCAGCAATTCTCACTTTCATGTTCTCTATCATTTTATCAGTCAATTCATTTATTTTCTTTTCCACATTTGCATAGGTAGCATCAACATGAGCACGAAAAGGGCAAGTAAGAACATCATAGTCAGAAGATTCACAAGAATCGCACAATACAGGAGACATATAAGAATAAGATGGGTCATATGAGTTTATAAAATGATCCTGGGGGGAAGGGTTAGCAGGAAAAACAGACTCATTAGAAGTTGGGTATCTAAAATTACTTTTACCTTGTTCAAACTCGTAAATATCCCAAGCTAATTTTTCAAAAAAATCACAAACTTCATCTTGAGTTTGAGATAGCAATCATAATACACCTCCAGGATAAATGGATTTAATATAACTCCAAGATTCAAAATTCAGACCCACAGCAATGACCTCATAAATTTTCCATTTTTAAAAATTTTGATTCAATTGAGTACGATAATCATTAAGTCGTGATAAAGAGCTCCAGAAAGGTTCATGCTCGAATTATAAGAAATTAAAAACTGGCATTGTTGAATCTAGTGTTTTTTTTTTCAAGTTTAAGAATTTTTCAATTTTTTTTGGATTTTCAAGTTTTTAATTTTTTTACTTTTTTTAAGGAAAGAAAATGCGTAAAGAACACTATTTATAACCAATGACTAAAACAAAAACAAAAGACTCAAATAATTAAGTGAACAAAACAAAATAAACTAACAAAAATAAAACTATACTATAAAAGAATGACTCAAACAGCAAATAGTTATCTAACATTGAAAATAGAAAATAAGCACAAACACAAAATAAGGAAATTCTATTTTTTTTTTGATTTTTCCTTCTGTTTGTGCTGCCTACACAAGTATCAAAATTGTTAGTTCTCTTATTTTCAGCATAAAATAATAACAAAAATTAAATTAAATGGACTAAATAAAAAGCAAAACATAAACTTGAATTGAAAATCAAAAACAAAAGAAAGCTCAACTGAACTAAAACAACTAAAACAAAACTAATGAACATAAAATTAAAAGATACAAAACAAAAACAAAATCGATGCAAACGACCTAATTTCACAACGCCATCCCCGGCAACGGTGCCACAAACTTGTTGTGATTTTCCGCAAGTGTACAGTTTATCATTGTACGAATTACGGGTATCGTCCCTAGGGATGGTTGTGAAACTAGATTACCAAAAATTCTAAATTAAAACTAAATGCTAAAAATTATCCAACACCAAGGTCAAGTTATTCTACCAATTATTAGTTTAAGTAAACAATATTAATTCATGGAATTGCAGGTGGAGGCCCTGACTTGCAACGACAAGGAACCAAAATACAAAGGAGGCACCAAATTGTGAATAATTTGAGTTTACCAACACTTACCTGCAATTTTTCGCTCATCCTCCATAAACGAACAGAGGGGAAGTAAACACATAGGAACCCAAAGCATAAACGGAGCAAACGAACCATTAGCAGAGATGAAGCCCAGATCAGAAGCAAGAACATTCACATGGCTATAGCCAAGTACCACTAAACTGAATAAATCTCAATCGCGAATCACATTAATTCAAACCCAAATCAGAACTATTCCAACCCAATCAGAAAGCTTAATTCGAATTCAATGAACGCAAATTCAGTAATAGCAATTTGTGAAGTTGTAAACAGGATCTGAAAACACCAAAACGAAAATTGAAACTTGAGGAAAGAAAATTCTAATACTACTCTCACTAAAATCTCTACGCTAATATGCTCGAACTTCTCTCCATTTGAAGCCACTTGAAGAACCGGTTAGGTGCTCCCATTAACTACTCCGTAACTAATAGTTTAATGATGTTGAATCAATAAATGGTGAGGATAGAGAATGAAATAGCTGATGAACTGGGGAAGGTGAAGCAGCAGCGATCTGGCCTCTCTTGCTTGTGAAATGAAGAAGGGGAAATGAAGGGTTGAAGGAGGGGGCAAGCTGCCCTTGTTTCTCTAGTTCCCATTTTTCTACGTACGAGGAAAATGAAGGAAGAAGATGGGGCACCTGGATCATGTGCGTTGTATGTGACAATTAAGTGAGAAGGGTAGGCTAGTTTGTAGGCTCGTGAAAGGAAGGGGAAAGCAGGCCTCGCGTTTCTAGGTTCTTCAACAAACTCGGTTGGGCCTGGCCCAATGAGGGAATAAAAGAGGAAAGGGAAAAGAGAGAAGAGAAAGGAAAGGCAAAAAGAAAGAAACGGGCTAGGATCTGGGCCTCGGTGAGCGCTGGGCAACTGACTGGGCCGGCTCTTTCTCATCTTCTTTTCTTCTTTATTTCTCTACTTGGTCCAATGTTAATCATATAAGCATTATTGATTTTTCTCCAAATTTTTCCAATCCCTACAAAATGAACAAAAGATATTATTAAAATTCTAATTAACCAATTATTTCAAGTAATTATTAGACAATAAAAGGGGTATAAATATCATAATTTCAAGTTGAACAAATGAAGCAAGGTAACTTGTCAGTAATAGAGTATACAAGTCACTTTGCGAACTCTCAAGGTTTGTCTTCGAATATGTAGTTACAGACTAAATGAGGATGTTAAGATTTGAGGAAGGCCTAGCGCCTTATGTTAGGAATAGGTCGGCAAGATAACCTATATAAAATAGTTAAGAATTGTGTGAGTGTGCTACTTAAATTAAACGAGTGAAAACTAAATTGAGAATAGCCAATTCGGCTAACCCTAAGAAAAGGTGGGATAAAAAAGGAACTGAGGCTAGTGGATTCCCTAGCAAGAAATCTACCTCCACTAAACCAAGACCCTAGGGGCCAGCTTCTACTGGGAAACATTATAGCAAGTGTGGTCATATAAACCATAATACTGTAGAATGTAGGGTAAGGGCGAATTGTTATTTTTGGTGTGGGGACCCGAATCACTTGATTGCGAACTGCCCTGCTATAGCTCAAGTCCCCAAACAAGGAAAAACCACCGTTCCTGTGATAGGCCGCCAGGTGGGCAGGGTGTATGTGATCAATAGAAAGCAAGCTGATGACTCAGCAACTGTTGTGACTATGCTTTGTTTTAATTAAACACCCTTTATCCTTTTTTTAAATTCTAGAGCCACACATTCATTTATCTCAACGAAAGCTACAACTCAGATAAGGGTGGAATCATATAAACATCCTGTAGGTTTGTTTGTGAATGTGCCCATAGGAAAACAATAAAATATAGTGTTACGTGCAAGAGTTGCCCATCTATTCTGAATTACAAGGAGTTGGAGGGTGATTTGATACAGTTGGATCTAATGGAATTTGATATAATTCTAGGAATAGATTAGTTATCGAGGCATGGAGTAATGCTTGATTGCCAAAAACAAAGAGTGTCTTTAAAAGATAAAGGAAAAGGAAAAATGTATTCTGGGAAGACAATGGTAGCAAGGAATGCCCAATAACATCCTTAATGGCAGCTAGAAAGTTGGTTAGGTGTAAGGCGTACTTACATTGTGTTAAAGGATATTCTAGTGGTTAGAGAATTTTTAGATGTGTTCCTAGAAGAAATTCATGAATTGACACTGGAAAGGAAGATTAACTTTGAAATAGAGTTGGAACCTGGAGCAGGCCCTCTATCGAAGCCTCTATATCAGATGGCCCCATCTGAGTGGAAAGAATTAAAGGTGCCATTGGAAGACTTATTACAAAATGATTATATAAGAGCAAGTGTATCCCCGTGGGGAGTGCTAATCCTATTTGTGAAGAAAAAAGATGGCACTTTAATGTTGTGCGCAGACTAAAAAGAGCTAAACAAGATCATTAGAAAGAATAAATATATTTGCCTAGGATTGATGATTTATTTGATCAACTACAGGGCAAGGGAGTCTTTTTGAAGATTGACCTTAGGTCTGGGTACCATCAATTAAGGATCAAACCTGAGGATATCCCTAAGATAGCATTCAAGAATCGCTGTGGTCATTATGAATTAATGGTGATGCCATTTAGGCTAACTAATGGTGTTGTAGCTTTTGTGGATTTGATGAATCAGGTGTTTAAGACACATTTGGATAAATTTGTGGTTGTTTTCATTGACGATATCTTAATTTATTACAAAACCAAAAGGGAGCATAATGAACATTTGAGGATCATGTTACAAACCACAAAGGCGTATAAACTTTATGCAAAGCTATCCAAGTGGAAATTCTGGTTAGCAAAGGTGACTTTTCTTGGGCATATGATTTCTAAAGAAGGGATTAAGGTAGACCCGCAATAGGAATAAGCAGTTACTGAGCAGCCAAGACCTACTATCATTACTAAAGTTCGTAGTTTCCTGGGAATGACTAGGTATTATAGGTGGTTTGTGTAAGATTCTTCAAGAATTACCCTGGCTCTCACTAACGTATTGAGAAAGACTACAAAGTTTGACTGGGACAACAAGTGTGAGGCTGCCTTCTGAGACCTAAAGCACAAGCTTGCCACTACATCAATTTTGGCTTTACCAACAAAAGGAGGAGACTTTACTATCTATAATTATGCTTTTAGACCACATAGGATCTGTCCTAATGCAGGACGGAACTGTTACAGCTTATGCTTCTAGACAATTGAAGCCTTATGAGAAGAATTACCCTGCCCACACCTTAGAACTGGCCGCGGTGGTTTTTACATTAAAAACATGAAGACACTATCTTTATGGTAGCCCTTGTAAGATTTTTACTGATCACAAGAGTATCAAGTGCATCTTTGCCCAACAAGAATGAATGTGAGACAACATAAGTGGTTAGAACCTCTCAAGAAATATGACCTCCAAACATAATACGACCCACAAAAGGCTAATCTGGTTGCAGACGCATTAAGTTGAAAAACACATCATAGTGTGAACGTTATAACAGTGGTGTAACAAAAGGTTCTGAGAGATTTAGAAAATATGGTATAGAGCTGGTGTTTCCAGGGAACCTAGGCTATTTCTTAGTAGCCTAATGGTTCAACCCACCCATTTGGTTAAGGTTAAATAGGCACTAGCAAAAGAGGCGGAAGTGAAAAGGATTAGAATGAACATAAACAAGGGGAAAGCATTGTGTTACGGATTGAAACTTACTTGAGGGGTGGTGACGCCCAGACTTAAGTGTGGCTGATGTGTTAATCGGTCATATGCACTGACATGTCCCCCCTCCGATGACCTACATGAAGGATAACCTTAGGTGTTTTTCTCGGAGAAGGCCCCTCCAATGCTTAAGTCATTCTCGTTGAGAATTTTAGAAGCAATTATAGAGAACAAAGATGAGAGAGAGAGAGAGAGAGAGAGATTATTGGGGTATCTATAGCCTTGAGGTTACTCTCAAGGATAGGAGCGTAATTTTCCCATTAAGGATGTCAAACTACCGTTATGCCCCTCTGTCCTTTTTCTAGCAACATGCGGTCAACTAAGCCCCCATGTTGACCTAGATAACGCCATATGTCGCGTTGTCATTGAATGGGTCATTGCACATCCTAATCATTTAGCTCCTTACATCTTAACGGAATGCCTCTCAAGGTCTTCAGATAAGATGTGGATTCACGTTGTCCTTCCTCTCAAACAGTTATAAATATGCTCACTGCCTTCATTTGAGGCCTTGCTCATCTACACATCCACAATGTCAAAGCATTGACTCCCCTTTCTCTGTATTGAGGCTCCTTTTATCACGGTTCAATTTTGGAAAACTTCGTGCGGAGCCCATAATGCCTCCACCGACACCTCTGCCACCTTATTGGCCATCACTTTGCCCTTACTTTGCGAAAGCCCAAGTTGATTGCTATGCGCATGATGTCGGGATTCTTGAGATGATGCAATTGGTCTTTTGTGCCTCCGTTCTTCAAAAGGTGATCGATTTCGGAATCTTCTCTTCCCCCGTAGCCCAAGATTTGACCAAGGCGCTAGAGAGGTTCTACTGGGAGAGTTTTGCAATTTGATTGGACGCTAATGGCGACCAACTTGTTCGATGCTACCAGCAGTAGGCGAGCACCATTGCCCCGGTTGGTTGTGAAGGCGTGGAAAGTTTGGGTCCTTCGACATTTCCTCTTTATCTTCCCAAGGAAAAAGATGTCAACCCCTCGGATGAAGAATTCGGTGTCACCCTGAGGAGGAAACAGCTCCTTCTGAAGGAGAAGGAAAGCATTCCCTAACTTGAAAGGGAGCTCGGCTTAACTTTGCAACTTTAATATCAAATTATCCAATGCCTTTTATTCGTAGCCGTTGAGTAGAAGTGCTTTAGCATCTTCGGTTTTGTTTCTGTTTACTTGCAACAGATGGACATGCCCTTGTTTAATGCATATCTATGCTACACATCGATACTTTAGCTATTGTTTTTGCTCGTTTTTATCATGTACTTAAAGTTTTCATTATCAATGAAATGTGAGCTTTGTTAACTCGAATCCACAAGAGTTTTCCATGCATTGTGACTTTGAGGCATTGGTCCTAACATTTTCCTCCATTCGATCTTGTAGATTTCTTTTTTATAACCCGACTATGGTTTAGTACGAAGGTGTTCTGCTTCCTTTTTTCTTCTTTTTTGCCTCTCTTTTTTCTTCTTTTTTCTTCTCTTTTTCTTCTATTTTACTCTCTTTTTCTTTTGTTTTTTTTCATATTTTTCCTCTCTTTCTCCTATGTTTTTTATCCTTTTTCCTCTCTTTCTATTCTATATTTTCTTCTATTTCTTTTATGTGGGGGCCGAATGGGAGGGTCACTCCCCCCATTCGGCTAAGCCTATTAGGGAGAAGAACCTCTCTCCACTCGACTAAGCCAAGTAGGAGAGGGTACCTCCCACTAGGCTGAGCCGAATGGAGAGAGGAGTCATCTCCCCCACTCAGCTGAGCCAAGTGGAAGAGGCTTCCTCTCCCATTTGACTTGGCCGAACAAAGAGAAGGAGCTCTCTGTACTTGGTTTAGTTGAGTGGGAGAGCCCTCCTCTCCCATTCAGCCGGGCTGAATGGGGATAACTCCCCTTCACTCGGTCGGCTCCATGCCATGGGGCCCACCTTTGTTTTTCTTTGGGCTTTTTCTCTCTTTTTCTTTCATCCCATATTGGATCTTTGTACTTTGGCATTCCATTTGATATGGATCATTAGATTGTGGCATCTATTCTATAGTTCATTGCCACTTACAAGCTTAAACGTCTTGAGTCTACGACCATGGCCTTCTCATTCTTGCACATCATCCAGTATAACATTAGGATGTATGGGGAGAGAGGTTGGTGCTAAATAGTTTGCTGACTCAGCTACATATATGCTTTATGCAAGCCCTCCTCTATTCACGGGTGGATATATATGTTTGTTTTCATAAAGAAGGCAAATGGGAATTGGACCATCCCTATCTAGAATAGGCGAGGACCGAACAAGACCTGGAACAGACCTTGTGCCACTCCTGAGGAGAAAGAGATGGCTTTGGGAATACTTTCGACTCATCGACTCTATCCATCCAGGGCCTGGGAAGACCATAAAGGTTTCAGTCAACTGGCTCCCTCGAAAGGTGTTTCCTTTGTGTTACTAGGCCTTGTTTGGTTATCCACTGTGGTAACTTGATAATTACTATGTTGATTTGGCTTACACTTTTTTTGCTAACCATAATTATTTGATCTTTGCTTCTTGCAGACGAAGTGATAGACACATTACTCAGCATGAAGGGTAAGACGTCAAAAGATGAGAGGAGGCAACTCAATGATGCAAGGCAAGAGAAACAGGTCCATGAGCATGTCATCTAGAAGGTTCAGGGTCTTCCCCTGGTATGTTCTTCTTCTTAGCCTCGTAAGTTTGGGCTCCTCTAATAGGTCCCTCCCCCGAAGTTTATGTCTTCTCCTCTTAACATGGTTATTGCCTTGGAATCGTAGACTAAAGGGCAAGTGTTGGAGTAAATAAAGGCTCAATGCACCATGGGCAAGTCGAGGGTGCATCTCTACTACCTGTTGATGTTCTTTCCCTAGGGGGATCAAATGACGGACCTTTAAGTCCTCTGTCTACCAAGAAGAGCAAGCCTCCACTATGAGTCGTTACTCCTCCCGGATCTACTGACCATCACTCCTCTGAGGGGAAGAGCTGCTTCCTTTCCACCAACTATGATGAAAGGTGACGTAACTTGAGGAGCTTGGCCAAAGGTGGGAGCCTATAACTTGTTCTTTTATGTGCGCTTGGTCATAATCATCTCATTTTTTGGTTTCAAAGGGTGATTCGTACTTATTTTGCCCTTTGTTCGATTCCTGCCCAGCATGTTGCGGATGTCGAGCTTAACTCTTTGAGGGATCAGGCACGTCGTGACAAGAAGGAGATAAAATTTATCAAGTAGAAAATCTGGGTTGAGGGGCTCCGAACTCGGAATTGGAGAACTAGCTACAGGAATTGAAGCGCAAGTATGAGGCCCAGAAGACACTTATGGAGAACCAGGCATACCAAGCCCAACTGGACGGCACCAATGTCTCTTATGGGAAGGGGCAAGAGGTGATGATGGACCTGATGGCCCGAGCTACTGATGAGTATAATAGGGGCTGAGGGCTCTTCATGCCCAACTGGGAGCTCCTCCTTTATTGGGCCGACATGGTCAACATATGGGATGGCAGCGTCCATGCCAAGAGGAAGAAGGATATCCATCTAGCGATTGCTTCCTCTTCTGTGGGTACTGAGTCCTCTGCTCTCCCAACTTCCCCTGAGCATGCCCAAATAGATCCTCTAGAGGATGATGTTATGGAGACCCAAGATGGTGGTGATGCTAATGTTGATAATGACGCACAGGTCTGACTTCCTCCCTTATTTTGCTCTTCTCTAGCTCGTTAGACTTGGCTCTTGGGAGTGATTGGTTTTCATCTTAGCCCTTTGAGCCAAGGTTGCATGGACATCTTTTCGCTTTGCATTGTTTAGTTAGAACTTCTATTTGTGTGTTGTCGCTTCTTATTTCATTTGCATGTATGACATTCCCTATAGGGGGTTCCTTTGTTTTCCTTTATATCTTTGCCTCACTTGCTATCATTATGTGTTGATATCATGTATTGAAGAACTTATGTTTGTTTGTTGGGCTAAGGTTACTTGCCCTTTGGGAGGGAGGAAGAGGCTTTGCCTCTCTCTTAGTGAAAGGAGGATGGTTAGCTAAGCATAATAGTGCCAAACATCTTTTCCTTGCCCTTAGGGGTGGGTGTTGTTAGTAGTGTGATCGATGGGCTACCTCTCATAGCCTATCATGGCGTCCATAGGTCCATCATGTCATAAAGTTTAACCAAACTTCCATGCTTGGCTAGATCACTCGTTTGAGGGGTAGGAAGAGTTCATATGCGATGCCGATGTCATATCGCTTCTATTCCTAACTATGACATTCGTGGTTTAAGTTTAGACAACAACCGAATGAGCTAATCTTTGGATCACTTTCTCATTTAACTAGTTGTCACACTTGGTTAGACCCCTCATTTGAGACCCGGATGAGTTCGGATCCAAGGCTGATGCCTTATTGTTCCCATTGCCAACTTTGGCATTTATAGGTTAAGTTCCGATGCAAGCTGAACGAGTTGGTCCCTGCATCAGCGTGTCAATCTACCAAACAGTCGCGCTTGGTTAGACCCCTCGTTTGAGGGGGTAAGGTGAGTTTAGATGTAAGACCAATGTCCTATCGTTCCCATTGCCAACTCTGGCATTCGTGGGTTAAGTTTGGATGTAAGCTGACGAGCTGATCCTTTCATCGGCATGTCATTTAACCAAAGTATCTCTCTTGGTTAGAATCCTTGTTTGAGGGGATAGGACAAGTTCGTATGCAATGCCAACATCCTGTTGTTCCCATTGCCAACTACGGCGTTCATGGGTTAAGCTCGAACACTAGCCGAACAACCTGATCCTTGCATCAGCGTACCATTCCATTTGGATTTGTTGTTAAGTTTTTGTCATTTTATTAGACTTTTGTCTCTCTCCAAGCTCGTATGCCCGTAGACATGACAATAAAGAGTACAAGAAGAGTGAAGGGAATTACCATTCATTAATATGCATAGATGATGCAATCGGGGGTAGTCAAAGATACAACTTGTGTGCTAGTGTGAAATAGGCCTTTTATTTACACCGACACATGAGCATTTCATACCCACACTATATGTAGTACCTTCTAAGGTTATCGGAGTGGCATGTCCTTGGTATCTTTTCCCCTTGAAGGGTTGAGAGGCCAAACATTCTAGGTCATACTTCTTCGATGATTATGTATAGCCCTTCGTAATTGGGTGTAAGCTCCCCTTAGATGGGCCCCTTTCTGATGGCCTCCATTTTCCGTAGAATCAAGTCTCCCACCTTACCGTTGTAAAACTGGGCCATTCAGAGTTTCGCGATCTCTTCTTTGAGATAGGCATCTCTTCTTACCATGGGCAACAAGTCAAGTACATCCCTAAGAGCCTTGTTGTTAACGTTCTCTTGGAAGGCAAAGATGCTATGGGTGTGTATAACAACCTCAATTGGAAGCACTGCCTCGAAACCATAGATTAGCATGAAAGGGGTTTTTCGAGTTGCGCACTTCTTTGTGGTCCGAATGGCCTATAGTATAGCTTGGGGCTAGCCTCTTTGCATTGTCCGATCTCTTCTTAGGCCCATTAAGAATCTGCTTGTGAGTGGATTTAGCTTGCCCATTTGTTTGAAGCCTAGTGACCACGGTGAACCTTCTTTAGATGCCGTACTTGGTATAGTAGTCTCGTGTCTTGTTGGTATCGAACTGCAGGCTATTGTTGAATACCATTGCTCTTGGGAATCCAAACCTTATAATGATATTCTTCCAAATGAACTTGCGAACCTCTCTTCAGTTAGTGGATGTTACTGCCTCCGCTTCTACCCACTTGGTGAAATAATCCACCACGACAAGTAAGAATTTTTATTGTCCTGTTGCCTATGGGAAAAGACCCAAAATATCCGTGCCTCACGTTGTAATAGGCAACGGGGACTGCATTGTCGTAATTGGGGTGGAAGGTTGGTGGTATAGGGGAGAAAATTATTGGCACTTTTCACATTTTCTGATCATTTCTATTGCATCCAATTGGAGTGTGGGCTAATAACAGTTGATCCTCAATGCCTTTACGACTGAGCTACATCCCCTGATGTGTGACTCACACTCCCCTTCATGTATTTTGGCAAGGATCTTGTTGCCTTCTTTCGGTGTAGTGCACCTTAAAGGGGATGTGAGAAGGCCTTCTTGTAAAGGAGTCCTTCACGTAGCAAGAGCCATTCAGATCTCTTCTTTATGCGATCGGCCTCCTTCGGGTCTTCTGGTAGGGTTCCATCATGAAATTAGCACATGAGGAACTCCATCCATGACTCACTCCTATCAATCCAAATGAGCTCCTTGGTGTCAATTGTTTACTCCGGCAGTACCTCTCGACGAATATTTTTAGGAAATCCATTAGGGCAGGGGCTGGCGAGCTTTCCCAAGTCATCAACTTATCGATTCTCTGATCTTGGTGTTCAATGTCAAATCTTTGGAACATAAAGGATTTCTTCTTTACTTTGGCCAAGTTGGCTGCCATGGATGGATCACGAACTTCGAACTTTCCTTTTACTTGAGTCATAACAAGTTGTGACTCAGAGAAAACCTTTAGGTATACAACCCCTAGTGTGTTACAAATTCATGCTCATGCGAACGTCCTTCAGGTGATACCATGATCAGCCCCGGTCTACTCCCCGCATTAGTAGCTGATCCATCGGCATATAATATCCATGATTTACTACTTGTCTCTTGGGGCTCATCCAGGATTGAGCATTCGGTAATGAAGTCAGCATGAGCTTGACCTTTGATTGCTCTTCGTGGTTCAAATGTGATGCCTAGGGTGCCAATCCGACGATTCGCTTTAACATTCTTCCGAAGCTTTCGTACTTCTCAAGAGTGTTTAACAAGGGTTGATCAGTCAAGATAACAATGTAGTGTGGCTCGAAGTACGGACGTAGCTTTTGACTTATAAGTAGCAAAGCATACACAAACTTCTCAATAAGGGGGTAGCGCTACTCGGTCCCTGCTAGGACATGGCTGACATAGTAAATCGACAACAGTTGTCTATCTCTTTCCATGAGCAGCATTGCACTCATCGCATGATTAGAGACATCAAAGTATGCTAGCAATGGTTCCCCTGTGGTAGGGCTAAGCATCCGAGGAAGGCGCCTATCTGCTAACCTTGACATGAACCTTCTAAGTGCGGCAATGCAGCCGATGAGCTTTTGCTCCTCTTTTACAGTTGTTGGAGACTTCATATTCAACACCACCTTGATTTTGTTAGGGTTGGCTTCAATGCCTTTTTAATCAACCAGGTATCCCAAGAACTTTCTAGACATGACTCCGAAGGTGCACTTCTTAGGGTTGACCTTTATTTTATAATGCCTTAGGACCTTGAAGTTCTCATTAAGGTCCATTACATGATTGATTTCTTTGATACTCTTAATGATCGTATCGTTAACGTATACCTCCATGGTCTTCCTTATCAGTGCCATGAAAACTTTGTTTACGAGGTAGTGATAGGTGACTCTAGCATTTTTCAAGCAAAATATGCATCACATTATAACAGTATAGACTAGTGTCAACAATAAAGGTCGCCTTCTCTTGCTCTTGCCTAGCCAAAGGGATTTAGTGATAGCCCGAGAAAGCATCCATGAAACTAAGGAGTTCGTGGCCAGCTGTAGAATCGACTAGCTTGTCTATCTTTGGTAAATGGGTAACTGGATTTGAGGCATGCTTTATTCTAATTATTGAAGTCAACGCACATTCTTCAGGTCCCATTAGGCTTCTTGACCAAGACAATGTTCGATACCCACTCGAGATATTAGCATTCATTTATAAATCCTGCTTCCAAAAGCTTCTGGACCCTTGATTAGTGCAGTTATGCTCCTTTCTGCTCCTAACTGCCTCCATTTCTGAATAATCGACCTATGATTTGGATCCACACATCCGTTGTGTTCTATAATGTTAACCGCTATGCCTGGCATCTTAGAAGGAGTGAATGCAATCACATCCTTGCATTGGTTCAAGAGTTCAATTATTCCATCCCTTATCCTGGGATTGAGATTTTTGCTAATCTGAACAATCCGCTCTATGCATATAGGTCAAGTGTACGTAAATCATCTTAGAGGTGTGTTCCTGGTAGGGCCATCCTTAGTCCTCTGCCGCGGCTGAGATTACTACCATTGCTTCCGTGGCAGACTTTTTTCCAATCTTTTGTGGTCGAGATGGCTCACCTGAATAGAGTTCTTCCTTCCTTCCTAAGGACTTTAGACTTATGTAGTAGCATTCCGTTGCCATTTTTGGTCCTGCATAATTTTCCTACCTTTCTATCGTCTAGTTCAAACTATACGAGCAGGAGGTAAGGTGCCACCATGGCTTTGAAGGTGTTAAGGGTTGGTTGCCCCAGGATGACATTATACGCCATAGGGATGTCCACCACTAGAAAGTTTGTTTCTATGGTACGTGAGTTATCTTTATCACTCACCTAGACATACAGTCTTTTCGTTCCAAGGGGATACATGACTTGTCCCCCGAACCCTACAACAAGAGCTTCTAAGTCTTTCTTACTGTACCGCAACTTCTTTAAGAGCTCTAAAGTGATGATATTAACCAAACTCCCCATGTCCACAAGTATTCAGCGAACCATGGCGGTCACTACCTTGAGTTGTGTTACCAAAGCATCATTGTAAGGGATTGTCAAGGGGCGCATGACTTTTGAACCAAAGGTCATGGTTGGTTCCATGAGTGGTTTCAATTCCTTGGCAGCCATGACCTGTTTGAACTTCTAAATATGAGCTTTTCGATACCTCTCGATCAACTCCTTGCCATCGATCCCTTCGATGATGGTGGCTATGATATTTATGTTTTGATCATCATCATTATCTTTCATTCCCTCTTTGTTGCGGCGGTTGTGATCCCTATCTCCGCCTCATTTCAAGTAATGGTTGAGCTATCCTCAATTAGCTAACTCATAGAGGGCTTTCTTGAGTTTGCAGCACTTAGAGGTAGTATGCCCGTGATCCTCATAGAACTCGTAATACTTGTTCTTATTTCTGAATTTCGCTGGAGTGTCAATGGGTTTCGAGCGCTTTAGCATGAAGTTGCCTTTGATCTCCATGAGAATGTTTCGAGGTATAGTTTGGAAACACTCTATTCTTTCATCATCCTTCATGGGACGCCGGTCTGCAGGGGGACCCTTATCCTTCCCTCCTCTTTTCCTATTATTCCATCGGATGAAATCATCCCCAGCACACATCCCTACAGCCTGCATGAAATCTTGGGCTTTCCTCAAGGCTTTTGCCAATGTCATCACCTTGCTCCTAGCAAAGGAAAACTTAAACCTTCTGGGAAGCAACCCATTGAGAAAAGTCGTATACACCACCCCATCCTATAAGTCTGGGATTATGATGGCTTCACGATTGAACCTCATCACGTACTCCTTCAAGTGTTCTCCTCTAGCTTGCCGAATCTTAGTAAGATGAATACCAGTCTTCCACTCTCTTTTGCTCGTTTTGAAGTAAGAGCTGAACAACTTAGTCAATTGGAGAAATGAGGTAATGCTCCCATCGGGGAGTCCATTGAATGATTTCTGCGTGATTCCTTTCAATGGGGCTAGGAAGCAACGATAGTAAGTTACGTTATCGACATCTTGGACATATATATCTTGATTATAGATGTCTAGATGGTCGTTAGATTTGGCAGTCCCATCAAAGGAATTGATTGTTGGCATCCTAACTTTCTTAGGGCATGACACCTCTATAATTGCCCTACTGAAGGGTGTTGAGAAAGACGGGAAGTGTCTTTTCTTCGAGGAGCACCAATTTGAAGAGCAAGTGGCCTAAATAGCTTAGCTCCATGATAGAAGGCAAACCATGGTACATGGATGGCACTCCTTACTTCTGTCCCCCTCTTGGCACTGGCCGTTCAGAGGGGGGTGGGTGTTTTGGGGTACCCAAGTCCCTATCCGGGTCCTTCTCATGGACCTAAGCAGCAAAGGAATTCTTTCCTTGAAGCCTCCTGCTTCTGAGTAACCATAAAGAGAGGATTCCTCTTGTTCCTCATACCATTCAACCCTCGGCTCTTGGATACGTAGGGAGTTGTGATGAAACGGGAGGGAGTGACGCTGTTTTGAGCTTTCCATAGGGCCTGTTTAGCTTCAATATAGCTAACACTTGGGCTGGGGATGATGACTACAATATCTGGGAGAAGTAAGTGACGTCCATTCTAGTTGCTCAGATAGCGTAGTAACTGTGATTGACATTCCTGAGTTCTCTGAGGTGATAGAGATAAGTTTAAAAGAGACTGAACACGACTCTTGGAGCACGAGGTCTAAAACCAGTAACAACAGTGACCTATGTTACAAAGAGTGGAACAGGAAGAAGAAGCAAGGGAAGGAATTAGGTTCACAGAACTGTCGAGTTAGTAGATCAAAAAGTGGGTGTGAATATGTAAAAATATAAGAAAATGCAAGGTGGTATGGTAGGAACTAGCCCTACTAGGGGGGAAGAAGGTTAGTAGCAGCAAAAGACCTTATGATGTAAGGTTAGAATAGTATCTACTCTAACCTCATCCATCCACTTGCTAAAAAGATGGGGCTTTCGTACAACCACCATCAAGATAGTGCTTCTGAGGAGCTCATGTAACATATATGGGGGTTATGTACGTAATCAATGTTGTGGCAAAGCTAATAAAAGTGTGTAAGTTCTTTAAAATGAAACAACTAAGAGGGGAAAACCTAGACTGATGTAGTAAGATGGTTTGGCTAGGGGTACTTGCCTAGCTAGCGCAGATAATCTAAGTAACGAGCTAGGTTAAAATGAGATGAGTTACCTATAAATAAACGTTGATAACGACAAAACATAACCGCATAACTGCAAGGAAATTGAATGAGTGAGAGCCAATATGTTTGCATTTATATAATAGAACGACAGATCCAAACAACAATATTCTGGAGAATAATTATAAGAGAACACTATAGAAGTTGTACCAGCTCATTTTATCAATCAAAATTCCCTGGCAGTGACCCCTTAAAGGAGTTAAGAAGCTGTTAGTGGACCTCCAAATCCTTAAAATGTTGAAGGCAAAAAGGAAGAACTAAATAATCTAGATCCTGAATTAACGGCAAGGATTGTGGCTAAAGTGACAAAGAAACTTAAGGTTCGGGATCTGCAAAAGATAAATAGGAAAATAAGTTCTTTGATAGAGTGGCAAAACAGAATACAAAAACATATGACGGTGAAGAACACCCGGTGTTACTAGAAGAATGGATCTGATAGATGGAAAAAAAATATTTGATGCTGTAGAAGTTGCGGATAATAGATGCGTAATCATTAGAGCCTTCTACCTTACTGGGGAAGCTGACGTTTGGTGGGGAACGCTTAAGCGCACCTTTCAAAGTTCCGAGGCAACTTAGAGTAAGTTTAGCGAGGCATTGCATGCAAAGTTAGACCCGATGCATTTACAGAAGCAAAATCAAAGGGAGTTCTTAACCCTAAGGTAAGGTAACTTATCAGTAATGGAGTATACAAGTCGCTTTGCGAACTCTTAAGTTTTGCCTCTGAATATGTAGCTGCAAACAGAATGGGAATGTTAAGATTTAAGGATGGCCTGGTGCCTTATATTAGGAATCAGTTGGTAGGACAACTTGTACAAACTAGTTAAGAATTGTATAAGCGCACCGGTGGAATTGAAGGAGTGAAAACTGAATTGAGAATGGCCAATCCGGGTAATCGTAAGAAAAGGTGGGATGAAAAGGTACTGAGGCCAGGGGGTTCCCTAGTAAGAAACCTACCACCACAAAACCAAGACCCCAGGGGCAAGCTTCTACTGGGAAACATTATAGCAATTGTGATCGTATGAACCACAATAATGCAAAATGTAAGGTGGGTACAAATCGTTGTTTTTGGTTTGGAGACTCGAATGACTTGGTTGCCAACTGCCCTGCTAGAACTACCCAACTGGGTAAAGATCCTGCTTAAGTCCGTAGACAAGGTAAAACCATTGTTCCTGCGACCGCCCGCTATGTGGGCAGGGTGTATGTGATCAACAAAAAGCAAGTTGATGACTCAGGAGCCGTTGTAACTGGTACGCTTACTTTTAATTCAACACGGCTTATCATTTTATTTGATTCTAGAGCTACACATTCATTTATCTCATCGAAACCTGCATCTTATATAGGGGTAGAATCATATAAACATCTCGTAGATTTGTATATGAATGTGGCCCCAGGAAAAACAATAAAATGTACTACTACACACAAGAGTTGCCCAATTACTCTAAATCCGGAGGAGTTGAAGTGCGATTTGATACAGTTAGATCTATCAGAATTTTGTATAATTCTAGGAATATATTGGGTATCGAGGCATGGAGTAAAGATTGATTGTCAAAAACAAACAGTGTCTTTAAAGGAAAAGGGGGAGGAAAAATGTATTTCTGGGAGACAATAGTAGTAAGGAGTGCCTAATAATATCCTCCATGGCAGCTAGAAGTTGGTCAGGTAGTGGTGTAAGGCATACTTATATTGTGTCACAAAAGATATTAAAGAGGAAATAAAACTTGAGGATACTCCAGTGGTTAGAGAATTTTTAGATGTGTTCCCGAAAGAAATTCCTTGATTACCATGCAAAAAGGAGATTGACTTTGAACTAGAGTTTGAACCTAGAGCTCACCCCATATCGAAGCCTCCATATTAGATGGCCCAAGCTAAGTTGAAAGAATTAAAGGTGCAATTACTAGACTTATTACAAAATGGTTACATAAGACAAAGTGTATCCCTGTGTGGAGCGCCAATCCTATTTGTAAAGAAAAAAGATGGCACTTTAGGGTTGCATATAGATTACAAAGCACTGAACAAGATCATCATAGCCTAGGATTGCTGACTTATTCGATCAACTACAGGGTATGAGAGCCTTTTTAAAGATTAACCTTAGGTCTGGGTACTATCAATTAAGGATCAAACCTGAGGATATACGTGAGATGGTGTTTAGGACTTGCTAATGGTCATGCTGTTTGGGTGACCAATGCTCTTGCAACTTTTATGGATATGAATTGGGTGTTCGGGTGATATTTAGATAAATTTGTCGTTGTTTTCATTGATGATATCTTAATTTATTCAAAAACCAAAAGGGAGCATAGTGAACATTTGAGGATCATGTTATAGACCTAAGAGAGCATAAACTTTGTGCTGAGCTACCCAATTGTGAGTTCTGGTTGGCACAGGGAATTTTCTGGGGCATGTGATTTCTAAAGAAGGGACTACGGTAGACCTGCAAAAGGTAAAAATAGTTGCTGAGTGGCCAAGGCCTACTAACATTATTAAAGTTCGTAATTTCCTAGGAATGATCGGGTATTATAGGCGTTTTATCCAAGACTTTTTAAGAATTGCCCTACCTCTCACTGACCTATTGAGAAAGACTGCAAAGTTTGAGTGGGATAACATGTGTGAGGTTGCCTTCTAGGAACTAAAGCATAAGCTTACCACCACATGAATTTTAGCTCTACTAACAGAATGAGAAGACTTCCCTATCTATAATGATGCTTCTACGCAAGGCGTACGATGTGTCTTAGTGCAAGACAAAAACATTATAGGTTATACTTCTAGACTGTTGAAGCCTTATGAGAAGAATTACCCTACCCACGACATAGAACTGGTCGCGATGGCTTTTACATTAAAAACATATGGACACTATCCTTATAGTAGCCCTTATAAGATTTTTACTGATCGCAGGAGTCTTAAGTACATCTCCACCCAAAAAGAATTGAATTTAAGATAGCGTATTTACTAAGAACGTCTCAAGGATTATGATACCCAAATACAACGCCATCCACGAAAGGCTAATCTGGTTACGGATACATTGAGTCAAAAAACACATGCTACGAATGTTATGACAATGGTGCAGCTAGAGATTCTAAGGAATTTTGAAAATATGGCACAGGTCTAGTGTTTCCAGGGGAACATGGGTTGTTTCTTGGTAGCCTAATAGTTCAACACACTATTTTGGATGAGATTAAATACGCACAAGCTAAAGGTGAGGAAGTGATAAGGATTAGAATGAATATAAATAAGAGGAAAGCATTGTGTTTTGGATTGGAACTTACTTGAGGGCTAGTGATGCCCGAACTTAAGCGTGGCTAAGGCATCAATCAGTCATATGCACTGACATGTCCTTCCTCCAATGACCTGCATGAAGGATGACCTCAGGTTCTTTTTTCAAGGAAGGTCCCTCCGACACTCAAGTGAGTCTCAGGGAGAATTTTAGATGCAAATATAGAGAACAAAGAGCAGAGAGTGAGAGAGAGAGAATTAGGGAAAGAATTGATGAGATTATTAAGTTGTCTAAAGTGAAATGTATAAAGTGCTAGAATCCCCCTCCAAATGGGAAAAGTTAGGGTATTTACGACCTTAAGGCTAGCACGTAAGGGTAGGAGGGTAAGTTTTTCTGTGAAGGATGTCAAACTACCATTATTCCCCGCCATCCTTCTCCCAAGAACATGCAGTCAAATAGGACCCCATGTTAACTTGGACGGCACCACATGTCGCCTTCTTATTGGATGAGTTACATCCCAATCACATTGGGATTTGTAGAAGATGAGCAGGGAGTTATTAGATTTCAGAAGCCAATATGGGTGCTCAAGAAAGTCAATTAAAAAAAGGATAATGGTTGAGGCCTATAATACAAAGTATTCCATCCATGTAGGAGGAACGAAAATGTACAGAGATTTGAGGCAAATCTTCTAGTGCAATAGCGTGAAGAGAGACATAGCTAAGTATGTGAATAAATGTCTCAAGTATTAAAAAGTCAAATATAAGCACCAACGGCTTGTTAGTGAATTAAGATCATTGGAGATTCCCATGTGGCAATGAGATTCTATTTCCATGGATTTCATAATGGGGTCACCTCTGACTGCATCAAAAAAGAATGTTATTTGGGTGATATTGGATAGACTTTCCAAATCTGCCCACTTTGTACCGTTACATGATTCCTAGAACGTGGGCAGTTGGCACAAATTTACATTAAAGAAGTTATACGGCTACATGGTGTGTCCCAGGACATTATTTCAGATAGAGACTTAAAATTTCAAGCTCGATTTTGGAAGGCTTCGCAAAAAGCGTTTGTCATAAAGTTACAACGATGGATAGACAAGTTAAAAGAGTAAATCATGTTGTTAAAAACATGTTACGTGCTTGTGTATTAGATTTTCAAGGGAAATGGGAGGAGTATTTGACCATAGTAGAGTTTTTATATAATAGCAGTTGTCAAGCTACTACTAAAATGACCCCTTTTGAAGCACTATATTGTAGAAGATGTAGAACGCCCCTTTGTTTGAATGACTTGGTTGATACTCTGATTTTGGAATCAGAGATGAGTCAATAAATGGTAGATAAGGGCAAAGTTATCTAACAAAATATAAAAGCGGCACATGATAGGCAGAAAGCATATGCTGATCGAAGACGAAAGCCTTTGGAGTTTGAAGAAGGAGATAATTGTTTCTGAATGTTTGTTCTATTAAAGGAGTACGACGATTGAATGTTAAAGGAAAGTTAAGCCCATGTTTTGTTAAATCATATGATATTGTTGAGAAAATCAATCCCGCTGCTTATCGCTTAGCCTTACGACTTGAATTACAACATATGCATTATGTATTCAATATTTCGCAGCTTCGCAAGTACGTGTATGATCCAGCACATGCAATAGTTCATGAACCCTTGGAGGTTGAGGTAGAGGGGTTAACCTATAGAGAGTGACCTAAGAAGATAGTAGACCAAAGGGTAAAACAATTGTGTAACAAAGTCATACGGACTCGTCATGGAGCCTCCGAGGCTACTTGGTAAGTTGAAGACAAAAGAAGGCATCGCTAGCCACATTTGTTCGAAAGGTATGTCCAGTATAAGGTTTGATGACGAAATATTCTCTAAGGGAGGGAGGTTGTAATTCCCCAATATTTATTTGTGTTTAACTGATTTTAAATCCGACGTTATGTGTATCATTAAGGGCACTAGAAGCAGTGAACCACACATTTTTTTAAGATTAAGCAGAGCATAGCATGAATTAAAAATGTTTGATAGTATGGAATTTTTTTTCAAAATTATAAAATAGCGGACAATTATGTGAGAGTACAAGGTTTCTGAAAAAAACAATAATAAAATGCATTTTATCCGAGTAAAGTCTGGAAAATTACCGAACCATTGTATTTTGTTAACAACTAAGAAACTGAAAGGAGCAATTGGAAGTGGCGAAATGCGTGGCTAACATTAGACCAAGTGGAAAATGTGATAAGATCAAATTTATAGACTTTAATAAGGTTTGATAAGGCTAGATTAATTAGGCCTTGACTAAATTTAGAACAAAGAAAGCTAAACAAAAACACAGATAAGAGAGAGAGAGAGAGAAGAGTAGTAGAACCACGATCCCCCCTCTTGGTTTACCGATCTTCTTTGTCCATGCCCCCAGACCTAGCCACTAATGCTAGCCCATCAGGCTACCTCCACTCTCCTCCCTTTTTCCTCTATTTCAACCTTTGCCCAGCCCCATACAGGACCTTGCTCATTCCAATTTCCGGTGCCTACAACCGAAAATCCTGTGACCTAGAAGCCCTCCCAACCACTAGAATCATCACTGCCACTCATCTTTATAGCTTCACCCACTTCCATCCTCACCTAATAACAATCAAGGTAATTCTAACTCACTCTTCCTCCATTTTAATTCAAGCTTATAGATCCTATGGTAGTATAATCTTGGTGAATGATGAATTATTTGTGAAAATAAATTGATTAAATTGGGTGACTCCTGATGGAATTGATTTAGTGAGGTATGTGACACAGTAAATAAGGTTATGTATCACGGCTTAATCTAGTTCACGATAAGTCATGTGAACTAAGAGTTGTGTTAAGTGTCATTGAATAGTTATGAGATAAGTTAGTATTGACTTAGGATGTTAATGACTATGAAAATGGAATGAAACTAGTTAGTGGGTTAAACTATAAAGCCATGTGGCCATGATAAAGCTTGAATAAGATATGTTAGGGGTGGGTGAGCAAGTTATGCTTGATTAGTGAATTATGTAAATCATGTGACTATGGGATTAATTTGAGATGAACACAAGTACAAAGGGCAAAAGGGTAAATAAAATTCTTGATAGGGTTAAGTAAGGAAAAGAAAAAGGGGAGGGATTAAAGACGTTATGGCCCCAAAATTAATTAGGATGTTGTTATAAACCTAAAAGGAATGGTGTATTCAAAGGGAAACCTCAAGGACCAAAATTAGAGATATACACCCAATAATTATGTGAATTGGTTAAGTGAATAAGCAAGAATTGTGGAAGAATATCCTTTAGTAGTCATATAGGCCAAGAGTTCATAAGAAGGTTAGGCGAGTTACTTAGTGTAAAAGGGTTTAGTTAAAAGACTTATGAAGCGTGGAACTCATAAGTAGCTAAATCGAATGATTAATGAGTGGTGGTTGTATTTGTTAATCTCTGGCTAGGCAAGATTAAGACTAAAAATACATAGAGGAATCAACCTTGTAAATGTTAGGAAAAAGGCATGTTGTTAATGTTCTGGCGTATTTTTGTAAGAAAGGAAAGGTCCACGAGACATTTCCTAAACAGAGCCTATAATATTAGTCTATTAGTCGCAAGTTGTGATAATTGGAAAATAGCTCAGTAATACGAAATGAAGACTTATGAGAGTGACTATCTATGAGCATAGAGCTTGAATTGGATGTCACGAAAACATGGGCGTAAATCAAGGGGTGAAAAGGGGATATTGATTCCTTTTTACAGGTACGTTACTGCTTGTACATTTCAAAGATATTTAAACTTTCATTTCCAAACATTAATAAGTTTTATTTGGCAACTGGAGCCTTAAGGACCTATTTCGTTGTCCATTGTTCAATGTTTAGAGTTAAGTGTTCATAATGTCTACTAGCGGAGTTCACAGCCTGGGCCCTTTTCATGTCAATTGGGGAATTTATAATTCATTGTTCATTGTTGCTATGACTACTGTTCTTAGATACAGATCCTAGTCCAAGCCGATAAAAGATTAATGCTTGACTTTGAATACAATAATTCCTAAAAGGCGTTTGCAAAGCATAGTTTTCTTATTGCGTGCGTCGTCACTGACTCCTGTGAAATTCCATTTAACTGTGTAGGGGTAATGTATTGAGCTTTCACTCATTTTTCTTCTATTTCGTGTTTTAATTGTTTTAGGAAGGGAGAAGCAACTAGCATTCAAGTGGGAACCCAAAGAAGCTAAGGGCACAAAAGAAGTGGGCCAGGGCAGCGGGTGTTAACTCCCTGACCTAGCAAAACATTTTGTGGGCATGGAACTGACCTTTTTTTTTAGATGTTAGTGACATGATACAGAGAATGTAAATCCATTTTGGCTTAGTTAAATGTTTATATGACACCTGACCTGTAATATTCGGAGACGGTTATACATCATATGGTATGCGTAATGTATCTAGTGTATGGTACTCATCTAGCCGACACTGGTTATTTTATGTAGCCTTGTCCCTAAAGGATGATAGTAATGCTCTATCTGCATAGCGCATTCCATTGGCTCTTAATGCTTATTAGAACAAGTATTTAGAGGGTAGTTAAGCTGGGGTATCACAATGCTCAGCGATAAGAACTCCAGGATTCAACGGTGTGGCCTCGCGGCGGCACTTGTGTCTCTGCTTGGATTATCGACACTCCTTTCTCTCACTCTCTACTCAACTGCTCATCTAATACAAATCAAAGGTACCAGTTTTGGCTTTGGTCATTGAGGTAATCATGCTCTTTCTCCCACTCTCTGGATTTTAGGGTTCCAACTTCGAAATTTAGCAATTAAAATTGTACAATTTGTTCTAAACTATATTTTTGATATGCTCTTGCTTTTTGGGTTGAACATTTGACTTACATTATGTTACTTTTGCATATTTCAGCAAATATTTTTCTCCTTCCTTTGGTTTGTTTACTAAGGATAATTAAATTCAAAACATTATTTCCATGCGATGAACAGGAACTAGAAAGAAATGATTTATCTAAATTGAATAGCCTTTTTCCGGAGTTGCCTCACATTTAATTCTTTCCCCTCTTCGGTGGCTAAAGGTGAAGGAAATGAGGAATGACATTTTATGATGGATGTAGAATTCTTTGATTATGAGTGCATTATTGTTAAGAGTTTGCCAACTTATCCTGTTTATGCATGTTGAGGTTGAAGTAAAATTTCAACTTTTAATCATCTAATTTTTAGGTAAGCTTATCTAACTATTACATCAGACACTTCATGGTCTTGCCTTTGTATAAGATAATTGATAAATGGGAAATGATTCCTCCTTTGTCTTTGGAATTTTATCTTTAGGTAAGGTAGTTTGCAAATTCAACTAGCTCCATTATAGCATCTTCATCTTAAGGTTCCTATGGTGTAAATTACTTTGGAGCCAAATTTTGTATATGCTTTATAACCCCTTTTTGGTATGATCTTTCACCAGAAAGTGCATGTTTAGCTTTATAAATTTGCCTTCCAAATGGCCTACCAATTACTACTACTTGAACTATGATGATTCTTCTAAGCATGTACAAGATAATGAGAATGTTAAAAGCCCCATTCACCTTCTCTTCTAGTTTTTGCAACATAATTCATTGGATGATTTGTTTTTGAAGTTTATGAGTGCTGATCTTAAAAGTCCAGCATTAGTGTAATATATTGTAGATTTAGCCTTTGCATGTGATTTTTATTGTTCACTTTTTCTTTATATTTGCTACTTATGAAAGCTGGTTTACTTAAGGATATGTAAATTCTAAACATTATTTAAATGTAACAAACAGAAAGTGGTAGGTAACATAGCTATCTAAATCAAATAGGGTCTTTCTCTTTGGCACAGACAGTTCCAATTGGCCTCCATTCAATTATTTCCTCTCTCCATTTGCTAAAATGTTTATGAATGCAAAACTGCAAGATCCCACTTGTTGCCATGCTGCTTGAATGCTATACATGTCTAAGGTGGAGATTCATAGTCATCATAAAGGATTTCATAGTTTTTTAACTATGAATGCATTATTGTTAAATGTTTATCAAGCTACTCTATTTGCGCAAGCTGACCGGTTATCACTGGACTATATTCCAATAGTAAAATACTGAAACTTGTTGGCATGGCATTCACTTGAGCATTACCTAGATTCTAACACATGGCAGCAGTTAAACAGCAAAAAGCCAAGAATTCTCTTGGTATGGCTTTTGCTATAATTTATCAAATAGGACTTCATATAGTGTTTAGTGTTTTATGATTAATGCTTAAATGTAAAGCCTAGTCATCATGTCATCCCTTTCTAATTTGTTTCTTTGATTGATCAAAGTTCCCTTTGGCATGGTACTTCATTCTTGTATTTTATGTCATGAACCTATCTACATCAGGCTTGAGACCATGTTTCTTATGATACACCATCATCTTGTTCTGTGTGCTTATTCACCTTCTTCAGTAGAAGGTTAAGGTCACGTTGAACTGTTTGATTTTTAGGTGAGCTTATTGGAACTTTAGATTGAACTAATGTGAGAATTTACATCTATTACACCAACCATAAAGAACCTCAAAAACTCTCATTAGTTCAACCTCAAGCCATCCAACTACCAACTCAGTTTTAGTTTTGTAAGCATAGCATGCCATCGTAAAAGTCATAAAGAAGGGCGTAATAGTGACATATAACTTACCAAGCCATCAGCATGTACCCAGCGGTATGTTACAGCATATATTATATATATATATATATATATATATATATATATCACATTAACTTAAGCAGGGTACTCAACTAACCGAAATAAACTAATAAGGCATGAAACTAACATGCGTTCATAACTCGCATTTAGGAAACAATCATACTCATGTCATTTTCAACACATAACTAACCATCTTAACATGCATCGACCTAAAACATTCTTAGGTCGATTCAAGGACATTTTCAAGAATGATTAAACTGATTCAACATACATCGATTCAAAGCATGTTTAGGTTGTTTCAAAGGCTACCTTTGAGCAAGAATCAACTAACTCCACATACATCAATTTAAAGCATATTTAGGTTGTTTCAAAAGCTACCTTTAAGCGAGAACCAACTAACTCAACATACATCAATTTAAAGCATGTTTAGGTCGTTTCAAAGGGTTACTTTTAGGCATAAACTAACGGAATTAGCATGCATCGGTTTAAATCATCATTTACTCACATAATAGCCAGTTCACTAAACATGAATCCATAAATTCTGTCAAACTACCGGGCATACTTTCTGGTAACCTATACATGCAATTTCTAAGTCTGAACGCAATTGAACAGAATGTGCATAATCATTTCTCACAATTTCAATCATCTTAATCAACCTTAAACTAACATGCAACTCATCTTAAGGGCTAAAATGTTTTCGAAATTACTAATACTTTAGGAGGCAAGAAAGACCCACCTTGAAATCATGCTAGAGGACCCGATTTAGGTTATTCGATTTTGTTTGCATGCTTCAGCTCGCTCTGTGGGTTTCCCCCACTCGCTAGTTGCTACTGCGGCCTTATTCTCCTTTCCTTCTCTCTTTTCTCGGCCTAACCCAGCTACCGGAACCCAGCCTAGCTGTCGGTGGTGTGGGTCAAGGTGGTCGTGACACCCTGGGTTTGAAAACCATAACTTTCAAACCCTTGACTTGTGTGACCCTCAGTCGATGTCGGATTTGAACCCATTGGAACCCTCGCCGTCGACCTCTGCCGTGACCGCTGTAGTCACGGCTCCTCTCTCCCTAGCTCTCTGGATCTCTTTCTTCTCTCTGTCTTTGCGGTCGCCGTGTCGGGTTGGTGGAGGAGACGCCGGGCTGGAGTGCGCACCGGGGTGGCACCGCCGCCGCCTTCGCCACCCCTCCTCCACCTCTCTCCTCCCCTTTCCCTCTGGCTATCGCTTATAGGGCTAAGATAGGGAACCTCCCCCCCGACTGCGATTTTGCGGAAGAAGAGGGCTTCGGCACCCTTTTTGTTTTTTTTTTAATCTTATATTTTTTTGTACTCAATTGCTACAACTCAATTCCCAATCCCAAATTCATTAACGCTCAGTCTAGGTTTGGGTTGAAACATTCTAAAACCGGTATTTTAACTAAATTCGAGAAATGACTAAGTAACTCAAATAACGATTTTGAAGGTATGAGTTCGCATCAACTCAAGAATTTTGTAAATAATTAACTATAATAATAATAATAATAATAATATAAATAGCGACAAAATATTCTTTTTAATAAAATTATCGCCCACATGGGCACATAGATAATAATTTAACTCATATAGTTACTAAAATACGATTTTATAACGTAAAAGGGCAAGACAACTAGCATAACGTAAAGATCAAGAACGTGGGTCTTACAGGAAGAAAATATTTTGTAATATATTGTGCCATATTTGTAATTATATTTGCCCAATATTGTATTATCTTCTTTCTAAATTCCTAAGTTAGGTAGAACTAGGATTCTTGTATTATATTGGTTTTAAGCTTCTTACTTCTGGATGTATAAATAGGGCCATGTGTTTACGTGATTAGGCAAAGAAAAGAGGTACATTGGCAATAAAATCACAACAAATTCTTCTTATTCAACACCATGTTTCCTTACGGTTTATCATGGTATCAGAGCCAACCACCAATCGCATACTTTAAAAATCATTAAACATGGGAGACAAAGGAAAGAGAAGATTTGTTATTGAACCACATTCACCCTATTTTCTTCATCCGTCTAAAGGACCTGGGGTATTAATTACTGTAGTAGTGTTCGATGGACACAACTACGACCTATAGGAGAGAGCTGTGATAACAGCCCTAGGGGCGACAAATAAGTTGGGATTCATGGATGGATCCCTCGAATGTGCAACGAACAAAAGAAGATAAAGCGTTTTCGAAAACCCAAGCATAGGACATAGTCAACTCCATGTTGTCCTTATAGATGCTCAATATCATTGACTTGAAACTCCGAATGAGTGTGACATACTCAGAGATGGTGAAAGTTATGTGGGATGACCTAAAGAAGAGGCATAGAACGGCTAACGACTCTAAAATCCATCAACTAAAAGCTAATCTAGCAAACTGTAAACAAGGAGATTTGAGCATAGGAGACTTCTACTCAAAGCTAATAAATTTATGGACTGAATTCATAAATCTAGTCAAGGTCCAGTGTCCACGTGTAAAACGTGTGATTGTGGAGCAGCAAGGAAGATCGTGGCCACATATAAGGAAGACAAGGCTCACCAATTCTTAGTGGGCGTAAACGATGATGTCTACTCTTCCAGCCGAAGTCAAATACTAGCACTTGATACGCTTCCTCCTCTCGACTGGATTTTTAATATGAAACAACAAGAAGAACATCATCGATATGTTATGGTGACTCGTGACAACTGAAACGAAACAGCCATAGCCTTTACAACCAAGGGACGTACAGGCATGGTGGAGAAGGCAAGTTATCAAATTTGCGGGCGTTAAAGTCATGAGAAGATGGCATGTTATGAGGTGATTGGATTCCCTCCAGATTGGTGTACACGTGGGTGTGCACGTAGGACTCGCAGTGGTCACAACAATCGAGGAGGGCGAGGCATGAGTTGAGGCAGAGGGAAAAAGACCGCAGCTGCCAAGAACTACCAAGAAGAAGAAGCAGGCGTAGATTTCTCACTAGGCTCACAGACAATGGCCTGCGCTGGGTCAGGCCCTATTCCACGTGCTAGAGTAGGGGGCAGCAGGAACTCAGAAACAGCAGCCTAAGTGTCCATTCTAAGCCTGTCCAACGAACAAGTGCAGTGACTTTTGAGCCTCATTGATACACATAAAGTTGGGTATAATCGATTGTCAGATAAAATATCTTGGATACTCGATAGCGAAGCGCCATGTCATATGGTCAGGGATATTTCATTAATGAGTGATCTTGAAAAAATATCTCTAGTGGCAGTTTCGTTATCCAACAGTGCATATACGATGGCCTATGAGCGAGGCTCAGTTAATTTAGACACTGGATTGAAATTGAATAATGTTCTATTTGTGCTCAAGTTGAATTGCAATCTTCTGTCAGTTTTAAAATTATGCAAACAATTAAATTATACTGTGACTTTCTTTAATAATTGTTGTGTGATATAGGACTGCACTTTGAGAAATCTGATTGGTCAGGTGAGCAAACGAATGGGGTCTACTACTACAAAAAGTCAACAATGAATTTGGTCAATGCAGTCAACACGAGCTGTTTGTGGCATAGGCGACTTGGGCATCCGTCAAGTAAAGTTTTCTCCTATCTTCCCAATACCTTAGGAGTAGTTCATAATTCAAAAGAGAATGTTCGTGAAATTTGTCTTCGTGCTAAGCAAACACGTAGCAAATTTTCTAATAGTCAAAGGAATGCAAATGAAAATTTTGATTTAACCCGTTGTGATATTTGGGGTCCATATCGCACTGCATCATTGTGTAACGCTCACTACTTAGTATTATTGATGATGCTAGTAGACGTACTTGGGTTTACTTGGTGAAAGATCGAAGTGTGGCTGACAAGCTCTTGAAAGAATTTATTGTCATGGTTAAAACCCAATTTTATAAAATTATTAAGGTGGCTAGGAGTGATAATGGTGCAGAGTTTACTTCGAGACCAATGCGAGCATTTTATCACGAACATGGGATTTTACGAAAGCTCTTGCGTGGATACACCGGAACAAAATGGAAGGGTCGAATGTAACCATCGTCATATCCTGAATGTGGCCAAAGTTCTACGATTCCAAGCAAATCTTCCAATTCAATATTGGGGGTAATGTGCTCTCACGACCGCCTATTTAATAAGTAGAACTCCAGCCAAACTTCTTAAAGGAAAAACACCTTATGAAATAATTTACAAAAGTTCACCCACTTATGAAGAAATTCGAGTGTTCGGGGCTTTATGCTATGCACAGAACAATCCAACAGTAAAAGACAAGTTCGGGTCAAGAAGTAGGAAGTGTATATTTCTTCGATATTCGTTTGGATAAAAAGGTTGAACGGTTCAAGACTTAGACACACAAGAGGTCTTTGTAAGTTGGGATGTCATTTTTTGTGAAAATGAATTTTCCTTTACTTCATATCCCAAAGTAAACAGCAATTGGACTTAACCATAGGGGCCAACAGTAATGCTAGACGATGCTGGGCCTCAAATTCAACATGAGCCCATTGAGGATTTGGTTGGTGAAGCACAGCAGTCAGATGTGAGGGGGAGCCAAGATGACTTAAGCTTCCAACAGCAAGGCCAAACGATGCCCTTAAGCTCCTGTGAGGCCGATCACGATTCGGGCCTAGCCGAATCCCAGGAACGCAATATGCGGGCAAGGGAGACATGGACCAGAGGCTAAATTACCACCAAATACGCAATAGGAGGCCGCGGTCCACCATAAAAGCTCTGCGGGCTCTCGGAATGGCCCATCTTTCCCCAAAGAGCCGCATGGTTTTTGTTCCAACATATCGGCCCAGACTAGGCTAAACTGAGGCCCCAGCAAATTCTTCATTGGTCTCTGACCCTAGCCAATGAACTCTAGTGCATCAATAAGCTGCGGACAGTAGACGTCGACCTAGGCGCTCGATCCTAATCACACACGGACCATTCGCCACCACAAACCGCCAGCCCTTCTAGATGACTATGTGTGTCATACTGTAATGACCAAAGACTCCCATTTGCTTACTCACTTGCTTCAAAAAGATGACTCAGGTACTCCTTATTCGATAGTAAATTATGTTACATATGCTAATTTTTCTGTTTCGCATCAAAAATGTTTAGGGGCCATCACCAAGGAGATTGAACCAACGCATTATTATGAGGCCGTAAAGGATCTAAGATGGAGAGATGTAATGAAGGCCAAAATCCAGGCCTTATAGAAGAATGAAACGTGGAGCTTACAAGAGCTTCCTAGCAATAAGAAACCCATTAGCTGCAAATAGGTCTACCGGGTCAAGCATAATTCTGATGGTACGATTGAAAGCTTCAAGGCACAATTAGTTACTCGTGGAGATCATCAAGTAGAAGGCTTCGATTACAATGAGACATTTGTCCCGGTAGCCAAGATGACCAGTGTTCGCTGCTTTCTGATAGTTGCGGTTAGCAAGGGTTGGGAGCTTCACTAGCTGGATGCGAAAAATGTGTTCCATTATAGCGATCTTGATGAAGAAGTTTACATGACTTTACCTCCTGGATTCACTTGTAGCACTCCAAACAAAGTTTGCAGACTTCACAAATCCCTCAATGGACTTCGTCAGGCACCACGATAGTGGTTTACCAAGCTATCTTCCAAGCTGCGTGAGTATGGGTTCACTCACCCATATGCTGATTACACCCATTTCACCTATCAGAAAAGAGACATTTTTGTAGCCCTACTAGTCTATGTGGATGATATTGTGTTAGCCAGAAATGATACTCATGCCTGTAATGCTTTTAAGATCTATCTCCATAATTGTTTCAGTATTAAAGACCTCCGACCTTTGAAGTATTTTCTCGGGAATGAAATAGCTCGCAGACCCTAAGGATTCTTCCTTAGCCAACGAAAGTATGCTGTTGAAGTTATGGATGAATGTGGTCTTTTAGGGGCCAAACCCAGTGATTTTCCTATGGAAGAAGACCACAAACTTGCTTTGGCTATCGATCCTCCTCTGTCTGATGCTAGGCAATATCGTCGCCTTGTGGGTCATCTCATTAATCTCATAATTACTTGCCCCTATCTCTCCTATGCAGTCCATATTCTCTCACAGTTCATGTAGCACCCATGAGAGGAACATATGAATGCTGCCTGCCGCATCCTTCGTTGCATCAAATGAACCTGTGATTACGGGATTCTTCTCCCAACATGTGGTGACCTTATACTTTCTGCATATTGTAATTCCGATTAGGGAGCATGCCCATTTACCTAGTGGTCATTAACTGGATGCTTGGTGACTCTTGAGGGATCACCTATTTCCTTGAAAACTAAGAAGCAGCTCGCTGTATCGTGCTCATCTGCCGAAGATGAATATCGAGCCATGGCTATAGTTACCAGTGAATTGATATGGTTGAAGTCTCTCTTGGCCTCCTTAGATCTCTTTCATAAGCACCCCATGTATCTTTTCTATGATAGTCAAGCAGCCTTACATATTGCCCAGAACTTGATCATTCATGAACACGCCAAACACCTTGAAATCAACTGTCATTTTGTTTGGGTATGGTGATCTTGACCTACGTTACATACCTTCTAAGACACGACCAGCCGACATCTTTACTAAGTCTCTTGGCAAACATCAATTTCAGTACCTACGCAACAAGTTGGGCATGACAATTCTGCATGCTCCAACTTAAGGGGGAGTGTTAAGGAAGAAAACATTTTTTAATGTATTGTGATGGATTTGTAGTTTTATTTGCCTAATATTGTATTATCTTCTTTCTAAATTCCTAAGTTAGGTACAACTAGGATTCTTGTATTATATTAGTTTTAGGCTTCTTATTTCTGGATGCATAAATAGGGCATGCGTGTACATGATTAGGCAGAGGGAAAAGGTACATTAACAATAAAATCACAACAAATTCTTCTTATTTAATGCCATGTTTCCCTGTAATTTGTCTATTCCCCACCCTTTATCTTTCTGCCTCTAAAGAGCAGTCATTCATTATTTGGCCCAAATCCAACATGGAAGCCATCATGTGCTCTATAGTGTGTGATTTTCTTCTCACTATTTTTCCTGTATGTGAAATATGAAGAGTTACGGGGTGGAAGATACTTGTTTTTGATGTTAATGCTCAGCGTGCTTTTCCCATTAGACCGAGGTTACCTACTTATATTATTGTCCACCATCGATTTCTTAATTATACATCATATTCCTTATCACAGCTATCTCAGAAGGTATAAACCCACATCAATCCATCTCATCCATGCTCCGCCGCTCCTGCCAAGTCCTGCCCTGCTACCAACTCCGCCGCGACGCCGCCATGTACTATGCCCCTGCCTAACCAATGTTTATCAGGCTGTGTCGTCCCAACCTCCTTGAGTATGCATAAGAAATTATAACATCCACTCTTCTTCAAATTCACTCTAAATTGGTAAAATCCCAGCTTAGGATCTCTTAATTTGATGGATTTCATGTTATCGGTTGCCATGGCGGTTATAAGACAAACACAGCAAGTGCTGAGCCGATAAAAGAGAGAAACTTTAGGGGTGGGTGACGAAATTTGAGTTGCTATGAGGAGGGAGACAGAGGGACAACCAATTGGGTTTGGTTTTGGTCTGACATTAACACAGACAAGACAAAAACAAGGGCACTAGAAACAAATTAAAGTAAGGGTAAATTGGTCAGTTTGATAAAGTTGCTTTTCCAAACCTATGCTTCGCTGCGGCACAGCTGCCAACAAATTGATCTGATTAACCAATTTTTTGGTTCAATTTTTTAGTTTTTCGGTTTGGTTTTTCAGTTCGAATAATTTTACTCACCCCTAACCACAACCTTGAAAGAGATTTTGGCTTGACCTGGGTGCAAATCAAAGCAATCAATCGCTCCCTGATATTTACATAGGTGGCCTATAAAAGTATGCATTCACAGCCAGAAGCTTGGAGTACACAAGACTACAATTGTCCAGAGCAGTAGAAGAGAGAATAGCACATCAAGAAGAGAAGAGAGGAGAGGAAGACTATTTTGGTGTACGTTGCAGCAGCAAAAGAGCTTGGTATTTATACTAGAAAAAGTAGCTGTTGGAGGATGAGAAAAGTTTGGTAACTAGAGGGATTTTATGGGTAGAAGTCAGGAATTACTGCTCACTAGTCGTTACTGGAGGAAGAAGTGGGAAGAAATCTATAACTAATCATTGACTATTATACAGCTAATGGACATGACCCACGACCCACGAACACGACCACGCCGTACCAAACCAGACCAGATTGGGTAGGTGGGTGACGCGTGAGTGTGTGGTGGTTAACCATTATCGCGTAATACTAACAAACTCAAGTCCAAACAAACTCAACAAGTCCACAAAAAGGAGTAATAAAAATTCATAAGAAGCTTCTAATCCCCCTCTGTGAGACAAGGAGTAGGTATTAGAAAAAAAGAGAGAGAGAGAGCTAACTATTGCCATTATTTCCAATAATCCCCCACTAATCGAATATAGACTATTGAAGAAAGGAACTGGCAAAAGAGGGGCTAGATACTTAAGCATTAATGTCTTGCAATTACATAACAAAGTAGGGCAATAGCTAAGTCTATCTAGTGAATGAATCTTAAACCTGTTGGATCCTAGTTGAGACTTCCACAACACATATCACCCCTTATTGCCACTATGTATTCTGTGATAACTAACTTGTGCTTTTTCAGGCCATGCACACACCTCGGATCTCATAAGTGCTCGAGATAGAGCCTAAAGTCTGTCATACAAGGCAGCCACACCTTCGCACTTACATACGTAATTCCATTAAGTCTATCTTAATATGGGCTACTACAATCATGGATATGGAATTATTAAGAGCAGGATTTTGCTCAGCCTCATACATATCAAGGGGTGATCCATCAACTACGTCTCAACAGCACCACCCTGACAGGCTGTGGATCCATTAGGAGCATAAGAGCTCACACCCTCAGAAGAATTACTGTACATCATAGGGATGGAAATGCAGTGCATATTGAGACCAATATGGCTTCATTTGACCACAGGTGGGTGTCCACTATATTACCTCAATCCATGGGCTTCAGTCTTATCCCTCTTAACGGCTCAAGAATTATTCCTCTTATCAAGTCTTTGGTCAATGGATCTACTAAATTTGTCTCGGATCTCAAACATTCCAAGAAGATGACACCATGTTTTAGCATCTATTTCACAACACTATGTCTAATATAAATGTGACTTTTCTTTCTATTATACACACTGTTGTGCGCAACTCTGATTGTTACCTATGAGTCACAGTGGCGGAAATAGCCATAGGTTGCCTTTGCCACTGTGGTGTATCTAATAGTAGATTTTTCAGTCATTGTACTTCCGGGCCTGCAAAGCAATGAATTCATCTTCCATGGTAGAACGAGCTATACAAGTCTACTTGAGAGACTTCCACGAAATAGCTCATCCACCTCAAGTAAACAAATAACCACTAGTCCTTTATCATTATTATAAACCTAGTTTACATCACAAAATCCTTCGAACACAGCAGAAACTTATTAAAATGCAAACATCAGTCCATAGTGCCTTTGAGGTATTTAAGTAATCGAAATGATGCATCCTAATGCTCAACTTAACCTACTAATCGTATAAGCAATGCCAAACCCAGTATAATTCAAAAGAAACATCATACTCCCTATGATTTTGACATACTCAGTTTGGAAAATACTAGACCCCTTATTCTTTTTTAGATATATGCTATGATCATAAGGGGTTCTCATAGAAGTCACATCAAAACAGTTAAATTTATTTAACATTCTTAATATAATGAGATTGGCACAAAGAAAAACCATCAATTGTCTTTCTAATTTTGATCTCGCAAGATCACACCTATCTCCCCTCTGTCCTTCATTTCAAATTGAGAAGAAAAAAACTTTTTGGTCTCATTAAGAACATGCATATTAGTACCAAAGATCAATATGTCATCAATAGAGGGACATATTTTTACACAATCTAAACCAATAAATTTTAAATACACATAGGAATCAGAAGTGTTCATAGTAAAACCATGTTATACCATTGTGGTGTCAAACTTTTCATACCACTATTTAGGGGTCTGTTTGAGGCCATAAAGGGATTTTCTAATCTTACAAACTTTATTCCCTTACCCAGGAATCACACATCCCTTAAATTAGGACATGTAAATCTCTTTCTCTAGGTCACCATTAAGGAATGCTGTTTTCACATTCATTTGATACTCAACAAGATCATGTATAGCGTTTAAGGTGACTAGAGTCCTAATGGCGGCAATTTCAATAACAAGAGAATAAGTGTCAAAGTAGTGAATCCCCTTCTTCTGGTCAAATCCTCTAATAACTAGTCTGCCTTTATATTTGTTAATTTATTGATTAGGCCTTAGCTTCTTCTTAAAGATCCATTTACTACTAATAGGCCTACTTCCCTTAGGTGAATCAACCAACTCTTAAGTTTGATTTGACATTGGAAATCTAATTCACTTTTATTAGGCCCTTTCCAGAAACTCGCACATATGGACACTGCAAAAGTTTTTGAATCTTCTTCGATAAAGAAAGCAAAAACTAGTTCATCGTTCAAGAAATTAACATCAAAATCTTCAATCACAAAGGTAGCAAGAAAGTTAGGATTAAAACTAGGCTCAACTCAACGTCTCTTACCCCTCCAAGGTTCATCAACTGAGTGTTTAACAACAGAATATGCTCAATAGCAAAGACATTCTTTTTTAAAGGAAAATAATGCTCATAGAATTCTACATCGCTAGATTTACAAATAGAGAAGTCACTGGATGACATAAATCTATCTGCAGCAGTATTTTAAGCATAACCAATAAGCACAGAATCAAAGGTTTTAAGATCAATGTTCTCTCATTTAAGCTCAGGCAAGGAAACTTTAGCTAATATCCCCAAACCCTTAAGAATCTCAAGTTAGGAGCATAACCTTTCTATAGCCCATATTGGGTTTCGTATAACTTTTTCATGGGGTACTGTATTAAGAATATAGCATGTAGGCAAAACAACTTCCCCTACAAATTATTAGAAAGCCCCAAACTTAAAAGCATTACATTCATCATTTCTTTAAGGGTTCTATTTTTATGTTTGGCTATCCCGTATTGTTGGGGAGTACAAGGTTCACTAGCCTCAGGTATGATATCATTTTTCTCATAAAAGGTTGTCAGATAGTTCTCCTCATATTCTCTAACTTTATCAGTTGTAAATCTCTCGATTTTTCAGTCCAATTAGTTTTTCACTTCTTCCTTGTATTTTAAAAACATTTCCTCAACCTCATTATTACATAAGGGGGTATACTTTGATATATCTAGAGCAGTAATCCACAAAGTGATGTAATACTTTTTCCTCCATTTGTTGATTGTGTTTTTGAAGTCTGCTCGGTTTGAATGCACTAGTTCTAGTAGTTCTGTTTTTCTACTAGTGACAGGTTTGAAAGGCTTTTTGGTATATTTAGCTTATACACACATATGACTTTTAGAAAAATTATCAACATTTACAGTAAGAACTAAGCACATATTTTTTAGTGCTTTTATGGAAACAAAATTAACACGACCTATCCTACTATGCTATAGATCAGTAGACTCAACAATATAAGCAGAACTGGAAGCATTTTCATTCATGGTCTCATAAACAAGATTAAGAACAAATAAGCTTTCATTCAAGTATCCTTTCCCAAAAAAGACCTCATTATGAGAGATAACAACTTTGTCATCTCCAACAATATTTTTCGGCCCGACTGTGTTGAGAATTAAACCAGTCCAAGTTCTCATGAAGAGAAAGCACATACAACACATTATATAAGGATAATAGTTTGCTAAAGGTAAATTTAAAAAGAATCTTCCCTTTACCCATAACTCTAGCAGTCATAGAGTTTCCCATGTAGACGCATTCACCATCTATAACGTCTTTAAAGCCCTATATAATGTCCTTGTTAGCACAGAAGTGCCTTGAAGCTTCAGTGTTGTAGATCCTTTCAGCACTGTTTGCCACCAATTTGTCTCCTTGACTACATCACAAATGCTTTTAGTATCCTCAGCAGGGTTGGCCTAAGCTACAGGTTGTCTGGCAGGCTTCTGGTTGGCTAAGACTGTTCCTTGTGAAGTTGACACTGGTATGCTTTGTGCCCCGAATTGCTACAGACTTAGCACAACCCCTTTGGATTCTGAATCTTCTTGTTAAACTTACTTTGCTGCCTGGGATGGTTCAACTTTGATTCTTCTTACCTTTTCCTTTAAACCTACTTCTGTGAGTAGGCATAACAGATTCAACTAAGTTAGCTTTAGAGGAATTTAAAGAAAGAGCATCCAGCTTATCTTCTAGGTGATTAGCCCCTTCAATTCTCATGTGGCTAATTAATGTATGTAGAGTGAGATCTTTCTTCTTATACTTCAGCAGATTCCTATAATCACTCTAGGATGTGGGAATTTCGCAATCAGAACATGACCCTATAGAATCTCACACATCTTCATTTTTGCATTCAAACTTTAGCTCAGAGGTTCTTATAAACATGAACCCGCTCTATTGTCACCTGTGATTTAGAACTACAACCATTCACCAACCATGTACTTCTTGTTTCCAGCATCATTAGCTCCATATTTGACCTTCAGTTTCTCCCACATTATCTTGGCAAATTTAAATGTGACAAATAAATTAAATAAAGGATTAATCATATGATTTAACATATTTCCCTGATTGCTTTGTTGTCTTTCTCGAATTTTTTCACAATAGCCTCTTCAATATGTTTGCCTTTGTCTTTATCTATTCCATAAGGGGAAGTAGTAGAGATTTTAGGTACATTGTTCTCTTTACTTAGGTTAGAGAACAATAAATAGCCAATTTCTAATTGTTCAATGAAAACTAGAAGCTTTTAAGACCAGCATTTATAATTGGTTTCATCCGGAGGCTCAAGTTCTGAGAGGTATGTGAGGGTTTTATTAATTGAGAGAGCCGTTGATTTATATATGAAAGGAAATTGCTTTAAAATTAGAAGAAAAATGATGCATTCAAGCCTTGCCAACACCCAAGACAGTTAAAGGAAACCAAGAATACGAGATGGGTAGAATGTATGTCACGGATAGTTTGTAAGCAAAACCAAGCAAAGTGAGATGAACAAGTGAGTTTACAAGGGATAATCTGAAGCCACCCTTGGACACACTTGGGCAATCTCCTTACATCAACTGGATTACAAAAATTAGTCACCTTTTTAGTCAAGATAAAGAGACCTAGAGACCTACTTAAGTCGCCAAGTTCAACATACAACAACAGGATCTAAGAGAGAGTTTTCAAACTCAACGGTGTATTTCATTTAAATTTGATTTGCAAAAGCTTTGTGGCTGGCTTTTGAGGAGGCTAACTCATTTCAAACCTCCAAAAGTCAGCTAGGGGACTGACTGTACACTAGGGAAGAGAGTGATATCAAATCGGCCTTCTAAGTAAACAAGCATATCTAATCTAGCTTTGGCCACCTCATTAGTACTAATGATTTGAGTAAATGAGGAGTCAAGCTTACAAGGCAGCCTAATACATCATTGCAATCCAAAATCAATAAGTAGTACAACTACAAACCCAAGAATAAGTCCTTTTCCATGGCTAGCTTCAAACTGGGTAAAAGGATATTTTTCTTATACATTTGGCCGGATAAAGGCAACAGAAAGGGGTGCTTTGGAGGGACTTTGGGCATGTAAATTGATAACTTTTTATGTCTTCTTTCATGCCCTAAAGTTTCAAAAAGGTTGGACTTCACTAAGTCAACTTAATTTTCCCTCTAACTTAGGCTGCGCTGGATGACCGCCTAAACTACACTCCTTAAACTTAAGGAGAGTAGGCAACATAGTCAATCAGCACCTCAGCATTTGGACACAAAAGGTGGATAAGACCGTGCTAATTTTTGAGTAAACTGATCAGTTTATTATTGAATTATTTAGGGAAGTTTCTGACCATTGCATGCACTTTTCTCACTTCCTTGGTGCTTGTTGGTTGTTGTGGGCTTAAGGGTTGGGCTTTAAAATACTCCAATGGATGGTCCCCATCATGCCCCCCAGCTTGATTGGAATTTAACCTCGAACTTAGAAGTTCTTCATTTTCCTCATAGTAGGGACATAGGTCAGCTACATTGAAGGTGGTAGAAATTCCATACTCACAAGGAAGGTCCACCATGTATGTATTTGGACCAATCTTCTCAAGGATCTCGAATGGACCATCCAATCTTGGTATTAACTTGGACTTACATTTACTTAGGAACCTTTCCTTCCTTAGATGGATCCACACCAAGTCTCTACGCTAAAAATGAGCCTCTTTTCTATGCTTATTAGCGTGGTGCTTGGCTTGATCATTGGACTTCTGAATTCTCTCCCTAATCCTGGCATGTAGATCTTAAATCTCCTTAGCTCTCTTCTCAGCCTCCCAACTAAACTTAGTTAGATTAGAGATTGGAACAAGGTCCAATGAAGTCCTTGGGCTGCATCCAGACACCACTTGAAAGGGCGAAAGGCTTATGGCCTTGCTGGGTGCTCGATTAAACGCAAATTCAGCATGGTAAAACAATTTAGCTCACCCCTTAACGCTCTTCTTGACAAGAACCCGAAGCAAAGTACCCAAAGTGCGGTTGGTTACTTCGGTTTGGCAATCCATTTGTGGGTGGCAAGTTATGCTAAACTTAAGATGAGGGCCTAGCTTCCTCCACAACGTGAGCTAAAATTAACTCAAGAACTTGGTATCCTGATCCAACACCGTGCCTTTGGAATGCCATTGAGATGCATAATCTCTTTAAAATAGAGATGAGCAATGTGGGAAGAGTCACTAGTGGTGTGGCATGCTACAAAGTGAGCTATCTTCGAGAACCTATCCACCACCACCATAATGGAATCCTTATGTCGTTGTGTCCTTGGCAAACCTGTGATGAAATCCAAGCTTGCATCCACCCATGGGCCTTGAGGAACTGGGAGTGGAGAATAAAGGCCTTGAGGCCAAAGGTGACACTTAGCTAGTTGGCAAGTGGAGCATCTTTGGACATAATGCTCCACATTCTTGGACTTCTCGGTCAATAGTAATCTTCTTTAAGCATCGAACAAGTCTTCTCCATGCCAAAATGTCTGGACAAGACTCCTCCATCGAGCTCTTGAATCAAGAGTTCCCTGAACCCGCTCTTCAGTATGCATAGTTGATTGCCCTTGAGTAGAAACCTATTCTCTATGTGGAACAACCTGTGAGCATGCTTAGAGCATTTCTCATAGATTTCCTTGAAATCTTCGTCTTGATCATACATCCCTTTCACACACTCAAAATCAAGGACTTTGGACTCCAAGGTGGAGATAAGTGGACACCTCCTTGACAAAGCATTCATGCCCTTGTTCATCTTACCGGCCTTGTGCTGGATCATCAAATGGAAGGATTGCTAGTACTCAAACTACTTGGCATGACTTGGTTTGAGTGTATGTTGGCCCTAAATGAACTTAAGTGCCTCATAATCTGAATGGAGACTAAACTATCCTCCCACAAAGTGGTGACACCAATGCTTCAAAGCTCTCATAATTGCATAGAACTCCTTGTCATAAGTAGAATACTTCTTCTTATAATCATTGGCTTTTTTCACTGAAGAAGGCCACGGGACTCTTCTTTGGAGACAAAATAGCCCCTATCCCCACTCCGGACGCATCACATTCTACTTCAAGACTTTGGAGAAGCTGGGAAGAGCTAGAATAGATGCACTAGTAAGCTTGAGCTTGATTTCCTCAAAAGCCTTTTGAGCTTGCCTGGTCCATTCAAACCTTTTGGCCTTGAGAACTTCGATCATGGGGGCAACAATTGTGCTAAAAAATTCTTAACAAATCTCCTATAAAAAGAGGCTAAACCATAAAAGCTTTATACTTGTTCGATTGAAGTAGGAACGGGTCACTCGCGGATGGCCTTAGTCTTGCTTTCATCTCTATGAATACCGTGAGCTGAGACCACATAGCCCAAAAATATGATTTATGAGGAGAAAAAGTGGCATTTCTTTAAATTGCCATTGAGTTTCTCTTGAGCTAGAATACTCAAAACTTAATGCATGTGCTCGATATGCTCCTCCTTAGTTCGGTTATACACCAAGATATCATCGACATATACCACCACATTCTTACTGATGAAGGGCCTAAGAACATGGTTCATAAGCCTCATGAAAGTGCTTGGTGCATTTTTCAAACCAAAGGGCATAACTAGCCACTCATAAAGGCCTCCTTTGGTTTTGAAAGTCGTCTTCCATTCATCTCCCTTGTAGATCTGAATTTGATAGTAGCCACTTCTAAGATCAATCTTAGAAAAGATAGTGGCTCTATGTAACTCATCAATCAGATCCTCTAACATTGGAATGCGATAACGGTATTTGATAGTAATCTTATTGATTGCCCTACTATTCATATACATCCTCATGGTACCACCTTTCTTAAGCACTGATAACTGCTGAATGTATACATCATTTTAGGGCTATTTTACTTCATTTTTAGAAGAATTATGTGCTTAATGTTATTATTTATATTCCTATTCTTAGTTTATGCTTGGGTATGGTTATTTGATATGTTTTGCAGCATTTTAGGCCTTTTTACCCAGCATTTGTCTCTCAATGGATGTATTTTGACCTCCCCCATGAACACCCATGTGATGCTACACCCTTGGAGAAAGAAAAGAGCAGAAAAATGGTTCTAGCCCAGACCATGGTCAGACCGTGGTGTCTGCCATGTTCCGTGGTGAGTTGAGAAACTATTGCCCCTTTGCCTTTCTTCAGCTATGTAGCTGAAAATGTCTGAGCTCTCCTATAAAAGGGCTTCATTAAGCAGCAGAAGAAAGGGCATATGCATAGAGATATAGATAGACAGTAAGCAAGAGTAGCATAGTTTATCTTCTTTCTCAAATTTTTGCTCGTTTTGGTTTAGATTTTTAGTTTGGCATTTGTATTGGTGAGAAATCTTGAGCGTGAGTGTTTGATCTTGAGGTGGTTTGAAGCCCTTGGTTGAAGGCTATTCTCAGTCAAACCCTTCCGCTCAGATTTTGCAAAATGTTGGTTAGTTGTTTAATCCTTAATCATGAGCGAGTAGTTTTTATTTTGTCTAGGGATTTAGTAGTTTATGAAAATATAATTGGATCATGTTTTAATCTAAAGAATTGTGCTTATTTTCATGATTGGTTTGATTTTAATCTATCAAGTGATTATCATATTGTGAGTGAATTTTTTGACCAAAATTTGCTTACACACTTGAAACAATTGAGTGAAAAACTGAAAGGTGACATTTGATTGTTAGACTGCTTGATAAAACCTGATATAACGTTGTCTCGAAAGAGAGATTTGCATGTTAGGAGGACATAAAGTGTAATCGAAGAAGTTTAACTTAGATTAAGACAAATTAGTTTGAAAGAACGACTTTTGCTTAGTTTAGGCAAATTTGATTGAGTTCGAAAGAATAGACTAAATTTTTGGATATGTTGCAAATCCTCGAAATTAACCGGTTAAACAAAAGTACATGCTTATCATTTTGATCCAATCAACTTACATAACAACATGAATTCCTAGGCGTATTTCCTTAATTGATTTAAAAATTAGTGAATTAGAAGTGATTAAATTGAACCCTCTTGAATTAGAGTTTTACTTAGCATATTTTGGTAGACAAAACTCGATAGATTACATTGGTCCCTGAGGAGCGATCTTTTTATCTATACTATGATTACCCATGTGCTGACGGCAGTGGTCAATTTTTTGGCACTGTCGAGGATGAATCAGTTAACTATTGAGTTAGTCTTACGAAAGTGACTAAGTATTTTATTGCCTTTTGCTTTTATTTTCTTTTTATTTGCTTGTTTGATTGCACTGGTGGTGTTGGTGATAGTGCTTGTACGAATTTTGCCTGTTCATACGAAGTCCAATCTTGCATAAACCCGATCCTGAGATTAAAAGGACTTTCTGCTTAAGGAGGAAGAAGCAAAGGAGTGAAGGATAAAGATGCGAGATAAGAAGGAATTCAACAAATATAGTGGGAGGAGGAGGTGACCAAAGAAGGACACCTCGAGGTTTCGTTACCCCTGGAGTCCAAGGGATCCCTTAAGCATCACTCACCCTACTGTTGATGCCAACCATTTCGAGCTCAAACCGGCACTCATTTCGATGGGGTAACAATCCCAGTTTGGAAGAACGCCCTTGGAAGACCCGAATCTCATCACTCGGTCTTTTTAGAGCGTGCGATACGTTAAAACTTAATAGAGTCCCCATTGATGCAATTCGCCTATGCTTATTTCCTTTCTCATTGAGGGATAAAGCAAGGGCTTGGTTACACTCCTTGCCATTTGGATGCATTACCACTTGGGACAACTTGACAAGAGCCTTCCTCGCCAAGTTTTTCCCTCCGAGCAAAACAGCAAGCTTGAAAAATCAGATCACCAACTTCATGCAAAAAGATGAAGAGATGCTCTACGAAGCTTGGGAGTGGTTTAAAGATTTGCTGCGCTTATGCCCTCATCATGGTCTTCAGTGTTAGATGATTATCCAAGCCTTTGTAATGGTGTGACCCACCCTGTGAGGTCTACTATTGATGCGACGATAGGAGGAACCTTGATGAACAAAACTAAGGATGAAGCCTATAATCTAATTAAGGAGAGGACACTTAACAACTTTCAATGGTCCACCCAACCTGGCCAACCCAAATGGGTTGGACATAAGCTTAAAGTTGATGTGCTTACTTTTTTCTGCTAAAGTAGATGCTATGATTTAAAGACTAGACCGAATGAATGTTAAGGATGTGAATTCTAGTGCCCCTTCCCCTTGCGAAATTTATGGTTCTATTGAACATGTAACTTTGAATTGTCAAGTTCGGAGCCCTTTTTCGTAAGACTCTAGTGAAGTTAACTATGTTCAAAACTTCAACCCAAGACCAGCCAATGACCCTCACTCTAGTACCTATAATCCAAGTTGGAAGCATCATCTGAATTTCTCCTATAGGTCTAATCTAAACCCATTGAATATGCCCCCTATGAATGCTAGACCATCCCCTGGTTTTCAAACACCCCCGCTCCCTTCTTAAATGGCCCAAAAGTCCAATTTAGAAGTAATGATGGAAGGTATGCTTATGACGCAACAAAAACAGGATGAGTATATTAAGTAATTAGCCTCAAAGATGTGCTTACAACGGATAATAGGATATCGGAAGCCCAAATAGCCCAAAAAGCTAGTTTTTCATCTACGCCCCCAGATAGACTACCTAGTAAGCCCGAGCCTAACCCTCGTGAGCATTGTAACTGTGTCACCTTGAAGGAAGAAGTCGAGCACTTAACTGGCCCTGAGGATATACCAATGGAAGAGGGTAGAGAAATAATAATGGCTAGAAGTAAGGAGAGAAACAATGGTGGCAAGACTACCACATTGGTAAAGAATGACACTATAGAGATCCCCATAGTTTTTTCACCTAAGCTCCCTGACCCAGGTAGTTTTTCTATCCCCTGTGTTGTGAAAAAGGTGGAAATTAAGAGAGCTTTATGTGATCTAGGTGCAAGCATCAGTATAATGCCATATTCTTTATCTAATAAGCTTTCTCCTAGGACTATTACTAGTTGCACCGTTTTCACTACAGTTAGCTGACAGCTTTATCATGCAACCCCTAGGCAAATTGGATAATGTGCCAGTCAATATATGAGATATTTGGGTGTTGGAGGAATTTATCATAGTTGATATGCTCGAGACCAATGATATTCACATTATTCTAGGTCGGCCCATTTTGGCTACAGCTGGTTGCGACATTGATGTCAGAAAGGGACGAGTTACATTTGAGTGGGAAGGGCACTATACTATGTTTTGTCATATGAAGGAAGACTTAGTTTCTCCTAGTTCCTCTTTATTGGATGCATACCCCTTTCCCCTGAGATTGACATGGAGGATGTCTGGAATTGTGAAGATCATCCTGATTCTAACTGGATTTCTTATGAGGACCTCGAACAAAGGTATCTTAAGGTGTCGTTTGCTGCTCCTATGCCACCTAACATGCCCAAGGGTGAGGTCCCTATTCCTAACGAGTCTTGTATGAGCGACTATTACAGGTTCGCACAAGCTGTTTTCGCTATGCCCCCTATAGAAGGATTTGATGCATATTTTGATTTGGGGGTTGAACAAGTTGATAATAACCCGCTTGATAGGCCATGAGTGCGCTTTATTTTGTACGCAAATAATGCTTTTATGGCACTGTGTCATAAAAACAAAGGGCCTTCAACCAGAACTTTTAAGATGGTATCTTTGACTGAAGAAATTTGACTTTGTGGTCTGTGATAAAGCCAATGTCCATACACTTACTGATCCCGGACCAGGCATAGAAGAGGGGTCAAGCTCTTGACCTTAAAAGAGCGCTTCTTGGGAGACAACCCAAGCTCTTTTTCCTTTTTCTTTCCTTAGGTTTTACTTTTACTATTTTTGTAGTTTCTGAAAAAAAAAAGAAAGAAAAAGAAACAGAAAAATAACTATGAATAAAACGTTTGGTACTGTGGCAGACCCCCAGAACTATGGCCGTGAGGTGTCAACCTCGTGAAAAAAAGAAAAAAAAAAAAGACGCTATGTTAACAGACACCACAACTTGACCGTGGTGTACTGCTACGACCCACGGTCTAGGTACTTGACCACGGTGACCACTCATCTTCCTCACAATTCATCTTGAACCTTGAGTTTCTCTCTCTCTACCGTGATTTTCTCTCTCTAAACCCTCTATAGCTAATACCTTCAATCTTCCCTCATTTCTTCTCCGTTTGCACTCATTTTCACCCGAAATCAACCCCTTTCACTCAATCTTTTCTCTTTCCCTATAAATTTCATCTCTTTTCTTCTTCTTCTTCTGCTTCTTCTTACCCAAACTCATCTCACATCACTCATCCACCATAACCATCTTTTTCCCTCTCTTATTCTTTTCTTTTTACTTAATTTCTTCATTTTGTTCTTCAAATTTTTCTATCTACTTTTTAGTTTTGGTTTTTCTTTTGGTTTTTGCAACAATGGCACCAACCAAGAGACAAAGGAGAACCAACGAGGTTGGTTCCTCAAGTCAAGCACCACCTCGATGGTTATTTGCACGAGGTAGTATAAGACACTTTTTAGAAATCAAAGAGCATACATGTCGGGACTTGACCCTAGAGTTCTTAAGTGCACTCTATGTCTAGGTCACTAGAGGGCCACAATGTCAAGCCGGATACATATCATTTTATTTGCAGGGAAATTATATAAACTGAACTTAGGTACCTTTAACAGTATCTTCGGTTTCTCACCTAGTATGGATTTACCGAACTGCCAAGTCCCCTGTGAATTCAACTCAAATGCATTTTGGGGTGAACTTTCGGGGTATGTTAGGTACAACACTAGTTCATCAAAGATCACACATAGTAGAAACCCTTGCATTAGAGTAGCTCAGCGGCTTGTTCCTTTTTGCTCGGGACGATCGTTTGAATGTTCCAAGATTGTCTAAGTTGTACTTTTTATCTTGCATGCCTGGTGGTGTCCCGCTTGACCCAGATTCCTTTGTAGCCTGGCAATTGCATAATCCTACTATCAGCACTAAAGGTAGGATAGTCATTAGTGGTATTATGACTACTATTGCTAGATTTTTGGGTGTTGAACCCAATCCTGAGGATAGAGTTTCCGGGTCCGAGCGGCTTGATCAAGTTGCTTTTGAAATTATGAATTTTTATAAAGTTGAGGTTGGGCGTTTATGTTGGATTTACCCAGTGGACCGGCTTTTGCCATTTCCCAATGTCGATCAAACCACCTTACTTCACCATGCTAACGTTTATTAGTTACTTAGTGATAACAAAGTTGTTCGACTCACACCCTATCATCTAGCCCCTCATTCTAGTCAAGTTGGATCTAGTTCTTCCTTTCAAACATCCCCTTCTGACTATATTGACTTCCAAGACACCCTTAGATCCATTTAAAAGAAGCAAATTTCCGTTCGAGCATTTGTTACTTCTGAGAACGCTGCTCTTTGGGGCTTTGTCCAAGAACACCACTTTGATCTTCATGGGATGCTTGCTTCCCAAACACAGTATTTCTAAGACTATAGGGCATGTCTAGAGATCTAGCGGGATTGGCATATCTCTTATGGTCAACCACCCCATCCTCCACCACCACATGCTTTCTTATTGCTCTATGCGACCCCCTTCCCTTTTTCTATTGTATGCCTACATCGAGGGTAATGTGTGATTCAAGCATGGGAGTTAGTCATTATATTTGGCATCTGATACCTGATTTGGTTTGGTGTGCTTGTGCTTTATATTTATTACTAGCGATAGTTTTTAGAGTTTTTGTTTTAAGTTTTAGTTTTGCTTAGCAGTCTTTCAGTAGGGCATTTAGTTTTCTTTTCATTCTAGGCTGCATTTTAGTTTTTCTTTTATTAGTTTCTTTTGCATTTTAGTTTACATTACTATTAGGAGCATTTTAAAAAACTAAAAAAAGGATCAAAGAAAAAATCCTCCGATGATGATCTTTCTAGATTTGGTAGACTTCTTTGATTTAGTTTGATCCTTTGTTTTGCCTAAATTGTGCATAGAAATGTTTAAGAATGAGTTTTCAAAATGAGCTCCATGCTTTAACCACATGTAGAGCGCGAGTTAATCACCCCATGAGTCTTTACATGAATTTTGGCATGTGTTTACTAATAAGCTAGTCATGACCATGGTAGATGTCCTGCGAGGCTTTTAGCTTTTAGAGGCTATTTATCAATTTAGTCTCATATTTCTTTCATTTGTGACTCTTCTTGATGTCAATTCTCTAGAACTTGCTTTGATTCTCATTCAAGATTACATTTCGCATTACATTTAGGTAATATGATTGAGGCATTTTTCTTTGATTTGTTAAACCCCATGGCCAAATAGCCACCTTTGTTGTGTATTATATCCCTTGCTAGCTTCTTTAAGCCTATATCTAATTTTCTTAATTTGAACCCCCTATTATAGCCCATGGCCAAATACTTGTCTTACTCTTAAGACAAGACTAGAGAAGCGTTGCATTCTTTTGCATCAAGTTTGATAGGGTACCAGTAAAATGGATTGTTTAGTGAATTTTGGTTGTTTGGTGAAGGAATGTGAGATTTTGACAAATCCCTTGTTTCATTGTACAAAGTTTGAGGAAGATTGGAATTTAAAGTTCATTATAGATTTTCCCTTGGCTATCCTTTTTGGGGGAAAAAAAATGAAAGCGAAAAAAAGAAAGGAACATGAAAAAAAGGGAAACAATTTAAAAAAAGAAAAAAATCTGAAAAAAGTGCTAGCCTTGTTGGGACTATAAGTTATTTACAATTTTCGACTCTTTCTCTCTTCAATTGGGGATGTATTTTGCTAAAAAATTGTAATGGTCTAAGAAGGATGTAGTGTGATGCATTGGAATTGTTTGGCTCTTAGTCTCTGGCTTCTAGCTCCTCATTTCCAAAATGTTTGTTTCCCTCTTACCTTTACCCATGGCCCCATTACAACCCCATGAAAGTCCTCATGATTGTTTAGTGTGTTTGCATATTAGTGATGGCGAATTTGAGAGCCTTGTCAAGCTTATCGTAGATTTGAATCTAAGGAATGAGAATTGAGAGAATTCTCTTTATTATTATTAAACACATGAGTGATGAGAGCCATATAGTTATAGTGAGGCTCTACCAGCCTTACTAGCCTTATTTGTTTCATATGTTGAAATGACTCTATTTGATGATTTAGGGAGATTGATTCAAGTTTGACATTGTTGTCTATCAAAAGATTTTCAAAATTTTCATTCCCCAATCTGTTTGTTAATGATTTTTGTATCTTTTTGGGCTATCCTTGGATCAGCTTTGCCATTTGAATGTTACCTATGTCTATCCTAAGGAGCTCGTGCATAGTTTTGTTTTTTTTGCATTGCTTGAAGATGACTAACGGTTTAAGCATGGGGGAGTTTGATAAGTACTTAATGTATTCCTCATTCTAGAGCTATTTTACTTCATTTTTATGAGAATTATATATGCTTGATGTTATTATTTATACTCCCATTCTCAGTTTATGCTTGGGTATGATTGTTTGATATGTTTTGCAGGCTTTTAGGCCTTTTCACCCAGTATTTGACCCTTAATGATGTATTTTGACCTCTCTCACAGATACCCATATGATGCTATGCCCATGGAGCAAGAAAAGAGCAGAAAACCGGCTCTAGCTTAGACCACGGTCGGACCATGGTGTCTGCCACGGTCCATGGTTAGTTGAAAAAATGTTGCCTCTTCGTCTTCCATTAGCTGTGTGACTGAAAATGTCCAAGCTCTCCTATAAAAGGGCTTCATTCAACAACAGAAGAAAGGGCACATGCATAGAGATATAGATAGAAAGCAAGCAAGAGTAGCATAGTTTATCTTCTTTCTCAAATTTTTGCTCTTTTTTGTTTAGATTTTTAGTTTGATATTTGTATTGGTGAGAAATCTTATGCGTGATTGTTTGATCTTAAGGCGGTTTAAAGCCCTTGGTTGAAGACTATTCTCAGTCAAGCCCTTAGTTGTTTAATCCTTAATCATAAGCGAGTAGTTTTTATTTTGTCTAAGGATTTAGCAGTTTATGAAAGTATAGTTGGATCATGTTTTAATCTAAAGAATTGTGCCTATTTTCATGATTGGTTTGATTTCATTCTATCAAGTGATTATCATTTGTGAGTGGATTTTTTACCAAAATTTGCTGGCACACTTGAAACAATTGAGTGAAAACTGAAATGTGACATTTGATTGTTAGACTGCCTGATAAAACCTGACATAACGCTGTGTTAGAAGAGAGATTTGCATGTTAGGAGGAGATAGAGTGTAATTGAAGACGTTTAACTTAGATTAAGACAAATTTGTCCAGAAGAATGACTTTTGCTTTGTTTCGGCAAATTTGGTTGAGTTCGAAAGAATAGACTAAATTTTTGAATAGATTGTAAATCCTTGAAATTAACCAGTTAGAGAAAAGCACATGCTTATCATTTTGATCCAATCAACTTTCACAACTACATGAATTCCTAAGCATGTTTCCTTAATTGATTTAAAAATTAGTGAATTAGAAGTTGTTAAATCAAACCCTCTTGAATTAGAATTTTACTTAGCATATTTTGGTAGATAAAACGCGATAGATTATATTGGTCCCTGAGGAGCGATCTTTTTATCTATACTACAACTACTTGTGCACTTGCGACAGTGGTCAGGCGCAACGAAAGCCGGAACGGAACAAGGGCTAAGGCTCTCATGGATCAAGCCTTTATCTGGAGGCTCAACTACTTGCCATTGTACTTCCTAAGTTTTTTGGTGGTTCATACAGTAGGCCGGCTTGTTTAGGAGTGTGGCACCGGGAATGAGGTTAGTTTTTGTTGTATAGATCTTTTAAGTGGTAGGTCGTGAGGTATTTCACTTGGAAAGACATGTTCAAAGGCTTCTAAGAGGGGAATAACCAAAGGATGGGAAAAATCCTTAGCTTTAACCGGTTCTTAGCAAGTAGTATCCATTCTCCGTAAGCATCAAACTCATGGAGTTAAGAGTGGACTAAGGTGATGAGAAAGATGTCTATTCTAGGAGTGTCCTGGGTTTTTCTTTGAGAGGTGGGTTTCAGAGGGGTAAGGGTGATTTTCTTGTGATCTTTGGTAATGGTGTATGTGTTTAAACGACCATCACATATAACTCTCCTATCAAATAGCCAAGGACGTCCCAGAAGGATGTGACAACCATCCACGGGTACAATATCACACCAAATCTCATCCTTGTAGTTCTTCCCAATAGATAAAGTAAGTAAACTGTTGAGTTATTATAGTTAGTTTTGATGATGACAAATTCAAGTGTAAAAATTTGTCCAAGTAATGTTGCTCCAAACACGATCTCCAAACATGCCTAACTGGTGTTTGTGATCTTTATTGTATTAACTGGTTTGCTACATGTGAGAACAAGTCTTCAAAACAGGTTTTACTTGGTGATTCTATATTAAGTCAAGAACACCCTCTCGACAGTTGATTGTAAGGCATGTTCCTGAACTCTAGCAATGCAAAGAACAACCCCAGCAAACAAGGTGGCCTTGGTGTTCACAGCAGCTCTACAAATCTTGGACAAGATGACTGGTTCAAAACAAGAAGTCTTGGGTATATAGGTTTTATTTATTTAGACTCTTGTTAATATGCCAATATTGAAAACGTCATTTTAAACACCTCTTGAATCGGTATTTGCGCTAAGTGCTTCAGAACACCAGTTGCGAACAACCCTGCAAACAGGGTGCCTAGGGTGTTTCTGAACTGAAGTGGCCATACCCGGTTATCTTTGAAAATTCATTTCGGTTGGCCAAGATCTCCAGAATACTTTCTTTAAATTCCAAGATTGCTATTTTTCTGGAAAGGATATTTCTTGAAAATATTATGGGAGATTTGCGAAAATAGGTTTTGGGAGATTTGCCAAAACTAAAAGATTCCCTTTGCCTATATTTTCGGATATGATAAAATTTCACAAGCTGAAGATTTCTGGTTGTCATTTGAATCTTCTTCACGGCTATGGGAAGATAAGGGTTATCTCTTAAGATAACAAATCCCTTATATTTTGGGAAAAATTTATCACTAGCCGTTGGGGAGTATTTCTTGCTTGAAAATCGTTTTCCATACTTAGCTGATTCTTTCACCTCTCCTTGTTTTTGACCGTTGGATTTTGTGTTTAAAATCTCAGCATTTCACTCCCATTTGCATAGAGGAGAAAAGACGAGAAACATACACAACATACGCAAAAAAAAAAAGGAAAATTTCAAAAGTGGTTTTTCTAGTGAGAAGAATTTTTCGAGTTACGCTTGAGAAAAGAAAAACCGAGACAAGTTGTGTTTAAACTGAGCTTTCAAGATATTGGCATACTAGGACCTCATTGTACCTTACATCTGCTTAAATCAGAAGCACCCCCGTAAGGTGTTTTGTAACCCTGATCTTGGATCAGAAAAGTGAGTGAGTGGTCCTCAATCGTGTGGACTTTGGACGTGTCCAATCTGGTGAGATTTGGACGTGGTGTAACCCTTCTTAGAGAAGAAGGTTACGTGGTTGCAAGTTGTAACAAGGTGTGTTACATTTGTAACGTGTGAAGCCCGTTAGTGAAAGTGGTTAAATCCTACACGAGGTAGGTCGTGGTTTTTCACACCTCAGTTGGGCTAGAGGTGTTTTCCACGTAAAAATTGTGTGTGTGCTTTATTTTCCGCATTTATCTTAGTGATTTTCGCATTTGCAATATTTGAGAACACCCCCTACAAACAAGTCACTAGGGTGTTTGTCATCTGAGAATAACCTCTGTGAGGGTGTTTGTTATTTACAACGCGAAAATCAGACACCACAATTCACCCCCCTCTTGTGGTTGTATACTCACGAATTTAACAAGTGGTATCAGAGCAGGTTCTCCTACAAAAGGTTAACACCTTGAGAGATTCTGAAGATGAGTACTCCACAAGGAATTCTTGAAGGACAATCCATTACTCGCCCTCCTTACTTCAATGGCCAACACTATAGTTGGTGGAAGAATAGGATGGAGAACTATATACAAGCCGAAGACTATGAGTTATGGATGCTCATCAAGAACGGGCCTTTTGTTCCCATAAAAACCCTTCCTGAAGGAAAAACAGCTCCCAAAGAACCTCATGAGTTTGATGCCGAGGACTACAAAAAGATGGAGAAAAATGCCAAGGCCAAAAAGCTTCTATATTTTAGCCTAGGACCCGATGAATACACTCGCATCTCTGAGTGTGAATCAGCCCAAGCTATCTGGAACGCCCTGCAAGTTGCTCATGAAGGTACGAGTCAGGTTAAACAATCTAGAATTGAGCTACTTATGCAACAATATGAGTTGTTTGATATGGGTGATCGTGAGACTGTGATGGATATGTATACACAGTTTACCCACATCACGAACGAGTTAAAATCCCTGGGAAGATCTTTCACCACCGAAGAGTTGGTGAGGAAAATCCTCAGAATTTTACCTCGTACGTGGGAGGCCAAAGTAACAACCATCCAAGAGGCTAAAGACATGAACAAGATCACCCTCGACGAGTTGATTGGTAATCTCCAAACGTATGAACTCCGAAAGAACTCACAACAAAGAGAGGAGCAAAAGAAGGATCGTGGGCTTGCCTTGAAAGCACATGAGGACACTGACTCTGACCTTGAAGATGAAGATATGGCCCTAATGTCCAGAAAATTCAAGAAATTCTTCAAAAAGGTCAAGGAGAACAACAAAAGAAAAGACTTCAGTAAGTCCAGAAACACCCCTAAAGAACAGCTCACAGGGTGTTTCAAGTACGGCAAACCAGATCATTTAGTTAAAAATTGCCCTCTGCTTCGAGAAGATCAGATGCCCGAACACCCTCGAAAACAGGGTCGAAAACACCCTGCAAACAATCTAGGCAATCGATTCTCGAAAGTTATGCTGGCTGCTTGGGGAGATTCCTCTGAGGATGAAGGAGAATCTGAAGCTGAAGAAGGGGTCGTAGCACTTATAGCTCAAAGTGATTCAGATTCAGATGATGAATCAACAATCAGCTTCTCAGATCTCAAGAACAAGGTACATGGTCCTAACAAAGCCACTTTAGAAGAACTTCTATATAATTTGATAGACACCTGTGCTGATCTAAAAAGAGAAGTTCGTGACCTAGAGCTTGAAAATGAAATTCTCAAAAATGAAAAACTCGGTTTACATGAGAATATTAACGTGCTTAGAGAAGACCTCTTTCTAAAAGAAGGCGATTATACACAAGTAGAGAAAAAACTCTTTGAAGTGGAAGAAATAGTTGAATCCCTGCTAAATGAAAAGCAGAGCTTGAATGCCACCATAGAAAAATTAGAAACTGATCTTGCCACAAACAAACGCTGGAACAAATCTTCACAAGCCCTTAATTGGTTAAACACTTATCACAGTAGAAACAAAAAGGGACTTGGTTACAAGCATAAACGGACCGTTTATCCAATACATAGAAAGTATATGGGATTACCTGAAAACATTGTTTGCTTTCATTATGGTAAAACGGGTCATTATAGATACACTTTCCCTTTAAGAAAACATGCCAATGAAAAGAATGAAAGGTATGTGAAACAAATCTGGATTGGAAAAGATGAGCTTTACATGTCTAAAAGAATGGGACCCAAGTGGATCTGGGTTCCCAAAACTAACCCGTGATTTGTTTTGCAGGCTGAAGTGAGAGAGAACAACCTTACGAACAACCCCACTAACACCCTTGAAAACAGGCAGTTGTGGTTTGTTGATAGTGGGTGTTCACGGCACATGACTGGTAAAAGATCAAATTTTCTCTCACTTACAGCTTTGAATGGTGGGAGTGTAGCATTTGGAAACGGCAAGTCTGGGACAATTGTCGGTATAGGTAATATTCGTAAAACTCTCTCCCACTCAATTGATAATGTGCACTTAGTTGATGGGTTAAAACACAATTTGCTAAGTGTGTCCCAACTGTGTGACAAGAACAACCTAGTACTGTTTTCAAAAACACGTTGCTTGGTTGTGAATGACGACACAGGAGATGTTGTGTTGAGGGGGAAGCGATGTCAAAATGTTTATAAAGTTTGTATTTCCACTCTTCCCCAAAATAATCTGACTTGTTTAAATGCATTAAATGATGATATAATGTTATGGCACAAGAGACTAGGTCATGCAAGCCTGTCCTTGTTAAACAAACTTGTTTCCAAAGATTTGGTTGTGGGACTACCTTCCATCAAGTATAATGATGACAAGGTATGTGAAGCTTGTGCAAAAGGAAAACAAGTCAGATCTTCTTTAAAATCTAAAAAGTGTGTAAGCACTACCCGACCTCTTGAATTATTGCATATTGATCTATGTGGTCCCATGAGGATAGCTAGTAGAGGAGGGAAGAGGTATGTGCTCGTAATTGTGGATGATTACTCTCGATTTACTTGGACCTTATTCTTGACATCCAAGAATGAAACCTTTGAGAAGTTTATTGCCCTTCTCAAAAGGATTGAAAAGAGAGTAGGACACTCATTGGTAAGCTTGAGGTCTGATCATGGTACTGAATTTGAAAATGCAAGTTTTACAAACTTTTGTAATGAACATGGTGTTGATCATAACTTCTCAGCCCCGAGAACACCCCAGCAGAATAGGGTGGTTGAACGAAAAAATCGTACCCTAGAAGACATGACTAGAACAATGCTTATTGCTAGTGGTCTTCCTAAGACTTTTGGGCAGAAGCCTTGAACACATCATGTTACATTATAAAGAGATGCATGATTAGACCCATTTTGAACAAAACTCCTTATGAACTTCTCAAAGGCAGAAAACCCAACATTATGCATCTAAGAACATTTGGTTGTAGATGTTTCGTGCATAACAATGGGAAAGATGCCTTAGGAAAGTTTGATCCAAGGAGTGATGAGGCAATATTTCTTGGTTATTCCTCTCACAGTAAGGCATACAAAGTCTTTAACAAAAGAACCTTGTGTGTTGAGGAAAGTGTGCATGTGTTTTTTGATGAATCTAACTCTTTGAATAAGAGTGATGCACAGGATGAAGAGTTTGAATTAGGTCTTGTCCAAAAGGAATCGTTGAACCAAGAAAAACAAGGTGAGAACACCCTGAAAAAAAAGGTACAGAAGTTGTTCCTCAAAATGGCAGGCAAGGTGAGAACCAAACAGGGGGAAACACCATTGAACCATGTTCGGAACCATGCTCTTCAGGAACAAGCTTGCAAACAGGTGCAGAAACAGGATCAGGAGGTGTTCTTGAGCCTGATCCTACACACATTTCAGTTAGAACAGAGCATGTGTCTGTGGATCCACTTAATCCAAGACCATGGAAGCACCATAGTTCGCACCCTCTTGATCAAATCTTGTCAGATATTAATACTGGAGTGCAAACTAGATATAAACTAAAGAATTTTTGTGCTTTCTATGCTTTTCTTTCTAACATTGAGCCAAAAAGTGTGAATGAAGCTCTTGCAGATTCAGATTGGATCACGGCAATGCAAAAAGAGCTTCATCAATTTGAAAGAAACAAAGTATGGCACCTTGTACCTCGACCGGCTGAGAGAAAAATCATTGGAACCAAGTGGGTGTTCCGAAACAAACTGGATGAGTCAGGAACAGTAACTAGGAACAAGGCACGGCTGGTTGTTCAAGGGTATAATCAAGAAGAAGGGATCGATTATAAAGAAACCCTTGCACCAGTTGCTAGAATTGAGGCTATTCAAATCTTAATAGCCTTTGCAGCTCATATGGAAATCAAACTATATCAAATGGACGTAAAAGTGCATTCCTAAACGGATACCTTAAAGAAGAGGTGTATGTCAAACAAACCCCTGGTTTTGAAAACAGTGAATTTCCTAACCATGTTTTCAAACTTGACAAAGCTCTTTATGGCCTAAAACAAGCTCCTAGAGCTTGGTACGAACAGTTGTCAAGTTTTTTAATTGAAAATGATTTTAGAAGAGGCAAGGTAGACAATACCTTGTTTCTAAAATCTAAGGGGGAACATTTATTGATTGTCCAAATATATGTTGATGACATTATATTTGGTGCAACTCATCATGATTTATGCAATGAATTTTCAAATATGATGAGGAGTGAGTTTGAGATGAGCATGATGGGTGAGCTTAACTTTTTCTTAGGCTTACAAATCAAGCAAACTCCAAACGGCACCATGATCCATCAACAAAAGTATATCAAGAAGCTACTTAAGCGTTTTGGGATGGAGTCGGCCAAACCCATAGACACTCCTATTCCTCCTTCAACCAAGTTGGTTATAGATGATGGGAGTCCCTCAGTTGAGGAGAAACTCTATAGGGGCATGATTGGGTCACTCCTATACCTAACCGCTAATAGACCCGATATTGTTTTTAGTGTTGGTTTATGTGCCCGTTTTCAATCTAATCCTAAGGAAACTCATCTTAAGGCTGTTAAACGGATACTGAGATATTTGAAACATACACCCAATTTAGCTTTATAGTATCCTAAAGGTTGCAATCTTGATCTTGTTGGATATGCTGACGCTGACTATGCAGGATTCCTAGTTGATAGAAAGAGTACCTCAGGTATGGCTCACTTTCTTGGACCTTGTTTGGTATCTTAGGCTACCAAGAAGCAACATTCAGTTGCCATGTCCACAGCAAAAGCTGAATATGTTGCAGCAGCTTCATGTTGTGCTCAACTGTTGTGGATAAGACAACAGCTTAAGGACTTTTGTGTTGACACTGGATGCATTCCTATTTTTTGTGATAATACTAGCGCTATTAACATTGCCAAAAACCCATGTCAACACAAAAGGACAAAACATATTGACATTCGACATCATTTCTTAAGAGATAATGTGGAAAAAGGCTTTATTTCAATAAATTTTTGCTCCACTGAAAATCAAATTGCTGATATATTCACTAAAGCACTGAGTAGAGACCAATTCGAGAGAAACAGACTGGAATTGGGGTTGGTGAAAACACCCTGAGAACACCTGTTCTCAGAGTTAGACCAAGCTGACAAAAACACCTTATAATACCTATTCTATCCCCTTGTTTGCAATTCTTGTTATCAAAACAGTGGTCTATGCTTAACGAATATGTGTAGTCTTGTGTGCTACTATGATTATATGTGAAGACTGCTGCCTTGGGAGATGGAGAAAGAGTATTCATGACAGACCTTGGAATGAGAGAAGCATGTTCAAGAACAGGCGGCTCGAACAGGTATGCCTTAATTGTCATTAACGTATGCTGCCTACTTAAATTCTAGGTGTTCCCTAGGTGGCCCTTCATAACGGGTAGGGAATTTAAAAAACCCCCCTTGCGTGCGTCTGTCTTCCCCGTCTTGCTCTCTCCTCTGTTGTTGCTTTCAAACCCTAGCAAAACCCTCAAAACCCGAAATTCTTCCTTGTGATAATGGCTCCCAAAACTGATACTTCATCAATCTCTGAGAGTAACAACATGATTATACCCTCGATTCCGGCTCCTCCTCGCCCAATTATCCACACAATCTTCGGGTATCTCAATCGGTTAAACCTTAAAAGTATTGGGCTTGAGTTGAATGATGTTCCCTACTCCTTCGGTTGGAAATTAGTGGTGTATGTGGGAACAATCCCTTGTCCCATTTCTTCTGAAGCTGTTGCTGGTTCTTCGAGTTTCCAAGATCAATTCTCGGAGAACCCAGAAACCCTCTTTGGGGATTTTGAACCCTGTTCTTCTGCGCTATTCCCAGAAACAACTCAAAGAACAGGGGATGCGTTCTTCAATGATCTGTTCATGGATCTGAAGAAGGACTCTAGTGAGAAAACAGAAGAAAGTCCTGTCCAAGGGGATGACTCTGTTCCTCTAGTCTCTCAAACTGGAGAGAAGAGAAAAAGGGTGAAGATGGTGGCTAGGCGCACCCGAACGCCAAGAACACGACCACCACTAAGGTCTCGCCCCTCTCTAACTCCCTCTTCTCCTCCTTCTAAACCTTCTCACAAATCTGCGAGAATTGCTTTCAGATCGACCCCCAGATCCTCCAAACCTTCTGCTCCAGTTATTGAGGAGATTTCCGCTTCCTCCTCGAGCCTTTCTGGTTCTGATTCCGAGGATCCCTCCTTCAAACAAGGGACCCCCGTGTTCTCAGACTCCTCTGATGAACAAAATCCTTCAAAACCAATCACCACTTCTTCTAAACCTTCAGTCTCAAAAACACCCCTCAAAAGGAAACTGAAAACAACCCCTCTTTCCAAAACTGCATCCCCGGCTCCTCAAATCAAAAAGACCAAATTGTCCACTCCCTCTCCCCTGTCTAAGAAACACGCGCAATTCCTCCGGCGCAATGTTGTAAGGGGGAAGGTAGTGAACATACCCTTCCTTGAGGAACTTGGGCTGGGGGTGTTCTTAACCAAGCTTCGAGCCCAAGGCTAGCTTGAGTTGTTTGCAAACACACAGCAAGGGTGTTCTGTGCCCGAGTTGGCTGACTTCTATGCCAACTGCTCTGTCACAAATGGGGTGGTGACAAGTGCTGTCAATGAGTGGCATTTCTCCTTCGATGCAGCCACTCTTGGTGACATTCTGGGCATCCCCTCCCGTGGATTTGCTGTGTATGTGAGGGAGGACAAAACTGTCCTAGAGACAGCCAGGCTCCTGGAGATATCCAAGCGGGTCAGCCAGAAACAGAGCCTGAGAACACCCTCCTCTATAAAAAAGGGTGATCTGATCCCTCTTCACCAACTACTTTTCATGTTCGTCATTAAGAACGTGATTCCAAGGGGTCAAGGGAGAAACTCAGCAGACCTTTTTGATCAGTGCCTGGTCGACTTCTTGGATAGGGAGAAACCCATAAATCTTCCTGCTATCATGATTCGCCACATTGGGCGAATTGCGAACACCACCCGAAACCATGATCTCGGGTATGGGTTCTTGCTGACCAAGGTGTTTGAGCACTTTGGTAGTGAGCTTAAACGGAGAGTGCCAGCTCAACTGATTGATGAAATTGGCGTTGACACCCTAATGGGGTGTGACTTTGACGTTGGCCATGGGTCAACTCACAAACAGGGTCTTCGACCACCTCGACCTCCTATTTCTGAGAAACCCAGTCCCACCGTTGAAGCTGTTCTTGAGGATAATGCACGCCTCAAAGAAGAGCTTTCTGCTGTGAAGTCTGCTCTTGAAGCAGAGAAGGCCATCTCAGCTAAAAGCCACGAAGAACTCCTTGCACTCCTCTCTGATCTCGCTCCCAGTATTCCTCCACTGCAATCAAGACCACACCCTACCCCTTGATTGTATAGAATGTTCTCTCGCTCTCCTCTCCTCCTCTTGTTGTTTTTCTTTGGCATTCCACTTGGCATTGTTCTCTGCGTGCTTACTTGTTGTAACTGTTTTTAATATTTGTCAATATGGTCACTTGGTTTGTCATCATCAAAAAGGGGGAATTTGTTGAGTTATTATATTTAGTTTTGATGATGACAAATGCAAGTGTAAAAATTTGTCCAAGTAATGTTGCTCCAAACACGATCTCCAAACAGGCCTAACTGGTGTTTGTGATCTTTATTGTATTAACTGGTTTGCTACATGTGAGAACAAGTCTTCAAAACAGGTTTTACTTGGTGATTCTACATTAAGTCAAGAACACCACCTCGACAGTTGATTGTAAGGCATGTTCCTGAACTCTAGCAATGCAAAGAACAACCCCAGCAAACAAGGTGGCCTTGGTGTTCACAGCAGCTCTACAAATCTCGGACAAGATGACTGGTTCAAAACAAGAAGTCTTGAGTATATAGGTTTTATTTAATTAGACTCTTGTTAATATGCCAATATTGAAAACATCATTTTAAACACCTCTTGAATCGGTACTTGCGCTAAGTGCTTCAGAACACCAGCTGCGAACAACCCTGCAAACAGGGTGCCTAGGGTGTTTCTGAACTGAAGTGGCCATACCGATTATCTTTGAAAATTCATTTCGGTTGGCCAAGATCTCCAGAATACTTTCTTTAAATTCCAAGATTGCTATTTTTCTGGAAAGGATATTTCTTGAAAATATTATGGGAGATTTACGAAAATAGGTTTTGGGAGATTTGCCAAAACTAAAAGATTCCCTTTGCCTATATTTTCGGATATGATAAAATTTCACAAGCTGAAGATTTCTGGTTGTCATTTGAATCTTCTTCACGGCTATGGGAAGATAAGGGTTATCTCTTAAGATAACAAATCCCTTATATTTTGGAAAAAATTTATCACTAGCCATTGGGGAGTATTTCTTGCTTGAAAATCGTTTTCCATACTTAGCTGATTCTTTCACCTCTCCTTGTTTTTGACCGTTGGATTTTGTGTTTAAAATCTCAGCATTTCACTCCCATTTGCATAGATGAGAAAAGACGAGAAACATACACAACATACGCAAAAAAGGAAAATTTCAAAAGTGGTTTTTCTAGTGAGAAGAATTTTTCGAGTTACGCTTGAGAAAAGAAAAACCGAGACAAGTTGTGTTTAAACTGAGCTTTCAAGATATTGGCATACTAGGACCTCATTGTACCTTACATCTGCTTAAATCAGAAGCACCCCCGTAAGGTGTTTTGTAACCCTGATCTTGGATCAGAAAAGTGAGTGAGTGGTCCTCAATCGTGTAAACTTTGGACGTGTCCAATCTGGTGAGATTTGGACGTGGTGTAACCCTTCTTAGAGAAGAAGGTTACGTGGTTGCAAGTTGTAACAAGGTGTGTTACATTTGTAACGTGTGAAGCCCGTTAGTGAAAGTGGTTAAATCCTACACGAGGTAGGTCGTGGTTTTTCACACCTCAGTTGGGCTAGAGGTGTTTTCCACGTAAAAATTGTGTGTGTGCTTTATTTTCCGCATTTATCTTAGTGATTTTCGCATTTGCAATATTTGAGAACACCCCCTACAAACAAGTCACTAGGGTGTTTGTCATCTGAGAATAACCTCTGTGAGGGTGTTTGTTATTTATAACGCGAAAATCAAACACCACAATTCACCCCCCCTCTTGTGGTTGTATACTCACGAATTTAACAAGTGGTATCAGAGCAGGTTCTCCTACAAAAGGTTAACACCTTGAGAGATTCTGAAGATGAGTACTCCACAAGGAATTCTTGAAGGACAATCCATTACTCGCCCTCCTTACTTCAATGGCCAACACTATAGTTGGTGGAAGAACAGGATGGAGAACTATATACAAGCCGAAGACTATGAGTTATGGATGCTCATCAAGAACGGGCCTTTTGTTCCCATAAAAACACTTCCTGAAGGAAAAACAGCTCCCAAAGAACCTCATGAGTTTGATGCCGAGGACTACAAAAAGATGGAGAAAAATGCCAAGGCCAAAAAGCTTCTATATTTTAGCCTAGGACCCGATGAATACACTCGCATATCTGAGTGTGAATCAGCCCAAGCTATCTGGAACGCCCTGCAAGTTGCTCATGAAGGTACGAGTCAGGTTAAACAATCTAGAATTGAGCTACTTATGCAACAATATGAGTTGTTTGATATGGGTGATAGTGAGACTGTGATGGATATGTGTACACAGTTTACCCACATCACGAACGAGTTAAAATCCCTGGGAAGATCTTTCACCACCGAAGAGTTGGTGAGGAAAATCCTCAGAATTTTACCTCGTACGTGGGAGGCCAAAGTAACAACCATCCAAGAGGCTAAAGACATGAACAAGATCACCCTCGACGAGTTAATTGGTAATCTCCAGACCTATGAACTCCGAAAGAACTCACAACAAAGAGAGGAGCAAAAGAAGGATCGTAGGCTTGCCTTAAAAGCACATGAGGACACTAACTCTGACCTTGAAGATGAAGATATGGCCCTAATGTCCAGAAAATTCAAGAAATTCTTCAAAAAGGTCAAGGAGAACAACAAAAGAAAAGACTTCAGTAAGTCCAGAAACACCCCTAAAGAACAGCTCACAGGGTGTTTCAAGTACGGCAAACCAGATCATTTAGTTAAAAATTGCCCTCTGCTTCGAGAAGATCAGATGCCCGAACACCCTCGAAAACAGGGTCGAAAACACCCTGCAAACAATCTAGGCAATCGATTCTCGAAAGTTATGCTGGCTGCTTGGGGAGATTCCTCTGAGGATGAAGGAGAATCTGAAGCTGAAGAAGGGGTCGTAGCACTTATAGCTCAAAGTGATTCAGATTCAGATGATGAATCAACAATCAGCTTCTCAGATCTCAAGAACAAGGTACATGGTCCTAACAAAGCCACTTTAGAAGAACTTCTATATAATTTGATAGACACCTGTGCTGATCTAAAAAGAGAAGTTCGTGACCTAGAGCTTGAAAATGAAATTCTCAAAAATAAAAAACTCGGTTTACATGAGAATATTAACGTGCTTAGAGAAGACCTCTTTCTAAAAGAAGGCGATTATACACAAGCAGAGAAAAAACTCTTTGAAGTGGAAGAAATAGTTGAATCCCTGCTAAATGAAAAGCAGAGCTTGAATGCCACCATAGAAAAATTAGAAACTGATCTTGCACAAACAAACGCTGGAACAAATCTTCACAAGCCCTTGATTGGTTAAACACTCATCACAGTAGAAACAAAAAGGGACTTGGTTACAAGCATAAACGGACCGTTTACCCAATACATAGAAAGTATGTGGGATTACCTGAAAACATCGTTTGCTTTCATTATGGTAAAACGGGTCATTATAGATACACTTTCCCTTTAAGAAAACATGCCAATGAAAAGAATGAAAGGTATGTGAAACAAATCTGGATTAGAAAAGATGAGCTTTACATGTCTAAAAGAATGGGACCCAAGTGGATCTGGGTTCCCAAAACTAACCCGTGATTTGTTTTGCAGGCTGAAGTGAGAGAGAACAACCTTACGAACAACCCCACTAACACCCTTGAAAACAGGCAGTTGTGGTTTGTTGATAGTGGGTGTTCACGGCACATGACTGGTAAAAGATCAAATTTTCTCTCACTTACAGCTTTGAATGATGGGAGTGTAGCATTTGGAAACGGCAAGTCTGGGACAATTGTCGGTATAGGTAATATTCGTAAAACTCTCTCCCACTCAATTGATAATGTGCACTTAGTTGATGGGTTAAAACACAATTTGCTAAGTGTGTCCCAACTGTGTGACAAGAACAACCTAGTACTGTTTTCAAAAACACGTTGCTTGGTTGTGAATGACGACACAGGAGATGTTGTGTTGAGGGGGAAGCAATGTCAAAATGTGTATAAAGTTTGTATTTCCACGCTTCCCCAAAATAATCTGACTTGTTTAAATGCATTAAATGATGATATAATGCTATGGCACAAGAAACTAGGTCATGCAAGCCTGTCCTTGTTAAACAAACTTGTTTCCAAAGATTTGGTTGTGGGACTACCTTCCATCAAGTATAATGATGACAAAGTATGTAAAGCTTGTGCAAAAGGAAAACAAGTCAGATCTTCTTTAAAATCTAAAAAGTGTGTAAGCACTACCCAACCTCTTGAATTATTGCATATTGATCTATGTGGTCCCATGAGGATAGCTAGTAGAGGAGGGAAGAGGTATGTGCTCGTAATTGTAGATGATTACTCTCGATTTACTTGGACTTTATTCTTGACATCCAAGAATGAAACCTTTGAGAAGTTTATTGCCCTTCTCAAAAGGATTGAAAAGAGAGTAGGACACTCATTGGTAAGCTTGAGGTCTGATCATGATACTGAATTTGAAAATGCAAGTCTTACAAACTTTTGTAATGAACATGGTGTTGATCATAACTTCTCAGCCCCGAGAACACCCCAGCAGAATAGAGTGGTTAAACGAAAAAATCGTACCCTAGAAGACATGACTAGAACAATACTTATTGCTAGTGGTCTTCCTAAGAACTTTTGGGCAGAAGCCTTGAACACATCATGTTACATTATAAATAGATGCATAATTAGACCCATTTTGAACAAAACTCCTTATGAACTTCTCAAAGGCAGAAAACCCAACATTATACATCTAAGAACATTTAGTTGTAGATGTTTCGTGCATAACAATGGGAAAGATGCCTTAGGAAAGTTTGATCCAAGGAGTGATGAGGCAATATTTCTTGGTTATTCCTCCCACAGTAAGGCATACAAAGTCTTTAACAAAAGAACCTTGTGTGTTGAGGAAAGTGTGCATGTGTTTTTTGATGAATCTAACTCTTTGAATGAGAGTGATGCACAGGATGAAGAGTTTGAATTAGGTCTTGTCCAAAAGGAATCGTTGAACCAAGAAAAACAAGGTCAGAACACCCTGAAGAAAACAGGTACAGAAGCTGTTCCTCAAAATGGCAGGCAAGGTGAGAACCAAACAGGAGGAAACACCATTGAACCATATTCGGAACCATGCTCTTCAGGAACAAGCTTGCAAACAGGTGCAGAAACAGGATCAGGAGGTGTTCTTGAGCCTGATCCTACACACATTTCAGTTAGAACAGAGCATGTGTCTGTGGATCCACTTAATCCAAGACCATGGAAGCACCATAGTTCGCACCCTCTTGATCAAATCTTGTCAGATATTAATACTAGAGTACAAACTAGATCTAAACTAAAGAATTTTTATGCTTTCTATGCTTTTCTTTCTAACATTGAGCCAAAAAGTGTGAATGAAGCTCTTGCAGATTCAGATTGGATCACGGCTATGCAAGAAGAGTTTCATCAATTTGAAAGAAACAAAGTGTGGCACCTTGTACCTCGACCGGCTGAGAGAAAAATTATTGGAACCAAGTGGGTGTTCCGAAATAAGCTAGATGAGTCAAGAACAGTCACTAGGAACAAGGCACGGCTGGTTGTTCAAGGGTATAATCAAGAAGAAGGGATCGATTATGAAGAAACCTTTGCACCAGTTGCTAGAATTGAGGCTATTCGAATCTTAATAGCCTTTTCAGCTCATATGGAAATCAAGCTATATCAAATGGACGTGAAAAGTGCATTCCTCAACGGATACCTTAAAGAAGAGGTGTATGTCAAACAACCCCCTGGTTTTGAAAACAGTGAATTTCCTAATCATGTTTTCAAACTTGACAAAGCTCTTTATGGTTTAAAACAAGCTCCTAGAGCTTGGTACGAACGGTTGTCAAGTTTTTTAATTGAAAATGATTTTAGAAGAGGCAAGGTAAACAATACCTTGTTTCTAAAATCTAAGGGGAACATTTATTGATTGTCCAAATATATGTTGATGACATTATATTTGGTGCAACTCATCATGATTTATGCAATGAATTTTCGAATATGATGAGGAGTGAGTTTGAGATGAGCATGATTGGTGAGCTTAACTTTTTCTTAGGCTTACAAATCAAGCAAACTCCAAACGGCACCATGATCCATCAGCAAAAGTATATCAATGAGCTACTTAAGCGTTTTGGGATGGAGTCGGCCAAACCCATAGACACTCCTATTCCTCCTTCAACCAAGTTGGTTATGGATGATGGAAGTCCCTCAGTTGAGGAGAAACTCTATAGGGGCATGATTGGGTCACTCCTATACCTAACCGCTAGTAGACCGGATATTGTTTTTAGTGTTGGTTTATGTGCCATTTTTCAGTCTAATCCTAAGGAAACTCATCTTAAGGCTGTTAAACGGATACTGAGATATTTGAAACATACACCCAATTTAGCTTTATGGTATCCTAGAGGTTGCAATCTTGATCTTGTTGGATATGCTGATGCTGATTATGCAGGATTCCTAGTTGATAGAAAGAGTACCTCAGGTATGGCTCACTTTCTTGGACCTTGTTTGGTATCTTGGGCTACCAAGAAGCAACATTCAGTTGCCATGTCCACAGCAGAAGCTGAATATGTTGTAGCAGCTTCATGTTATGCTCAACTGTTGTGGATAAGACAACAGCTTAAGGACTTTTGTGTTGACACTGGATGCATTCCTATTTTTTGTGATAATACTAGCACTATTAACATTGCCAAAAACCCATGTCAACACAAAAGGACAAAACATATTGACATTCGACATCATTTCTTAAGAGATGATGTGGAAAAAGGCTTTATTTCAATAAATTTTTGCTCCACTGAAAATCAAATTGCTGATATATTCACTAAAGCACTGAGTAGATACCAATTCGAGAGAACCAGACTGGAATTGGGGTTGGTGAAAACACCCTGAGAACACCTGTTCTCAGAGTTAGACCAAGCTGACAAAAACACCTTATAATTCCTGTTCTATCCCCTTGTTTGCAATTCTTGTTATCAAAACAGTGGTCTATGCTTAACGAATATGTGTAGTCTTATGTGCTACTATGATTATATGTGAAGACTGCTGCCTTGGAAGATGGAGAAAGAGTATTCATGACAGACCTTGGAATGAGAGAAGCATGTTCAAGAACAGGCGGCTCGAACAGGAATGCCTTGATTGTCATTAACATATGCTGCCTGCTTAAATTCTAGGTGTTCCCTACGTGGCCCTTCATAACGGGTAGGGAATTTAAAAAACCCCCCTTGCGTGCGTCTGTCTTCCCCATCTTGCTCTCTCCTCTGTTCTTGCTTTCAAACCCTATCAAAACCCTCAAAACCCAAAATTCTTCCTTGCCATAATGGCTCCCAAAACTGATTCTTCATCAATCTCTGAGAGTAACAACATGATTATACCCTCGATTCCGGCTCCTCCTCGCCCAATTATCCACACAATATTCGGGTATCTCAATCGGTTAAACCTTAAAAGTATTAGGCTTGAGTTGAATGATATTCCCTACTCCTTCGGTTGGAAATTAGTGGTGTATGTGGGAACAATCCCTTGTCCCATTTCTTCTGAAGCTGTTGCTGGTTCTTCGGGTTTCCAAGACCAATTCTTGGAGAACTCAGAAACCCTCTTTGGGGATTTTGAACCCTGTTCTTCTGCGCTATTCCTAGAAACAACCCAAAGAACAGGGGATGCGTTCTTTGATGATCTGTTCATGGATCTGAAGGAGGACTCTGGTGAGAAAACAGAAGAAAGTCCTATCCAAGGGGATGACTCTGTTCCTCTAGTCTCTCAAACTGGAGAGAAGAGAAAAAGGGTGAAGATGGTGGCTAGGCACACCCGAACGCCAAGAACACGACCACCACCAAGGTCTCGCCCCTCTCTAACTCCCTCTTCTCCTCCTTCTAAACCTTCTTGCAAATCTGCGAGAATTGCTTTCAGATCGACCCCAGATCCTCCAAACCTTCTGCTCCAGTTATTGAGGAGATTGCCTCTTCCTCCTCGAGCCTTTCTGGTTCTGATTCCGAGGATCCCTCCTTCAAACAAGGGACCCCCGTGTTCTCAGAATCCTCTGATGAACAAAACCCTTCAAAACCACTCACCACTTCTTCTAAACCTTCAGCCTCAAAAACACCCCTCAAGAGGAAACCGAAAACACCCCCTCTTTCCAAAACTGCATCCCCGGCTCCTCAAATCAAAAAGACCAAATTGTCCACTCCCTCTCCCCTGTCTGAGAAACACGCGCAATTCCTCCGGCGCAATGTTGTAAGGGGGAAGGGAGTGAACATACCCTTCCTTGAGGAACTTGGGCTGGGGGTGTTCTTGACCAAGCTTCGAGCCCAAGGCTGGCTTGAGTTGTTTGCAAACACCCAGCAAGGGTGTTCTGTGCCCGAGTTGGCTGACTTCTATGCCAACTGCTCTGTCACAAATGGGGTGATGACAAGTGCTGTCAATGAGTGGCATTTCTCCTTCGATGCAGCCACTCTTGGCGACATTCTGGGCATCCCCTCCCGTGGATTTGCTGTGTATGTGACGGAGGACAAAACTGTCCTAGAGACAGCCAGGCTCCTGGAGATATCCAAGCGGGTCAGCCAGAAACAGAGCCTGAGAACACCCTCCTCTGTAAAAAAGGATGATCTGATCCCTCTTCACCAACTACTTTTCATGTTCGTCATTAAGAACGTGATTCCAAGGGGTCAAGGGAGAAACTCAGCAGACCTTTTTGATCAGTGCCTGATCGACTTCTTGGATAGGGAGGAACCCATAAATCTTCCTGCTATCATGATTCGCCACATTGGGCGAATTACGAACACCACCCGAAACCATGATCTCGGGTATGGGTTCTGGCTGACCAAGGTGTTTGAGCACTTTGGTATTGAGCTTAAACGGAGAGTGCCAGCTCAACTGATTGATGAAATTGGCGTTGACACCCTAATGGGGTGTGACTTTGACGTTGGCCATGGGTCACCTCACAAACAGGGTCTTCGACCACCTCGACCTCCTGTTTCTGAGAAACCCAGTCCCACCGTTGAAGCTGTTCTTGAGGATAATGCACGCCTCAAAGAAGAGCTTTCTGCTGTGAAGTCTGCTCTTGAAGCAGAGAAGGCCATCTCAGCCAAACGCCACGAAGAACTCCTTGCACTCCTCTCTGATCTCGCTCCCAGTATTCCTCCACTGCAATCAAGACCACACCCTACCCCTTGATTGTATAGATTGTTCTCTCGCTCTCCTCTCCTCCCCTTGTTGTTTTTCTTTGGCATTGCACTTGACATTGTTCTCTGCGTGCTTACTTGTCGTAACTGTTTTGCAGCCACCCGTTACTTCTTTCTTTCAATGCTGTTCTTGCTTTTTAATGATGCCAAAAGGGGGAAGACGAACCGTTCCTTGACAAATATTGACCCTCTTTCAATTTGGAACACTCCGACCTTAGTGGATAACCAAATCAATCAGCATACATGGTTCTCAAATTTATTTTCAATATTTGTCAATATGGTCACTTGGTTTGTCATCATCAAAAAGGGGGAATTTGTTGAGTTATTATATTTAGTTTTGATGATGACAAATCCAAGTGTAAAAAATTGTCCAAGTAATGTTGCTCCAAACACGATCTCCAAACAGGCCTAACTGGTGTTTGTGATCTTTATTGTATTAACTGGTTTGCTACATGTGAGAATAAGTCTTCAAAACAGGTTTTACTTGGTGATTCTATATTAAATCAAGAACACCCTCTCGACAGTTGATTGTAAGGCATGTTCCTGAACTCTAGCAATGCAAAAAACAACCCCAGCAAACAAGGCGGCCTTGGTGTTCACAGCAGCTCTACAAATCTTGGACAAGATGACTGGTTCAAAACAAGAAGTCTTGGGTATATAGGTTTTATTTATTTAGACTCTTGTTAATATTCCAATATTGAAAACGTCATTTTAAACACCTCTTGAATCGGTATTTGCGCTAAGTGCTTCAGAACACCAGGTGCGAACAACCCTGCAAACAGGGTGCCTAGGGTGTTTCTGAACTGAAGTGGCCATACTCGGTTATCTTTGAAAATTCATTTCGGTTGGCCAAGATCTCCAGAATACTTTCTTTAAATTCCAAGATTGCTATTTTTCTGGAAAGAATATTTCTTAAAAATATTATGGGAGATTTGCGAAAATAGGTTTTGGGAGAATTGCCAAAACTAAAAGATTCCCTTTGCCTATATTTTCGGATATGATAAAATTTCAAAAGCTGAAGATTTCTAGTTGTCATTTGAATCTTCTTCACGGCTATGGGAAGATAAGGGTTATCTCTTAAGATAACAAATCCCTTATATTTTGGGAAAAATTTATCACTAGCCGTTGGGGAGTATGTCTTGCTTGAAAATCATTTTCCATACTTAGCTGATTCTTTCACCTCTCCTTGTTTTTGACCGTTGGATTTTGTGTTTAAAATCTCAGCATTTCACTCCCATTTGCATAGAGGAGAAAAGACGAGAAACATACACAACATACGCAAAAAAGGGAAATTTTCAAAAGTGGTTTTTCTAGTGAGAAGAATTTTTCGAGTTACGCTTGAGAGAAGAAAAACCGAGACAAGTTGTGTTTAAACAGAGCTTTCAAGATATTGGCATACTAGGACCTCATTGTACCTTACATCTGCTTAAATCAGAAGCACCCCCGTAAGGTGTTTTGTAACCCTGATCTTGGATCAGAAAAGTGAGTGAGTGGTCCTCAGTCGTGTGGACTTTGGACGTGTCCTCAGTCATTTCAAACTCTTTTTTTTCTTTTTTCTTTTTTGTTAATGTGAAATACAAACAAAAACAAAGTAACCCTGTATAGAGACAAGTGGGAGAGCCAATCATGGAAGATTAAAACCCTAAGGTAATGATGATGGTATAAATAAGTATGGGATTGCACAGTTATGATGAACTATTAGGATTAGAATTTGGGACTTAGAATAACTCATTTAGGACAAAAACTTATCATTCATATTACACTTATACACAAACTAACAGTCAAGGCAAAAGGGATCAAAGCTGATCAAAATAGTATAAAACTCCGCTAAAACATGTGAGAAACATAAAATCTTTTTGTTTTCGAAAATGTTTCCTCTCTTTTTTTTATTTTTTAAAATTTTGAAGCATGGCGTATCGCATAATATCCTCATTAGGAGCCAAGGAGCTACTACACCAACAAGACACACATACGTACAAAAAAAAAAAGAATCCTAAAATAATGTATAAAAACAAAAGGCAAAAAAGAAAAAGGAAAAGGAAAACAAAACAAAAGTATATACAAAATAAAAATAAAGAAAGAGAAAAGAGGGAATGAATTTACTAGGTTAGGTGTTGGGTGCACCTAAACTACTACCTCCTTAAGACGATGCTAGGGAAGGTTGGAGGAGCATCAACCACTGCTCCTCATCTCAAGATCCAAACCATTAACTCAGATGCCATCAAAGCTCGCAAGATATTATCGAAGACCTGAGCATGTAACTTAGATGAATGCAAGTAAGAGCACCCAAACATAAATCTAGGAATGATAGTAACTGTTCTCCTAAACTTATCAAATGCCTTGGAAAAATCCGTAGAATAATTGAATACAATAGTCAACATGATTTTTCAAACCATGTCCACTAGGTACATACTCTAAGGATAAAGAGAGGGGTTATACCCTCTACAGCTACCTAGGGATCAAGAACAGTCAACCTCATTCCCCACAAGCACAACATAAGAATCAATAAGTGATACATCGCAACACTCAGGGAAGGGGAGGGTAGTGAACATGAAGGAAAAGCATGGAAAATATCGAAGGGATCGGGGGATACAAGGTCAACAGAATCAGGACTAGGTGAAACTACAACCACAACATCCACACATGACCTTCCTACAAGAGTCTCATCGAGATCACATACCTTAATAAAAGCATCGTCTGACTCACAATATGTTGAGTTATTATATTTAGTTTTGATGATGACAAATCCAAGTGTAAAAAATTGTCCAAGTAATGTTGCTCCAAACACGATCTCCAAACAGGCCTAACTGGTGTTTGTGATCTTTATTGTATTAACTGGTTCGCTACATGTGAGAAGAAGTCTTCAAAACAGGTTTTACTTGGTGATTATATATTAAGTCAAGAACACCCTCTCGACAGTTGATTGTAAGGCATCTTCCTGAACTCTAGTAATGCAAAGAACAACCCCAGCAAACAAGGTGGCCTTGGTGTTCACAGCAGCTCTACAAATCTTAGACAAGATGACTGGTTCAAAACAAGAAGTCTTGGGTATATAGGTTTTATTTATTTAGACTCTTGTTAATATTCCAATATTGAAAACGTCATTTTAAAGACCTCTTGAATCGGTATTTGCGCTAAGTGCTTCAGAACACCAGTTGCGAACAACCCTGCAAACAGGGTGCCTAGGGTGTTTCTGAACTGAAGTGGCCATACCCGGTTATCTTTGAAAATTCATTTCGGTTGGCCAAGATCTCCAGAATACTTTCTTTAAATTTCAAGATTGCTATTTTTCTGGAACTGATATTTCTTCAAAATATTATGGGAGATTTGCGAAAATAGGTTTTGGGAGATTTGCCAAAACTAAAAGATTCCCTTTGCCCATATTTTTGGATATGATAAAATTTCAAAAGTTGAAGATTTCTGGTTGTCATTTGAATCTTCTTCACGGCTATGGGAAAATAAGGGTTATCTCTTAAGATAACAAATCCCTTATATTTTGGGAAAAATTTATCACTAGCCGTTGGGGAGTATTTCTTGCTTGAAAATCGTTTTCCATACTTAGCTAATTCTTTCACCTCTCCTTGCTTTTGACCGTTGGATTTTGTGTTTAAAATCTCAGCATTTCACTTCCATTTGCATAGAGGAGAAAAGACGAGAAACATACACAACATACGCAAAAAAGGGAAAATTTCAAAAGTGGTTTGTCTAGTGAGAAGAATTTTTCGAGTTACGCTTGAGAAAAGAAAAACCGAGACAAGTTGTGTTTAAACTGAGCTTTCAAGATATTGGCATACTAGGACCTCATTGTACCTTACATCTGCTTAATCAGAAGCATCCCCGTAAGGTGTTTTGTAACTCTGATCTTGGATCAGAAAAGTGAGTGAGTGGTCCTCAGTCGTGTGGACTTTGGACGTGTCCAATCTGGTGAGATTTGGACGTGGTATAACCCTTCTTAGAGAAGAAGGTTACGTGGTTGCAAGTTATAACAAGGTGTGTTACATTTGTAACGTGTGAAGCCCGTTAGTGAAAGTGGTTAAATCCTACACGAGGTAGGTCGTGGTTTTTTCACACCTCAGTTGGGCTAGAGGTGTTTTCCACGTAAAAATTGTGTGTGTGCTTTATTTTCCGTATTTATCTTGGTGATTTTCGCATTTGCAATATTTGAGAACACCCCCCGCAAACAAGTCACTAGGGTGTTTGTCATCTGAGAATAACCTCTGTGAGGGTGTTTGTTATTTACAACACGAAAATCAGACACCACAATTCACCCCCCTCTTGTGGTTGTATACTCACGAATTTAACAAGTGGTATCAGAGTAGGTTCTCCTACAAAAGGTTAACACCTTGAGAGATTCTGAAGATGAGTACTCAACAAGGAATTCTTGAAGGACAATCCATTACTCGCCCTCCTTACTTCAATGGCCAACACTATAGTTGGTGGAAGAATAGGATGGAGAACTATATACAAGTCAAAGACTATGAGTTATGGATGTTCATTAAGAACGGGCCTTTTGTTCCCATAAAAACCCTTCCTGAAGGAAAAACAGCTCCCAAAGAACCTCATGAGTTTGATGCCGAGGACTACAAAAAGATGGAGAAAAATGCCAATGCCAAAAAGCTTCTATATTTTGGCCTAGGACCCGATGAATACACTCGCATCTCTGAGTGTGAATCAGCCCAAGCTATCTGGAACGCCCTGCAAGTTGCTCATAAAGGTACGAGTCAGGTTAAACAATCTAGAATTGAGCTACTTATGCGACAATATGAGTTGTTTGATATGGGTGATCGTGAGACTGTGATGGATATGTATACACGGGTTACCCACATCACGAACGAGTTAAAATCCCTGGGAAGATCTTTCACCACTGAAGAGTTGGTGAGGAAAATCCTCAGAATTTTACCTCGTACGTGGAGGCCAAAGTAACAGCCATCCAAGAGGCTAAAGACATGAACAAGATCACCCTCGACGAGTTGATTGGTAATCTCCAGACCTATGAACTCCGAAAGAACTCATAACAAAGAGAGGAGTAAAAGAAGGATCGTGGGCTTGCCTTGAAAGCACATGAGGACACTGACTCTGACCTTGAAGATGAAGATATGGCCCTAATGTCCAGAAAATTCAAGAAATTCTTCAAAAAGGTAAAGGAGAACAACAAAAGAAAAGACTTCAGTAAGTCCAGAAACACCCCCAAAGAACAGCTCACAGGGTGTTTCAAGTGCGGCAAACCAGATCACTTAGTCAAAAATTGCCCTCTGCTTCGAGAAGATTAGATGCCCGAACACCCTCGAAAACAGGGTCGAAAACACCCTGTAAACAATCTGGGCAAGCGATTCTCGAAAGCTATGCTGGCTGCTTGGGGAGATCCCTCTGAGGATGAAGGAGAATCTGAAGCTGAAGAAGGGGTCGTAGCACTTATGGCACAAAGTGATTCAGATTCAGATGATGAATCAACAATCAACTTCCCAGATCTCAAGAACAAGGTACATGGTCTTAACAAAGCCACTTTAGAAGAACTTCTATATAATTTGATAGACACCTGTGCTGATCTAAAAAGAGAAGTTCGTGACCTAGAGCTTGAAAATGAAAATCTCAAAAATGAAAAACTCGGTTTACATGAGAATATTAACGTGCTTAGAGAAGACCTCTTTCTAAAAGAAGGCGATTATACACAAGTAGAGAAAAAACTCCTTGAAGTGGAAGAAATAGTTGAATCCCTGCTAAATGAAAAGCAGAGCTTGAATGCCACCATAGAAAAATTAGAAACTGATCTTGCCACAAACAAATGCTGGAACAAATCTTCACAAGCCCTTGATTGGTTAAACACTCATCACAGTAGAAACAAAAAGGGACTTGGTTACAAGCATAAACGGACTGTTTACCCAAATACATAGAAAGTATGCGGGATTACCTGAAAACATCGTTTGCTTTCATTGTGGTAAAACGGGTCATTATAGATACACTTGCCCTTTAAGAAAACATGCCAATGAAAAGAATGAAAGGTATGTGAAACAAATCTGGATTCGAAAAGATGAGCTTTACATGTTTAAAGGAATGGGACCCAAGTGGATTTGGGTTCCCAAAACTAACCCGTGATTTGTTTTGCAGGCTGAAGTGAGAGAGAACAACCTTACGAACAAACCCACTAACACCCTTGAAAACAGGCAGTTGTGGTTTGTTGATAGTGGGTGTTCATGGCACATGACTGGTGAAAGATCAAATTTTCTCTCACTTACAGCTTTGAATGGTGGGAGTGTAGCATTTGGAAATGGCAAGTCTGGGACAATTGTCGGTATAGGTAATATTGGTAAAACACTCTCCCACTCAATTGATAATGTGCACTTAGTTGATGGGTTAAAACACAATTTGCTAAGTGTGTCCCAACTGTGTGACAAGAACAACCTAGTACTGTTTTCAAAAACACGTTGCTTGGTTGTGAATGACGGCACGGGAGATGTTGTGTTGAGGGGGAAGCGATGTCAAAAATGTTTATAAAGTTTGTATTTCCACTCTTCCCCAAAATAATCTGACTTGTTTAAATGCATTAAATGATGATATAATGCTATGGCACATGAGACTAGGTCATGCAAGCCTGTCCTTGTTAAACAAACTTGTTTCCAAAGATTTGGTTGTGGGACTACCTTCCATCAAGTATAATGATGACAAGGTATGAGAAGCTTGTGCAAAAGGAAAACAAGTCAGATCTTCTTTAAAATCTAAAAAGTGTGTAAGCACTACCCTACCTCTTGAATTATTGCATATTGATCTATGTGGTCCCATGAGGATAGCTAGTAGAGGAGGGAAGAGGTATGTGCTCGTAATTGTGGATGATTACTCTTGATTTATTTGGACTTTATTCTTGACATCCAAGAATGAAACCTTTGAGAAGTTTATTGCCCTTCTCAAAAGGATTGAAAAGAGAGGAGGACACTCATTGGTAAGCTTGAGGTCTGATCATGGTACTGAATTTGAAAATGCAAGTTTTACAAACTTTTGTAATGAACATGGTGTTGATCATAACTTCTCAGCCCCGAGAACACCCCAGTAGAATGGGGTGGTTGAACGAAAAAATCGTACCCTAGAAGACATGACTAGAACAATGCTTATTCCTAGTGGTCTTCCTAAAAACTTTTGGGCAGAAGCCTTGAACACATCATGTTACATTATAAATAGATGCATGATTAGACCCATTTTGAACAAAACTCCTTATGAACTTCTCAAAGGCAGAAAACCCAACATTATGCATCTAAGAACATTTAGTTGTAGATGTTTCGTGCATAACAATGGGAAAGATGCCTTAGAAAAGTATGATCCAAGGAGTGATGAGGCAATATTTCTTGGTTGTTCCTCTCACAATAAGGCATACAAAGTCTTTAACAAAAGAACCTTGTGTGTTGAGGAAAGTGTGCATGTGTTTTTTGATGAATCTAACTCTTTGAATGAGAGTGATGCACAGGATGAAGAGTTTGAATTAGGTCTTGTCCAAAAGGAATCGTTGAACCAAGAAAAACAAGGTGAGAACCCCCTGAAGAAAACAGGTACAGAAGCTGTTCCTCAAAATGGCAGGCAAGGTGAGAACCAAACAGGGGGAAACACTGTTGAACCATGTTCGGAACCATGCTCTTCAGGAACAAGCTTGCAAACAGGTGCAGAAACAGGATCAGGAGGTGTTCTTGAGCCTGATCCTACACACGTTTCAGTTAGAACAGAGCATGTGTCTGTGGATCCACTTAATCCAAGATCATGGAAGCACCATAGTTCGCACCCTCTTGATCAAATCTTGTCAGATATTAATACTGGAGTGCAAACTAGATCTAAACTTAAGAATTTTTATGCTTTCTATGCTTTTCTTTCTAACATTGAGCCAAAAAGTGTGAATGAAGCTCTTGCAGATTCAGATTAGATCACGGCTATGTAAGAAGAGCTTCATCAATTTGAAAGAAACAAAGTATGGCACCTTGTACCTCGACCGCCTGAGAGAAAAATTATTGGAACCAAGTGGGTGTTCCGAAATAAGCTAGATGAGTCAAGAACAGTCACTAGAACAAGGCAAGGCTGGTTGTTCAAGGGTATAATCAAGAAGAAGGGATCGATTATGAAGAAACCTTTGCACCAGTTGCTAGAATTGAGGCTATTCGAATCTTAATAGCTTTTGCAGCTCATATGAAAATCAAGCTATATCAAATGGACGTGAAAAGTGCATTCCTCAACGGATACCTTAAAGAAGAGGTGTATGTCAAACAACCCCCTGGTTTTGAAAACAGTGAATTTCCTAATCATGTTTTCAAACTTGACAAAGCTCTTTATGGTTTAAAACAAGCTCTTAGAGCTTGGTACGAACGGTTGTCAAGTTTTTTAATTGAAAATGATTTTAGAAGAGGCAAGGTAGACAATACCTTGTTTCTAAAATCTAAGGGGGAACATTTATTGATTGTCCAAATATATGCTGATGACATTATATTTGGTGCAACTCATCATGATTTATGCAATGAATTTTCGAATATGATGAGGAGTGAGTTTGAGATGAGCATGATGGGTGAGCTTAACTTTTTCTTAGGCTTACAAATCAAGCAAACTCAAAACGGCACCATGATCCATCAACAAAAGTATATCAAGGAGCTACTTAAGCATTTTGGGATGGAGTTGGCCAAACCCGTAGACACTCCTATTTCTCCTTCAACCAGGTTGGTTATGGATGATGGGAGTCCCTCAATTGAGGAGAAACTCTATAGGGGCATGATTGGGGCACTCCTATACCTAACCGCTAGTAGACCAGATATTGTTTTTAGTGTTGGTTTATGTGCCCGTTTTCAGTCTAATCCTAAGGAAACTCATCTTAAGGCTGTGAAACGGATACTAAGATATTTGAAACATACACCCAATTTAGCTTTATGGTATCCTAGAGGTTGCAATCTTGATCTTGTTGGATATGCTGACACTGACTTTGCAGGATTCCTAGTTGATAGAAAGAGTACCTCAGGTATGGCTCACTTTCTTGGACCTTGTTTGGTATCTTGGGCTACCAAGAAGCAACATTCAGTTGCCATGTCCACAGCAGAAGCTGAATATGTTGTAGCAGCTTCATGTTATGCTCAACTGTTGTGGATAAGACAACAGCTTAAGGACTTTTGTGTTGACACTGGATGCATTCCTATTTTTTGTGATAATACTAGCGCTATTAACATTGCCAAAAACCCATGTCAACACCAAAGGACAAAACATATTGACATTCGACATCATTTCTTAAGAGATAATGTGGAAAAAGGCTTTATTTCAATAAATTTTTGCTCCACTGAAAATCAAATTGCTAATATATTCACTAAAGCACTGAGTAGATACCAATTCGAGAGAACCAGACTGGAATTGGGGTTGCTGAAAACACCCTGAGAACACCTGTTCTCAGAGTTAGACCAAGCTGACAAAAACACCTTATAATACCTGTTCTATCCCCTTGTTTGCAATTCTTGTTATCAAAACAGTGGTCTATGCTTAACGAATATGTGTAGTCTTATGTGCTACTATGATTATATGTGAAGACTGCTGCCTTGGGAGATGGAGAAAGAGTATTCATGACAGACCTTGGAATGAGAGAAGCATGTTCAAGAGTAGGCGGCTCGAACAGGTATGCCTTAATTGTCATTAACGTATGCTGCCTGCTTAAATTCTAGGTGTTCCCTAGGTGGCCCTTCATAACGGGTAGGGAATTTAAAAAACCCCCCTTGCGTGCGTCTGTCTTCCCCATCTTGCTCTCTCCTCTGTTCTTGCTTTCAAACCCTATCAAAACCCTCAAAACCCAAAATTCTTCCTTGCGATAATGGCTCCCAAAACTGATTCTTCATCAATCTCTAAGAGTAACAACATGATTATACCCTCGATTCCGGCTCCTCCTCGCCCAATTATCCACACAATATTCGGGTATCTCAATCGGTTAAACCTTAAAAGTATTGGGCTTGAGTTGAATGATATTCCCTACTCCTTCGGTTGGAAATTAGTGGTGTATGTGGGAACAATCCTTGTCCCATTTCTTCTGAAGCTGTTGCTGGTTCTTCGGGTTTCCAAGACCAATTCTTGGAGAACTCAGAAACCCTCTTTGGGGATTTTGAACCCTGTTCTTCTGCGCTATTCCTAGAAACAACCCAAAGAACAGGGGATGCGTTCTTCGATGATCTGTTCATGGATCTGAAGGAGGACTCTGGTGAGAAAACAGAAGAAAGTCCTGTCCAAGGGGATGACTCTGTTCCTCTAGTCTCTTAAACTGGAGAGAAGAGAAAAAGGGTGAAGATGGTGGCTAGGCGCACCCGAACGCCAAGAACACGACCACCACCAAGGTCTCGCCCCTCTCTAACTCCCTCTTCTCCTCCTTCTAAACCTTCTCGCAAATCTGCGAGAATAGATTTCAGATCGACCCCCAGATCCTCCAAACCTTCTGCTCCAGTTATTGAGGAGATTTCCTCTTCCTCCTCGAGCCTTTCTGGTTCTGATTCCGAGGATCCCTTCTTCAAACAAGGGACCCCCGTGTTCTCAGAATCCTCTGATGAACAAAACCCTTCAAAACCAATCACCACTTCTTCTAAACCTTCAGCCTCAAAAACACCCCTCAAGAGGAAACCGAAAACAACCCCTCTTTCCAAAACTGCATCCCCGGCTCCTCAAATCAAAAAGACCAAATTGTCCACTCCCTCTCCCCTGTCTGAGAAACACGCGCAATTCCTCCGGCGCAATGTTGTAAGGGGGAAGGTAGTGAACATACCCTTCCTTGAGGAACTTGGGCTGGGGGTGTTCTTGACCAAGCTTCGAGCCCAAGGCTGGCTTGAGTTGTTTGCAAACACCCAGCAAGGGTGTTCTGTGCCCGAGTTGGCTGACTTCTATGCCAACTGCTCTGTCACAAATGGGGTGGTGACAAGTGCTGTCAATGAGTGGCATTTCTCCTTCGATGCAGCCACTCTTGGTGACATTCTGGGCATCCCCTCCTGTGGATTTGCTGTGTATGTGAGGGAGGACAAAACTGTCCTAGAGACAGCCAGGCTCCTGGAGATATCCAAGCGGGTCAGCCAGAAACAGAGCCTGAGAACACCCTCCTCTGTAAAAAAGGGTGATCTGATCCCTCTTCACCAACTACTTTTCATGTTCGTCATTAAGAACGTGATTCCAAGGGGTCAAGGGAGAAACTCAGCAGACCTTTTTGATCAGTGCCTGATCGACTTCTTGGATAGGGAGGAACCCATAAATCTTCCTGCTATCATGATTCGCCACATTGGGCGAATTGCGAACACCACCCGAAACCATGATCTCGGGTATGGGTTCTTGCTGACCAAGGTGTTTGAGCACTTTGGTATTGAGCTTAAACGGAGAGTGCCAGCTCAACTGATTGATGAAATTGGCGTTGACACCCTAATGGGGTGTGACTTTGACGTTGGCCATGGGTCAACTCACAAATAGCGTCTTCGACTACCTCGACCTCCTGTTTCTGAGAAACCCAGTCCCACCGTTGAAGCTGTTCTTGAGGATAATGCACGCCTCAAAGAAGAGCTTTCTGCTGTGAAGTCTGCTCTTGAAGCAGAGAAGGCCATCTCAGCTAAACGCCACGAAGAACTCCTTGCACTCCTCTCTCATCTCGCTCCCAGTATTCCTACACTGCAATCAAGACCACACCCTACCCCTTGATTGTATAGATTGTTCTCTCGCTCTCCTCTCCTCCCCTTGTTGTTTTTCTTTGGCATTGCACTTGGCATTGTTCTCTGCGTGCTTACTTGTCGTAACTGTTTTGCAGCGACCCGTTACTTTTTTCTTTCAATGCTGTTCTTGCTTTTTAATGATGCCAAAAGGGGGAAGACGAACCGTTCCTTGTCAAATATTGACCCTCTTTCAATTTGGAACACTCCGACCTTAGTGGATAACCAAATCAATCAGCATACATGGTTCTCAAATTTATTTTCAATATTTGTCAATATGGTCACTTGGTTTGTCATCATCAAAAAGGGGGAATTTGTTGAGTTATTATATTTAGTTTTGATGATGACAAATCCAAGTGTAAAAAAATTGTCCAAGTAATGTTGCTCCAAACACGATCTCCAAACAGGCCTAACTGGTGTTTGTGATCTTTAATGTATTAACTGGTTTGCTACATGTGAGAACAAGTCTTCAAAACAGGTTTTACTTGGTGATTCTATATTAAGTCAAGAACACCACGTCGACAGCTGATTGTAAGGCATGTTCCTGAACTCTAGCAATGCAAAGAACAACCCCAGCAAACAAGGTGGCCTTGGTGTTCACAGCAGCTCTACAAATCTTGGACAAAATGACTGGTTCAAAACAAGAAGTCTTGGGTATATAGGTTTTATTTATTTAGACTCTTGTTAATATTCCAATATTGAAAACGTCATTTTAAACACCTCTTGAATCGGTATTTGCGCTAAGTGCTTCAGAACACCAGTTGCGAACAACCCTGCAAACAGGGTGCCTAGGGTGTTTCTGAACTGAAGTGGCCATACCCGGTTATCTTTGAAAATTCATTTCGGTTGGCCAAGATCTCCAGAATACTTTCTTTAAATTCCAAGATTGCTATTTTTTTGGAAAAGGATATTTCTTGAAAATATTATGGGAGATTTGCGAAAATAAGCTTTGGGAGATTTGCCAAAACTAAAAGATTCCCTTTGCCTATATTTTCGGATATGATAAAATTTCAAAAGCTGAAGATTTCTGGTTGTCATTTGAATCTTCTTCACGGCTATGGGAAAATAAGGGTTATCTCTTAAGATAACAAATCCCTTATATTTTGGGAAAAATTTATCACTAGCCGTTGGGGAGTATTTTTTGCTTGAAAATCGTTTTCCATACTTAGCTGATTCTTTCACCTCCCCTTGTTTTTGACCGTTGGATTTTGTGTTTAAAATCTCAGCATTTCACTCCCATTTGCATAGAGGAGAAAAGACGAGAAACATACACAACATACGCAAAAAAGGGAAAATTTCAAAAGTGGTTTTTCTAGTGAGAAGAATTTTTCGAGTTACGCTTGAGAAAAGAAAAACCGAGACAAGTTGTGTTTAAACTGAGCTTTCAAGATATTGGCATACTAGGACCTCATTGTACCTTACATCTGCTTAAATCAGAAGCACCCCCGTAAGGTGTTTTGTAACCCTGATCTTGGATCAGAAAAGTGAGTGAGTGGTCCTCAGTCGTGTGGACTTTGGACGTGTCCAATCTGGTGAGATTTGGACGTGGTGTAACCCTTCTTAGAGAAGAAGGTTACGTGGTTGCAAGTTGTAACAAGGTGTGTTACATTTGTAACGTGTGAAGCCCGTTAGTGAAAGTGGTTAAATCCTACACGAGGTAGGTCGTGGTTTTTCACACCTCAGTTGGGCTAGAGGTGTTTTCCACATAAAAATTGTGTGTGTGCTTTATTTTCCGCATTTATCTTGGTGATTTTCGCATTTGCAATATTTGAGAACACCCCCTGCAAACAAGTCACTTGGGTGTTTGTCATCTGAGAATAACCTCTGTGAGGGTGTTTGTTATTTACAACGCAAAAATCAGACACCATAATTCACCCCCCTCTTGTGGTTGTATACTCACGAATTTAACACAATATATATCATCCTCATCAACACTAGCATCAATAGAAATTGTCCCACCTACCTCGAACTCTGTCGACTGAGCTAAAGGGAAAGGTGTAATAGGAAAGGTCATGTTAAATGCAGTGTTGACCCTAAGGGTGCTACATAGGGATGGAATAACAACGAATGAAATAGTAAAGGGAGGTCAAGTACTTCCTCTAGCTTAGACCCTAGAGGAAGAAAAGGCACACTATCATCACATGAATCAGCATCAAGTCTATCTTATATGGTAGGTCATACTCCCAAATACGATTAACAAACTCAACTTGTTGCTCATTCATTGTCTCTGTCATGCTGGCAAGCCTAGCAAAACTATCAAGAGAAATATGATAAGGACAAGAATCACTGCCATGGCTAGAACAATGACAAATCTCACACATAAGAGGAGCACAATTAGGGATGTCAGGAGATGTGATGGAGGAATTAGTACAACTAGTCACAAATTCATAAGTATCCTGAGCCAAGCACTCAAGCAAACCCCAAGCTTCATCAATGTTTCTGACGTAAAATCCCACTGCTCCAAAAGAGTACGGGTCTCACAATTTATACCCTCATAAACTACATTCAAAATTTCCACTTCTCCAAGCAATAACCACAACGAGCCAAAAAAATCAAGTAATCTATCATAATATCTCTAGAATAACTCAATCTCACACTGAGGAAAGTGGAAAGTCGACGTTTTTTCAATTTGTTATTTTATTCTTTTTTAAATAAGAGCCTAGTCTAGAGTATTCAAGCGAACTTCAATTTGAAAGGAAAAAACTCCCTGACAATGGTGTCAAAAACTTGATAGGAAGTATTTAGATTTTAATATTTATAACCCCAAGTGCAACGTTTATCATCGAGTGTTCAGGGTGCCATCCATTGGGAGCTGGGTTTCAAGTACAGGGATTAGCTTAACTGTTTCAAACTAGGCTAAGTGAAAAGGAAGGAAAGACAATCTAAATAAAGCTAATAAACATATAACAATAGGCTTGGAGTTGCAATTTGGCCAATTGACGAACCAAATAATCGAGGCAAGTCCTAACCTACCAACCCTGTACTAAAAACTACATATGGTCAGTTGCAGCATCGAAGAGCACCAAAATATTCTTTTAAGGATCATGAGCTAGCCTAACTAGTCTAACCACATATTTTTATGGGGTTAACCTAATTAGATCATGATATTTGGAACAATCAGACATAGCTAGGATTAGGACTATTTTCATGTCCAAATCTTGATCATTCTCTCCCCCACACTAGCTAATGGACCTTATCTCTTGGCATAAGTCAATCACCCAAAAATATAGATGAAAGCTATCTCAAGCATTTTACTGAACACTTGGTGGGCATGAGAGAAAATTCTATGTTCAAGGCATAAATGGTGTGTGGTTAGCCTAATCCAAGATTGATTAACAATCAAGAGGCTAATTGCAATCCAAGCGAACAAAATCTAACTACTAATCATCATACAATCACAATTAAGCCTAAAATAAACAAAGCTAACAACTAAACTAATCAAGCATGAAATGGAGGAATAAACCTAATCTACTTGGATTAAAACAATTGCTAAACACAAAATTACAATGAAAACTAAACATTTAAACAAAATATAATCTAAATTAACTTGCTCAAATTAACAAAAGCAAGAACAAAAGATGACGTAGATAGAGAGAGAGAAGAGAAAACTTAGGCTTGATCGGCTTCAATGAAAATCTTCAACCTTGAATCCAAAGCAACCAAAATACAATCTAATCTACCTCATCTAATTCCCCATATTGGGGTTTGTATTGGCTAAAACTAACCTAAAACAAGCCTAAAAGTCTCCCTAGGAACCTCGAAAAAATCTTGAAGAAGGGCCTTTAAATACAAATTGAGCCGGGGGAAATAGTCGAGAAGAGTAGGGCCCCTAGTCATCACCAGCCATGACGGGGGTTGGCTAGGCAACGGACAACTGTCACCACCCCCGTGCCTAGCCACCTACAAGGTGGCAACGGTTGGGGATGGTGGCCGCGACTGCCCGTCATCTATTGCTTCCCGATCCTCCCGCTATTCATATTTCATTTTCACTCTTTTTTACGGTATTTGCTCAATTGAACTTATTGTCTATAAAAGTAAACAAAATAAGTAAAAAATCCTAAAGATCATATTGTTATACAAGCCAATAGTTAGGTGATAAAGACATGTAAAATACGACAATTTAGTATCAAACAGAGTGTGGCGGTGGGGTTGCCATTGTGTGAAAATGGGCTAATCTATGGTAACACTCATGATAGGAGATTCGCTTCGCATGGCTGGAATGTGTGCTGCTGACAGAACCATACTGATTACCTATACTCTGTGTAGGGTGGTTTTAAATCCAACTACAAGTGCCTTAGTTCAAGACATTTATATGTCACTACTATCCTTTAGATGGAAAACTGCTCATGCTAAGTGTAGGTTCAAACCTGTAAGGTATCTACACCTATTGCATGGCATTATATGTTCATTATATAAACATATTTTGTCCAATTTTTTGAAGTGTTTATAATTTTAAATCATGAAGGGGATTGCTGGAAAAATATGATTTAAAATTATTCATATATTTATTTTAATATTATTAAATGCTGTTTGACCAAATTATGGATTGGTCTTTCGTAACTCCCAAGTTATTTTGAGGTTTAAATTGTTTGTGACTGGTGGTCTTGAAGTTGATAATTTTGACTGGCTTCATTATGCAATAATGGATAGCCTACAATTTATCATTTCTTTTGCTATAAAAAGATGCTTTTGTGGGTTGCAACAAGGAGGAGCTTGGAATGGTGGAAACATAGAGTTCTAAGATTTTTCCTTCATGACTTGGAAGAAATGCAGTGATGATAATTAACTCATATTATTTTACAATATATTTTATTTTATCTTTTATATTTTAAGCATTTGGTGAGAGGTTGGTTCGGGCTCCCAGTTGCTGCATCTGAATAGGATCGACGGGTTGCCGTATCTTAGGAGGAGGCCACACTTAAATCAATAAATTTATCAGTGTAGTGGGGGCATTTCTTCTCCAAAGAAAGCATTTTAGTGTACTTCGACCCAGGCTACATCCAAACTCTATATATCTTCCTATGCCATTTCACCTATATTTTTATCATACTCTAATTCTAATACATTGATGTGGATGTAAACTTGATTTATTATTAATGTTCTTGTTGTATTTTATGTCAATACATGATCCTATTTTTTGATATATTGAATCCTAAATTAATAGAAAAGTTCTCCACTGATTTTCTAGTGTTTTTCACAAATATTTTCAACAATAATAAATATAACATTGTGCAAAACCCTTATTGTTGTCCACCAAAATAAATTAATTATTCTGATAAACAATAGCCTAGAATCCAATATGTTCTAAACTCAATAATTAAAGTATATAAAGTTAAAATTATGCTGCCATTAATATAACTGGTGAAAAAACGTAATTTTAATTTGGCTTATTTGTAACTGATTATTTAAAATATTTTACTAATGCATGTTTAATCTAAGAGTAAAAGTACTTATCCCATCAATTTTAATTAACTGTTCAAAATACTACTTGCTTCCATTCTGTTGATTTTTGAATCGCTATATATTTACTAAATGGCCGAATGCTGTTATTGCTTACTAATTAACAAGTAATGATAGAAATAAATAAATAACAACTTAAATTAATCAGATCTTATTGTATCAACTTCCATGCTATGTAGGATGACCACTTGTCAATCCAAAATATTTAGTATCCAGGGTTAGAAAAACAGTTTTTCAGTCATAGTAATTATTACAGTGAATATTTTTTGTAAAATTAGATACATAACGGGAAAGCTTATACACTAATTTCGTGTCATGAAATCATGACCAAAAATAAATATTTTGCCATTGGCATATTGAGTAACATATCTCAAGATTTGATCATATGTTAGTCCACTCATATATAGAAATTGAATTAACATTATGACCAAAGGAGGTGTATAAAAAGAAGGAGCTTTAGTTACAAGTATTTATCAATTACAAAAATTTGATGAAAAAATTCAAATATAATTAATCAACATATTTCTCCACGGAAATACAAAAAGTATCAAAGAGTTAAGAAGGAATAGAGAGTTGATGGCCATTTTTTACATATTTTTAATTAGTGTTAAGACTACTAAATCATTTTTTTTGGGGGGGGGGAAGTGGGGGACTGAAAAATATATATTAACAAAACTATGTAAAAATAACTATTTTGAATTCTAATTTTTTTCAAAATGATACGTGTAACATTCTTTGTCCATGATTTTACCACTATACTTAAAAAAAAAAGGCAGCCCAGTGCATAAGCATCCCGCGTGCACTCAGGGTCCGGGGAAGGGCCACACCCTTATAGGTGAATTGTAGGTAGCCTAATATGACTTTGTCAGTGGCTGATTTTACCACTATACTTGTAATATTAAAATTATGACAATAAAATTTACACATGTTTTAAGAAGACATTAACTCTTAAAATAAAAAAGAAGAAAAAAAAGATTAAATGCACAATTGAACTTGTAATGTTGGTACGCTTTCAATGCAAAATGAAACCTATAAGTTGAATCCTTACATTAATTTAATCTAACTGCTCTTACTAATATGTGACAATTAATATCTTTGTCCAATAATTTTAAAAAGAGAAATGAAAACAATATTTATATGCAATAATTGGTCGCCAAGTATCTAGCCAAGATGTGGTCACTCAATTTTATGTACCAAATTAATAACTAACATATATATATATATATATATATATATATATATATATATATATATATATATATATATATATATATATATTCCCGAACTTATGCATATTTAAATTTTTTCCTCAAAAATTTGGGATGTCAAGTGACACCCCATGGACTAACCTAGCCTTTCCTTCAACATTATCATTCATGGCCACCGTTGACCTTCAATTTCCTTCCTACTCATTGATATGGCATTGCGATTGGCTTCCCGTTGGACTGTTAATTGACCTTGGCAGTAAGGCAGTGGTGTGCACGTGGGACAAGTTAGGCCTCCATGACCTTCTCGTGGTTAGCCATGACACCAAACTTCGTGTTAAGTTGCCAAATCGATTCACTAAAGCTCTCAGTTTGCTTAGTTTGGGCATGGATGAAATTCTCCTTAAGCCTCTATAAATGAGATTTTTGTGGAGAAGATGGATTGAAGGGGGATCAATAGTGGAGACTTAGACGTTTGATAGTGTTTTGATGAGGTGGTTAGGGGCTCCTACATGGAAAATTGTGTCACTCCATCTTTGATTGAAAGAATCAGGGTGAGGGTTGTTGAGGGTCTTTAGTTGAAGTTATGAGTGGCATTGGCTTGCTTCATGGCCAAATTTTAAGAGGATAGGCCAAATTAATACTCAATGGCTATGTGACTTTGGGCATAACGCCCCAACTCGTAATTACTTAATTAACTTTAATTAGCTAATTGTTAGTGACTAATCTTTATAGTAATGTCGGGGTAGGACATTACTACCATCCTCAGAAGAACAAGTGTTGGAGTATAAAAGTGGGTATTGTTCCACATTAATAAAATTCAAAGAATATGATGGTGGTGATATCCCACATTGATGAAATTAAAGGGCTTGAGCATGTATTATAAGCTTGTGAGTTACTCCACGTATTGCCAATTGGTTTTGGGTTAGAACCTCATTTAAGCTTATATGCATGACTCTTTATTAATTTTGTTTATATCAATTAGGCAATTAACAAAGAGTCACAAGCTTAGGTGGAGTAACTCACAAGCTTGTATATATAACTCGTTTGTTGATAGCAAATTGATATAAAAATTTGACATGGTATCAGAGCGGTTGCTCGATCTTGATTTACCACCGTTCTTGTTTGATTAAAATCGTGTGCACGTGTTGGACCTTGTTAATATCCCACATGTGAGAGGGCGTGTTGGAGTATGAAAGTGGGTATTATCCCACATTGATAAAATTCAAAGAATATGATAGTAGGTGTTATCCAACATTGATAAAATTAAAGGGCTTGAGAATGTATATAAGCTTGTGAGTTACTCCACCTATTGCCAATTGATTTTGGGTTGAGACTTCATTTGAGCTTATATACATTACTCTTTATTAATTGCTCAATTGATATAAACAAAATTTAACAACATGGCTTGGTTGGCTATTTACGTAAGTATTATAATGACTCTTATGTTACAAGAGAAACAAATAACGTACAATTTTGCATATGTTCAACCTCAATGGACGTCCAATACTGCAAAACATACTTGTCCATGTTCTCTAAAACTTTATGGAATGTGACTATGAGTTCCTTTAAGTCCATTGAACGTGTCAATACTTTATTTTTGTTTTCCAAGGGCCTAAGAATCCCTGATACTCCCCCTGAAACACAAAAATATAAAAATATTCAGCTCAATATATTTACCCCTACACTATAAAGAAAATAAATTCATTTTCAGTGAGCAAAGCATTTTAATTTATTTTAGTTGAAAATCAACAGGAGAGAGCATTTTTATAAATTATTACCAGTTAGTATTTGCAAGTGGAATCCAAACTGATGAGCTCATATGTATATGGCGATCATTGGATAGGTGCACACCTCCTACGGCGATCGAGAAGCCTGAGGTGAAGTCGCGTGAGTGAGTTGATGGGCCTTAGCACTGACAACTAATAGTTGGTAGGTCTATTTGATTATATGACAAAACAATGTTGGAAAATGATTCCTTAAATATTTGCACATTGTGAAATTTTGATATTTAGAAAGACATCTGAATTTTAAAGGGTACATGCAGTAAACTACATGTCTTTTATAATCTCTCCCTCTCTTGTAAAATATTCGTTTGCAGCTCAACAATGACAAAAGTGGCCTCACTTCTATTTCAAATGAGTCTTCTATCGTTAGAATAGCTTTTGTGGTTAGAAGAGTTTAAATAATTCTTATTAATTACAATCTTAGCCAGTAAGTAGTCAATTTCCTTAGTAATTTTCTTGATTACCAATGCAGCAGCCATTATTCACTTAAGCACCAAAATTGATTTTTCTTCCATTTATTATTGATTAATCAAGTAGATTATGCTATCCCCCCTTCCTTCTTTTTATCACGATTATTAATAGTATTTAATATTCCCATGCTTATTATTGTGGCTGTTATTTTTGTTATGATTATTATCATTGTTAGTGTTAAGCTTGGCACTATGATATTTATTAAGATCACTATTTTACTTCACTATCCACTTTTCATACTGTAATGGCTTTCCATAAAGAAAGTTAGACTAAGTAAAGTAAAACCAATTCATAGGTTCGGTTTCATTGTCAATACGACATGCTTATTCTCAAAATTAATTTGGAAAGATGGTAATGTCTAAATTTGAACACAGGTCAGTTGGTTATTTCGATTAAAGCCAAAAAGATGAGTTGATAAGTCAAAGTGTGTTTGATAAGTGTTTGATGTTTTATATGTTGTTAATATACAAGCCATCACCTCTCAATGTATTTGACCATGTGATACATATCTTGTCTAGCCCAACCCACTTTGATAAGTGCAGTTGTTATATGAATCAAAGTCATTGAGTAAGGTTTGTCAAAGTCAATTGATTTAACTTTGGTGTGGTATCTTGCAAGTATAGCCCGATTATTGCATACATATGTTGTGCTACATATATGAACTACTTAAAGTAGGTGTAGTATCTTGCGAGTATTGCTGGCTTGTTGCATCCATATATTGTACTGAATATATTAACTTAAAGTATTTGATGTAACTTTGATATAGAACCTGATATGTCTTGATGTTATTATATCAAAGTCAGTTGATCTAACATTGAAATACATGTTTCACTGATAACATGTTTGTATATGTGATTAAACATGACAACTAAGACTTTTTATGTCATTGCATTTGTGTGCTTAAAGTATCTTGATCATAACCTTCGATGTCATTATGTCAATATGACCTTGAAATTCATGTTTGATTAGTACAAGATCTTGTATATTGATGAATATGCTTAATAACCTAGAAATATTCTAGGAATATTGTTTATATTCTTAGAATAATTATTATGCTTTTTGATTGTTAAATCATTATCTAAATCATGATCCGTTGAATTTGAAAAGTATCATTTTGAGTATTTTGATTGCATTTCTTATGCATAAAGTTGAACTATATTTTATTATGACAATATATTATTGTTATCTTATTTTATCCTTCAGATCACAGCAAAAGGTCTCACCTTATGTGATATTTAATATTTTTGGAAAGAATCTTTTACTAAAGATAGAGTGGATCATATCTTTGGTGCATTATACTTCGTTTCTAAACTAAGATCATAGTAAAAGATCTCACCTTATTGTTATATTGTTTTGTTGAAAGAAAGAATCATCAAATCAATCTTTGGTCCATTCGATTAATTATTTTGATCGATTTCAGTGAGATCCTTAAATGTTCAAATCAAGCATTGTCTAGCTCAAATCAAATCCCTTAATTTCATCAATCAAGAGCTAATTTTGGAAAGACCAAGGTTTGAATTAGAGATATTGAAAGCTGGATCCAAGTACATTGAAGATTTGACAAGATTTGCTACAACAGTCAGAAAGGTTTGAGCTAAGCCCATTGTAAAAACACAAGAATCACATTGTGAAATAGTGCCCAAGTGCAATCATCTTTAATACTCTGTTGTGTACTTGTGAGTTGAATATTTGGAAGGGACATTTGTAATAGGTAAGTTGAGGAACTTGCTTCTGTAGTTGGGAATTGAGAGGTCAATACTTACTGAGTGTGCTGGCGAGGATTGCTTTGTTGACTGAGCTTTGAACTCTAGATAGTGTGTAAAGTCAAAGTCATTTCCATGCACTTCTTTAGTGAACAAGAAGTGAAGATGATTAAATCTTGATGGAAGAAAAGTCTTAGGCAATGACTAGCCCTATTTGGAAGAGTGAACACTTGTGAATATATCTTGTATTTTGTATCTTTTTATTTCTACGTTAAATTTTCTATTCGAAGTCTTTTTTCTGAGATTGGTGACTAACCTGCAAGATTGCTGGTTGTGACATTGGCAGCTCATATTCAAAGTAAATTGTAATTTCTTCAAGTCTCAATTTTTTAGATATCATTCTATTAACCTCCTCTAGAGTCATATAACATTGACTTTTGGGGCCATCATGCTGTCTATCCTTTACTTGATCGGATCTCTAACAGTTATATCATTCTGTTAACCCATTTATACATAATTTCAACTTTTTATCATCTCCTTGTGGACCATTAATATATAAATTCATCACTCATAATATCTAAAATTCATCATGCTCATTGCCTTAATTAAGCTAAAAGGGTCAAGCTTCGTTATTTTCTGTAATCGCCATTTTCACTCAAGTTGCACACTAAATACCACTTAATCTCCCCAAATTAAACTCTAAAATTAAAGTTAAGTTGTTTGATTCCATAAACCCCACAATAACATCTCTCCCTTCCTACTATCTTTAACCTCAAGCTCATTTCTAATCCTTTCATAGCAATGTCCAACATACCTACCATCAACCTTTATTTAATTTTTCATTCAAGCATGAGAAAGATCCCTGGAAGTTTAATACTAACAACCCACATGTGATCAACCTCATGACCGATACTCAACCCCCAATTCTTTCATAACGACCCGCAAGCATCTACTCACCCAAACCATCAAAGTAATTATAATAAGTTCTAATTCACACAATTTAGCATTCAACCAAGCTAGAAAACATATTCATTAAGTAAATTAAGTAATAAAATGATGAAACGAATGAATGAGAACTTAGGATTCCCCTTTCAACCACTAAAGGAACAAAGCTAGGGAGCTAGAAAAAGGTTGTTTACATGGCCGGGGGCATCGAAGACTCAGCAGATAAGCAGCAGAAATGCAGCACTGTGGCTGGGCAGAGTAGGGGTGGGAATGGCCAATGCTGTGTGAAAAACAGGGGAGGGGTACGGGCTTGGTGAGAAAGATAGGGAGTATGTCACGGGGTGGGGGGTTGGGAAAAAACAAGCGGGGTTAAATTGAATCAATTTTTACCCAAAATCTACATATTTTCTTCTTTTTTCCTTACCCCTTTCAATTTCTAAAGAAAATTTCCCTCTTCAACTCACAAATATCCAAACCTTTACTTAAGGTATTGTTAATAACTTTATACATTATGTAGAAGAAAATTATAAGCATCACTGATATTAATTAATATGTTCTTTTGCATTTATTTCATTTTCTTTATTCTCAGCATTGTTTTATTTACATAACATTGGTGGCAAATTGTATAAAAAAAAGATAATATCTTTCATAAAAATTACAACTTTTACTCACTTTTATATATGTTCGAATCTTTGTCTACTTATAGGTTTTGATTGTATTTCCTAGGAAGAATGGCTAAATCTTATTTCAAGTCCTCTTTGTCATATCAGTGATCACATAGATATTTCAAATGTAATGCGGTGCTCAACTTAAACTAAAACAAAGTAAGGTAATTAGCATGTGTTAGGTTTGGGTCATTACAACGACAAAACTCCAACATTACAACATTTCCAATTAAAGCATTAGAGGTATCTCCACAACAAGGGGTTGAGCCATGTTGATCAGCCTTTAAAGCAAAGGAGTCCAACTTGCTTACCAACATTGTGAGAGCATTCAATTCATGCCGATGATTACTCTTCTTGTGAATTGATCCCTGATTTGATCGTTGATAGTTGTTGGAGGTCCTTTCTTCCAAAAGAGGTTTAGTGTCATTTGAGGATTGTGCATAAGAGATCTTAACCGATTATCTTAATCTATAGCATAATGTTCGATTTATTAACCAACCGGGGAATGGGGATACCTTGGGGAGGGCGTGGCCTTTGACGCACCTTAAACTTCTCTCAAACCTCACATAGTGACTTTCCATCATATTTAATCAAGGCAATGACAACACTTCTTAATTTAATCACTTTCCCCATAGATCAGTGCCTGGAATAAAAGACGTTAGATAAGGCATACCATGTGGTGCAGGCCTCTACATCGAAGTTCTAGATCCATGTCTTGACCTTGTTTCTCAAAGAGAATGGGAATGGCCATAGGTAGGTTGCATTATTTGAGACCACAATCACCTTTATGGTATCATACTTCTCCAATAAAATGTTAAATGATTGTTTGGATCTAACATCATTGGCCCTCCAAATTGGTCTTCTTAGAAGAGTTGAGATAGTGAGGGCCTGATCTTGATGTATTGGCCTCAACCGGAGGCTTCAATATGCTTATTGGCATTCTATTCACAGTTGGCATGGTAAAATCACGAAGGGGTGTGGCATTTAAGTTCCACCATTCTTGCATCCATTCTTTTTTCCAACACTCTCCCTCTCCGTACCTAAGTGGTCACTTCAATTTCGGAGTCAAAGGGAATAAGATTCATCCTGCTTTAACTCTTCTTGTGTATACACCAAAGACACTACCAATAGCTAATTCAAACACATAGAGAACTAAATACGTAAGATATCAAAATGAAAATAAAAGAAATAAAACCTATTCTCAAACTCCATAAAACCTTTGATATCAAAAGAATCCTAAACTCCCTGACAACCGGGCTAGAAATTGTTCGGAAGAAGTTTACATTTAACAACCGTAAGTGCATAGCGTAGCTATAGCCAGCGGGCAAGTTTGGGCTGTCCATAGAGAGTTATGTTTCAAGCATTCGAAGCCCCAAAGCTTTAGGGCTTGACAACTAGAAATTGAGTTTTGATTATGAAAACTAAACTAAGCCAAGAAAGATAAAAAGCAGCTTGGATTTTAATTTCGCCTCCTAAAGAATCAATCAATAATGATTAGTCTAACTTATCCAAGATATACTAGGATTCAAGATAGTAGGTTGTGCCATCAAAGCTCACCAAACTCTCTTTTGAGAGCCAAGGGCATTAATCTAATCAGTCAGACCATCTATTTTCTTCTGTTTATCCCAATTAGACTTTAAGAATAGCAATCATGGATATAGCTAGGATTAGAACTATTTTTTCATCAAAATCCTATCAACTAGTGGATAAGACAGAAAACTCTAATATACAACTATGAACTAAGCTGGTTGGGCCCCTAGCAAGATCAAATAACCATTGAAAAAGCTAATCACAATCAAAGCAACACAATTTACACTAATGAACATGAAGTCACAACTAAAACAAACAGCCGCAAACCTAACACATAAATAAACAAGTTTGAAAGAAAAAGAGAAACTAATTCTATCATGCATATAACAAACTAATTAACAAGAAATCACAATAAAAACTAAACATTTAAACTAAATATAATCAACATAAACACTAACAAAATCAAACAAGCATATAAACATAAAACAAAGAGAGAAAGAAAGAAAGCCTTGATAGTTTGAGCATACTCATCAAAGTCAACATTCATTGACATGAATAAGCCTAATCAACCCTTAAACTAACATTAATCTATCCTAATTTTCACTACCCTAATGCAATTTGAACTGGCCAAACTACCCTAGCACCAAGTTCTGAAGACCGAAATGAAAACACCCCAAAATATGAGCTGAATTATGCTTAAATAGACTCGAGGCTAGGCTTGATAAAGCTCATCGCATATGATAGGGGTAAGTTGTTTTGATGTTTGTGTAAATGAGCAGTAGATGTTAGCATGACCCTATGTCACTTCACATGACTCAGTTGTGTCACGGCACTATGGGCTACCTCCATCATAGCAACAAGTGTAGCATGGGGCATGCAAGGAGGCTTAGATATGGATGTTTGATAAACCTCTATTTTGACTTATTTTAGCCCCTATTTGATCCCTTTTTCACACTATTTTTATGTTGGATTTTGATGAGAAAGAGTTAAATTTATCTCTTGCCATCCACATTGTGCTTATAAAGTAGTTTTTCTTATTTTCAGGAGTTTCTGATGAGAAGATCAGGAAATCACTAGTTTTGATTGCCATGGTGACAGGCTTCAAGCAGGAAAAGAGGTTTAATGAAGTTCCGAGGGCCAGAAAAGTAAGATTGAAAGGCCCAAGAGAGTGTACGGTTGGTCATGTACTATGGCACAATTGTGGTGAAATCCTGCAGTGAAGCCTAGTTTTCCGAAGTTGTGTACGGGCAGCATTGCTGCAATGCACAGTCATGCATGGCAATGCATGGGAACCCATGCATCGCCACATGACTACGCACCTGCCTAGATTTTGCGACATTAAAACAGTTTTCAAACTTACTTTAGAGGCATCTTTTAGTTTATTAGAAAACACTTCTGGAAAGGCGTTGTCTAGGGTTTATTAGGGAGATTTTGAAGAGTCTTTTACCTTAGGTTTATCATCATTTGAAGATTATTGAATGATCATTACTGTATTTAATCCATGTTTGCTCCTCAATTCTCTCTTACTTTGTTACTGATTTTTTAAGGTTTTGTATTCATCATGTTTTTCAAGTTAGGTTTTGCTATACTAGTTGTTAATATGATTAGTGGCTAAATTTTCCAACTTAGGTTGGGATTAACGCCAACTATGCCTAATCGAATCATGATTTAGCGCCAAACCTTACTTGACCCAAGTTTGTGTTATTGAATTGTACTACACTCACCATGTGTTCGATGAATTGCTTGAAAGAGCATTCATATGTTTCTATTAGAGTTTAGGGGAATGTTGAAAGTTGAAATCTTTACCTAGTGTGACTTAGTGGATGACTAGGATTTTGATATGAAAACAATTGAAGTTCTAATTGGGATTCAAGATTATAGGTCATGTAATCTTTGGGCTTGTAATCCCATGAAAAAAGGAGACCATAGTTTGAGGATTAGTCTTCGACACTTGAAAGAGGGAGGAGATGGGCTAAATTGACCATGTATCCATTCTGGTTGTGAGCCAGGGCAAGTTTTATAGGGTTAGTAATTAATTTACTAGCATAGTGGTGTTGGTAATCCAACCTGAGTGCTTTAATCCTCTTATTTCTTAACACATTCTTAGGTGTTACCATTTTCTTGGTTGATAGTTGTATCTCCACACTTGATTTATATGGATTGAGTAGATCAATTAGTTTTTGTTAAATAAGATATCACGTTAATTTATACCCTTTTATTATCTGAAATTTGCTCAAAATAAATTAATATATTAGAATTTTAATGTATTTTTGTTTATTTTATAGAAATTGGAAAAACTTGTGAAAAAGATGAATAAATAACGCTCAAACGATTAATATTGGATCAAGTGGCGAGTAAGAAGACCAGCGCAAACACGTGAGCCTAGCTAGGGCAGCCTCTCGTCTCCCTTTCTCACTCAGCCTAGCATAGACGCCCCACACATGCCTCCTCACACACCTCTTCATGGTAGGCTTGCTAGTTTTCGTCTCGTGTGGTCCATCTGACTGCCATCCAAGGCCCAATCACACCTCCTGTAAGGTAATTTCGGGTCTAAATAAAAAGAACGCAAGCGTACAGCTTTTGCTATAGCACTTGAGGGTCAGGGACGAGGATGAGATTAAGGTCACGTTTTACCAACTTATTTTAAACAAAATTAAATTATCCTAACACTGAAATAGGCTAAAGTAGCTACTTATTTTATCTCTTCTTCACACTTTTTAAAAATGGAAACCAAATAAAGAAGGCATTCAAGCTAAATGAAAACGGTTCAAAACTGAGTACTTATATGCCCTATTCTAAACTTACTTGAGATACAAATCTACGTCATTGAGCTTTACTAGATAAATATAATAACGAGGTAAAATGAGACTAGAGGAATTGACATTTACTCGTTGAAATTACTGTTGTTTAACCAAACAGCAAAACGGCAGATTAGAATCAAAACAGGACCTAAACTAAGGCTGAATAAAGCAGTACCAAAATAAAACCACACCAGCAAGGCAAAACAGAAGCAAATAAGGGAATGGGACATATGAAATCATTCAGCAATTATCATCAAACTACCTGATTCCATCATCACCATCACTAGGGAAGGGGAAAAACTTACTACTCAATCACCATTCAACCATCATCCATTATCGTCAACAATCAAATTCCCAGCGGCAAGCAACAAAACCAATTTAATTAGATTAAATGAGCAGGGGAAAGCAGAGCAACAGGGGAGGGGAAAAACAGAATTGAAACAGAGCAAAAAGCCAAACCAGAACAGGTGAGGATCTGAATTCGACCATTCGTGACTCAGAAAATCAGAAACGAGCTTCAAGCTCATTCAAAAATGGCGGTCTCTCCATTAACTTTGCTTCGAACATTACCGAAATCAGGGGAAGGGGGTATCGCGAATCAATCGAACCTGAGCCTAAAACACTACGTTTAGAAGCTAAAATCAGGGCTGTCTACTCCAAATTATCAAAATAACGTTCGATTACATGAAATTAAAGCCCCAAAAAACGAATCTAAAATCGAGTTCAAGTTGGAAGAAACAAGGATCAAACCCTAAGTCAGTAATACTGAAATTAAAATGAAACTATCCTAAAATTAAATCTAAGAAACTAAAACTAAGCCTAAATAAAACCCTAAAATTGCTAGCCTCTTTCAATGGAGCCAATTACTTGAATTTATGCCCAGCCTTGCTTGAACCTGCACCATTCGATTGCGGAGGAAGTTGTGGATGGTCAAGATTGGGGATAGCAATGGTGATGCACTGGCAAGTTGTGAATGATGATGGCGATTGTGGTGATGGTGCTCTGGCATGGCCGAGGAGAGAGAGGGAGAAATCGCGAAGAAGAGATGAGGTTGAGAAATGAAGATGAGGGTCGGGAATTCTGGGTTGATTTCGGGGGGTTTGAAGACTGAGAGGAAGGAACGAGGAAATGAGAGAGTGAGAGTGAAGTGCATAGCACGCGTTATCACTAGGAGGGGAGTTTAGAAATCATGTGCACGGCATGTGCTTGGGCTGTGTATTGAGCCGGTCAAATTGGGCTAATTTCTTTCTTTTTTTTTCTTTCGTTATTTTCAATGGGTTCAAATAGGAACTGGGCCCAACAATCTGGATTACCTTGAGTGGAGTCGGCCCATATCTAGCATTTTTCTTGTATTTTTTGCATTTTTCCATAATTATTTGCCTTTTATTCAAACCTACAAAACAAAATAAAATCAAATAAAAATCTTAAAAATAAGACTATAATGAGCATAAAATAGGTGTAAAAGTATCGTAAAAATAGCACATTTTTGGCACGAACAAATGCCTCCACACAAAGATTTTTCTTGTTCTCGAGTAAAATAACTAATCTAACTAAAAGAAAATGAAAAATAAGAAAGAGAAATCCTAACTCACTGTCATAGGAATCATAGTTGCATTTAGCATATGCAACAAGCCTTTAAACCCATTGATTTCCCAAGTGGATTAGTAAGGTCTCCTGAGGGCTTTCAGGTGAAATACCCAAAAAAATTATTCCTCAAAACTAATATGTATAGAATTTGAGAAAGGTATATATATGTTCTAATCAACTAAATCACCCATATAGCCAAGTTATTAGCCCGTGTATATACAGAATGCACTTCAAAGCCCTCTGCCTCCTAAATGACATAAGAGCACTAATTTTTCATCCCACTATACATCAAGAATCTGAATCCATCCTGGTGCTAAGTGCATCATGATCCCAGAGCTTAGATTTACCAGAATTAGACTCAATCCCACTTGGCTGACACAACTGCATTATTATTATACTGACTCTGGAGGCAAGCTTTCCCAGTAGCAATATTGCCTCAAAAGGTAACACCCACTCTTTTTATTTTTCTTTTATTTTTCTTCTTTATTCATAATACACATTTTTTCCAACATTTTTTTCAAAGTAATCGTGTCATAAGCTAGTGGGAGAATCATTCATGGAAACCTAAAACCTAAAGATAATGACAAAGGAATAAACAAGGACTGGATTACACAATCTATACTGAGCAGCCAGAGTTAGAATTAGGGCTTATAATATCATATTGAGGTTGGAGACCTATCATGTTACATCCTACTTATATAGAAGCTAACAACAGAGGCACAGGGGATTCAAGCTAATCAGACATAGTACAAACATTCCGAAAAACAAAACCATAATCAAAATCGTTTTGGATTTTTCGAAAAAAATGGGCATCTCACCCCTACACCAAAACTTCACAATGTCCTCATTATGGGAACTAAGGCCCTGAAAAGCAAGCACATAAGTTATACACCTATAAAACCACATGAAACCACGAATATAAGCATGACGCCAATAAATATCACAAACAAAACCAAACACAAAATCACCAAAATAAAAATTAAAAATCAAAACTCAAACCAAAGCAAACACACATATTTACAAAAACCAAAAACCAAAATCACCAAAGACTAAAGAAAGCAAAACAAAACACATTCTAAATTAAAACAAACAAAGACCAAAACCAAACAAAACAAATCAAAACTGGACCGAAACGCAATATTCACTAAAATAAACGGAAAACCTAAACTAAGGACCTATTAAATCCCAAACTAAACCAAAAGAAACCTAAAACAAGACAAAAGGCGAAAGAAAAGAAAAATAAAATGAAAGACCAAAACAAAGTCACTAAAACACCAAAAAGGGAACAAAAGGAAACTATTAAACAAAAACTAAACCAAAGAAAAACCAAAACTTGCTAAACTAACACAAAATACAAAACCAAGGAAACAAAACACAAAAACAAGGAAACCAAACAAAGGAACTAAAACATACACAAGAACAATCCTAGATATTTACAACTAACAAATATTCACATAACCACAACACAACCAAGGGTGATTACAGCCCACACGGCTCACATTTCCCAAATTGCTCCTCAAGATTAATCACCTATCACAATTCACAGTCCTAAAGATCCACAACTAAGTACAAGAAAGAAAGAAAAGAAATGAAAAAGAGAAGAAGAGAGGGTGGAATGATCATTCCGGGTTGGATACAGGTTGTACTCAAACTATGCCTCACGAAGAGGATGAAACATGAGGCCTATGGAGCATCAGCCACTCCATATTAAGCCGAAAAGTGCACTCAAATCAAAGCTCGTTAAAGCATGTAACAACTTATCAAACAAAGAAGCCCAACTCTCAATAATATAGCAACAGTGAAAAGCAGTGAGTTAGAGCCAGAAAGAGTCCATCCACTTAGCCAATAAAGCATAAGTAAGGGCCCGCTTCAACTTATCAAACAGTTGGGCCCAATCAGAAATGAAATAAACATACTCAGAATGAGCCAGTATTGATGTCGTTGGCCCAGAAACTATGTCAGCGTGAACGAACAATTTAGGCAAAAGAATGGGTGCAAGGTTCACAAGTCTGTTAAGTCCCATATGTGAACAAGTCTAGTCTAAAGCAAAGTTCTTTGCGGCAATCTTCTTAGACTCAACAGAATCAGATTTGCAATATTCAAAAAGGAAGTCAGTTTGGATGGAGTCAAAAGAGAAGGACTCATAATCAATACAAACACCATCATCAGCACTTCCATGGATATCAAACTCACAAGAAAAAGATTCATATTCCACAAATAGAATATTATCATCTAATTCAAACAGAAGATCAGGAATGATGGTATCAAAAGAGAATGATTCATACTCGACATGAACAGCCACATCAAGACTGATAGTAACATCAAGCCCATATGAAAAAGATTCATATTTTGCATAAAGAATATTATCATCAAAGTCCAAAATAGTGAGTTCAATTACGTCATCATGTAACTCTTGTGCAATAGCTTTCGAATCATCTAAATCATGAGGCTCAATTTCAGATTTGATGCTTATATCTAACTCACTAACATTATTAGATTGTTCACCCACATCACATTCACAAAAGTCATTCAAAGTGGTGGGTAGGTCGGCATAGACTAAGATATCTTCAGTGACGTGTTTGGGTGAGCTAGTGTAGGGTGCAAGGTCTATTGATGGAGACGTAGGAAGATCACTCTCTTGTTCTAGATTAGGCAAACACATATGTTCATTCAAATCAGGCCTAGCAGAATCAGAGGGTTTAAAATTATCATAGAGACTAATGTCCAGTTCAGGAGGTCCTAGACTAGCATCAATCTCACTATAAGTCTCCCTATTTTGATTAAACATGGAGAACAAGCAACAATTCTCACTTTCATACTCTCTATCATTTCATCAGTCATATCATTAATCTTCTTTTCAAAACTTGCACATATGGCATCAATATGAGCACGACAAGACAAGTATACGCATCATGATCAGGAGATTCACAATAATAACACAAAACCGGAGACACACAAGAATAAGATGGACTATATGAATTCACAAAGTGATCTGAAGAGTAAGAATCAGCATGAAAATCATACTCTCCATGAGTTGGGTATCTAAAAGTCTCGTTAGCTTGTTCAAACGCATTGGTTTCCTATGCTAATTTTTCAAAGAAATCCCAAACCTCATTTTAAGTTTTGGATAAAAATTCTATTAAACCACCAGGACAAATTGATTCAATATAAGCCCTTGACTCAACATTTAGACCCACAGCATTGACCTCTCAAATTTTCCATTTTTCAAGCTTGTGATTCAATTAAGCACGATAATCATTAAGCCTTAAAAAATAACGCCAAAAAGGTTCATGCTCATATTGCAGGAAATTGAAAATCGGCATTTGAAATTTTTATAAAGTTTTTAAAATTTTTCAATTTTTAGGGGTTTTCAATTTTCATTTTTCTTGGGTTTTTGGATTTCCAAAATTTGTTTTTGTGGTTTTTCAAGTTTTTCTAATTTTTTTCAATTCTAAGCTTTTCCATTTTTTTAGTGATTTTGAAGTTCTTCAAATTTTTTTGGATTTTAACTTTATTGATTTTTTTTGGATTTTTGAATTTTTTTTCACAAAATGACTAAAGTAAGTAAAACGATGCCAAAATAAAGAAAGTTCGAATCGATACCAAGATGAAGTTACGACATGACCAAAATAAATCACTTAAACAAATCGCAACCAATAAACCAAATCACAACAGATAACGAGATAGACAAATCAAAGCAACGAGTAAGAAAGTAGCTAAGAAAATAAAAATATGATCTCATCTCATGCCGTCGTCCCTGGCAACGGTGCCAAAAACTTGTAAGCTAGCTTCGAGTGTAAATAAAAAGGCCGCAATTGTACAGCTTTCGCTGTAGTACTTGAGGGTCGTCTCCTCAGGAACGAGGATGAGATTAAGGTCACGTTTCACTAAATTATTTTAAGCAAAGTTAGATTATCCTAACACTAAAATAGGCAGAAGTAGCAACTTATTTTATCTCTTTTTCACACTTTTTAAAAATGGAAACCAAATAAAGAAGGCATTCAAGCTAAATGAAAATGGTTCAAAACTAAGTACTTATATGCCCTATTCTAAACTTACTTGACATACAAATCTGCGTCATTGAGCTTTACTAGATAAACATAATAACGAGGTAAAATGAGACTAGATGAATTGACATTTACTCATTGAAATTACTGTTGTTTTAACCAAACAGCAAAATGGCATATTAGAATCAAAATAGGACCTAAACTAAGGCTAAACAAAGCAGTACCAAAACAAAACCACACTAGCAAGGCAAAACAGAAGCTAACAGGGGAATGGGACAAATGAAATCATTCAGCCATTATTATCAAACTATCTAATTCAATCATAACCATCACTAGGGAAGGGGAAAAACTTACTACTCAATCATCATTCAACCATCATCCATTATCGTCAACAATCAAATTCCCAGCGGCAAGCAACAGAACCAATTTAATTAGATTAAATGAGCAGGGGAAAGCAGAGCAACAGAGGGGGAGAAAAACTGAATTGAAACAGAGCAAAAAGCCAAATCACAACAGGTGAGGGTCTGAATTCGGCCATTCGTGACTCAGAAAATCAGAAACGAGCTTCAAGCTTATCCAAAAATGGCAGTCTCTCCATTAACTTTGCTTCGAACATTACCGAAATCAGGGGAAGGGGATATCGCGAAATCAACAGAACTTGAGCCTAAAACACTATGTTTAGAAGCTAAAATCAGGGCTGTCTACTCCAGATTATCAAAATAACGTTCGATTACATGAAATTAAAGCCCAAAAAAATGAATCTAAAATCGAGTTCCAGATGGAAGAAACAAGGATCAAACCCTAAGTCACTAATACTGAAATTAAAATCAAACAATCCTAAAATTAAACCAAAGAAACTAAAACTAAACCTAAATAAAACCCTAAAAGTCTTAACCTCTTTCAATGGAGCCGATTACTTGAATTCATACCCAGCCTTGCTTCGACATGCACCGTTCGATTAGGGGGGGGAGTCGTGGATGGTCAAGATTGGGGACAGCAATGGTGATGCACTGGCAAGTTGTGAATGATGATGGCGGTTGTGGTGATGGTGCTCTGGCATGGTCGAGGAGAGAGAGGGAGAAATCGCGAAGAGAGGGAGAGATGAGGTTGAGAGATGAAGATGAGGGTCGGGAATTCTGGATTGATTTCGGGCGTTTGAAGACTGAGAGGAAGGAGTGAGGAAATGAGAGAAAGTGAGAGTGAAGTGCACAACACGCGTTATCACTGGGAAGGGAGTTTAGAAATCACGTGCATGCCTGGGCTAGGTATTAGGCCGGTCAAATTGGGCTAATTTCTTTCTTTTTTTTCTTTCATTATTTTCAATGGGTTGAAATAGGAACTGGGCCCAGCAATCTGGATTACCTTGAGTCGAGTCGGCCCATATCCAGCATTTTTCTTGTATTTTTTGAATTTTTCCATAATTATTTGCCTTTTATTCAAACCTACAAAATAAAATAAAATCAAATAAATACCTTAAAAATAGGACTATAACAAGCATAAAACAGGTGTAAAAGTACAGTAAAAATAGCACATTTTGGCACGAACAAACGCCCCCACACTAAGATTTTGCTCGTCCTCGAGTAAAATAACTAAACTAACTAAAAGAAAATGAAAAACAAGAAAGAGAAATCCTAACTCACTGTCGTAGGAATCATGGTTGCATTTAACATATGCAACAAGCCTTTAAACCCATTGGTTTCCCAAGGGGACTAGTGAGGTCTCGTGAGGGTTTTCAGGTGAAATACCCAAAAAAATTATTCCTCAAAACTAATATGTACAAAATTTGAAAAAGGCATATATACGTTCTGATCAACTAAATCACCCATATAGCCAAGTTATTAGCCCATGTATATACAGAATGCACTTCAAAGCCCTCTGCCTCCTAAATGATATCAGAGCACTAGTTTTTCCCCTCACTATACATCAAGATTCTGAATCCATCCTGGTGGTAAGTGTACCATAATCACACGACTTAGATTTACCAGAATTAGACTTAATCCCACCGGGCTGACACAACTGCATTATTATCATACTGACTCCGGGAGCAGACTTTCCAGGTAGCAATATTACTCCAAAAGGTAACACTCAGTAGCGCGTGCCTCAAAGGGATATTTGTCATTCCAAATTTTATTCGATCTCTTTTTATTTTTCTTTTATTTTTTTCTTTATTCATAATACTTATTTTTTCCAAATTTTTTTTCGAAGTAATCGTATCACAATCTAGTGGGAGAATCATTCATGGAAACCTAAAACCTAAAGATAATGATGAAGGAATAAACAAGGACTGGATTACACAATCTATACTGAACAACTGGAGTTAGAATTAGGGCTTATAATATCACATTGAGGTTGGAGAACTATCATATCACATCCCACTTATATACAAGCTAACAACCGAGGCTTAGGGGATTCAAGCTAATCAGATATAGTACAGACATTCCCAAAAACAAAATCAAAATCAAAATCTTTTTGGAATTTTTGAAAAAAATGGGTATCTCAACCCCACACCAAAACTTCACAATGTCCTCATTATGGGAACTAAGGCACTGAAAAGCAAGCACATAAGCTATACAACTATAAAATTACATGGAACCATAAATATAAATACAAACTAGGACACCAATAAAAATCACAAACAAAACCAAACACAAAATCACCAAAATGAAAATTAAAAATCAAAACTAAAACCAAAGCAAACACACATATTTACAAAAACCAAAAACCAAAATCACCAAAGACCAAAGAAAGCAAAACAAAACACATTCTAAATAAAAACAAACAAAGACCAAAATCAAACAAAACAAATAAAAACTAGACCAAAATACACATATTCGCTAAAATAAAGTCAAAACCAAAACCAATGACCTACTAAATCCCAAAATAAACCAAAAGAAACCTAAAACGGGACAAAAGGCGAAAGAAAAGAAAAACAAAATGAAAGACCAAAACAAAGTCACTAAAACACCAAAAAGGGAACAAAAGGTAACTATTAAACAAAAACTAAACAAAAGAAAGACCAAAACTTGCTAAACACACACAAAACACAAAACCAAGGAAACAAAACACAAAAACAAGGAAACCAAACAAAGGAACTAAAACATACACAAGAAGAATCCTAGATATTCACAACTAACAAATATTTACATAATCATAACACAACTAAGGGTGATCACAACCCACACGGCTCAATATTTCCCAAATTGCTCCTCAAGATTGATCACCCATCACAATTCACAGTCCTAAATATCCACAACTAAGTACAAAAAAGAAAGAAAACAAATGAAAAAGCGAAGAAGGGAGGGTGGAACTATCATACCAGGTTGGATACAAGTTGTACCCAAACTGTGCCTCATGAAGAGGATGCAACATGAGACTTATGGAGCATCAACCGCTCCATATTAAGCTGAAAGTGCACTTAAATCAAAGCTCGTTAAAGCATGTAACAACTTACCAAACAAAGAAGCCCAACTCTCAATAATATAACAACAGTGAAAAGCAGTGAGTTAGAGCCAGAAGGAGTACATCCACTTAGCCAATAAAGCACAAGTAAGGGCCCGCTTCAACTTATCAAACAGTTGGGCCCAATCAGAAAGGAAATAAACATACTTAGAATGAGCCAGTATTGAGGTCGTTGGCCTAGAAACTATATCAGCATGAACGAACAACCTAGGCAAAAGAATGGGTGCAAGGTTCACAAGTCATATCATTAATCTTCTTTTCAAAACTTACGCATGTAGCATCAATATGAGGACGATAAGGACAAGTATGAGCATCATGATTAGGCGATTCACAATAATAACACAAAACGGGGGGCACACAAGAATAAGATAGGCCATATGAATTCACAAAGTGGTTTGAAGGATAAGAATCAGCTTGAAAATCATACTCTCCATGAGTTGAGTATCTAAAAGTCTCGTTAGCTTGTTCAAACGTATAGGTTTCCCAAGTTAATTTTTCAAAGAACTCCCAAACCTCGTTTTGAGTTTTAGATAACAATTCTATTAAACCTCCAGAACAAATTGATTCAATATAGCTCGTTGACTCAACATTTAGGCACACAGCAATGACCTCATAAACTTTCCATTTTTCAAACTTGCGATTCAGTTGAGCACGATAATCATTAAGCCTTAAAAGATAACGCCAGAAAGGTTCATGCTCATATTGCAGAAAATTGAAAACTGGCATTTGAAATTTTTATAAAGTTTTTAAAATTTTTAAATTTTTAGGGGTTTCCAATTTTCATTGTTTTTGGGTTTTTGGATTTTCAAAATTTTTTTTGTGGTTTTCAAGTTTTTCTTATTTTTTTCAATTTTAAGCTTTTCCATTTTTTAGTGATTTTGAAGTTTTTCAAATTTTTTTGGATTGTAACTTTTTTTATTCTTTTTGGATTTTTGAATTTTTTCACAAAATGACTAAAGTAAGTAAAACGATACCAAAATAAAGAAAGTAAGAATCGATACCAAGATAAAGTTATGAAATGACTAAAATAAATCACTTAAACAAATCACAACTAATAAACCAAATCATAACAAATAACGAGATAGACAAATCAAAGCAACGAATAAGAAAGGAGCTAAGAAAATAAAAATATGGCCTAATCTCATGCCGTCGTCCCCTACAAAAATACCAAAAACTTGGGAGGTAATTTCGAGTGTAAATAAAAAGGCCGCAAGCGTACAGCACTCACTGCAGTACTTAAGGGTCGTCTCCTCAGGGACGAGAATGAGATTAAGGTCACATTTCACTAAATTGTTTTAAACAAAATTAAATTATCCTAACACTGAAATTGGCTAACGTAGCTTCTTATTTTATCTTTTTTCGCACTTTTTTGAAATGGAAACCAAATAAAGAAGGCATTCAAGCTAAATGAAAACGGTTCAAAACTAAGTACTTATATGCCCTATTCTAAACTTACTTGACATACAAATCTGCATCATTGAGCTTTACTAGATAAGCATAATAACGAGGTAAAATGAGACTAAAGGAATTGACATTTACTCATTGAAATTACTATTGTTTTAACCAAATAGCAAAATGGTAGATTAGAATCAAAACAGGACCTAAACTAAGGCCAAACAAAGCAATACCAAAGCAGAACCACACTAGCAAGGCAAAACAGAAGCAAACAGGGGAATGAGACATATGAAATCACTCAGCCATTATCATCAAACTACCGAATTCAATCATCACCATCACTAGGGAAGGGGAAAAATTTACTACTCAATCACCATTTAACTATCATCCATTACCATCAACAATCAAATTCCCAGCGGCAAGCAATAGAACGAATTTAATTAGATTAAATGAGCAGGGGAAAGCAGAGCTACAGGGGAGGGCGAAAGTAGAATTGAAACAGAGCAAAAAGCCAAACCAGAACAGATGAGGGTTTGAATTCGATCATTCATGACTCAGAAAACCAGAAACGAACTTCAAGCTCATCTAAAAATGGCGGTCTCTCCATTAACTTTGCTTCGAACATTACCGAAATCAGGGGAAGGGGATATAGCGAAATCAATCGAATCTAACCCTAAAACACTACGTTTACATGCTAAAATCAGGACTGTCTACTCCAGATTATCAAAATAATGTTCGATAACATGAAATTAAAGCCCAAAAAAACGAATCTAAAGTCGAGTTCAAGAGGGAAGAAACGAGGATCAAACCCTAAGTCACTGATATTGAAATTAAAATTAAATTACCCTAAAATTAAACCTAAGAAACTAAAACTAAACCTAAATAAAACCCTAACAGTCCTGACCTCTTTCAATGGAGCCGATTACTTGAATTGATGCCCATCCTTGCTTCAACTTGCACCGTTCGATTGGGGGGGGAGGGGAGTCGTGGATGGTCAAGATTGGGGACAGCAATGGTGATGCACTGGCAAGTTGTGAATGATGATGGCGATTGTGGTGATGGTGCTCTGGCATGGTCGAGGAGAGAGAGAGAGAGAAACCGTGAAGAGAGAGAGGGATGAGGTTGAGAGATGAAGATGAGGGTCGGGAATTCTGGGTTGATTTGGGGGGTTTGAAGACCGAGAGGAAGGAGTGAGGAAATGAAAGAAAGTGAGGGTGAAGTGCACAGCATGCGTTATCGCTGGGAAGGGAGTTTAGAAATCACGTGCATACCTGGGCTGGGTACTGGGCCAGTGAAATTGGGCTAATTTCTTCCTTTTTTTTCTTTCATTATTTTCAATGGGTTGAAATAGGAACTGGGCCCAGCAATCTGGATTACCTTGAGTCGAGTCGGCCCATATCCAGCATTCTTCTTGTATTTTTCGCATTTTTCCATAATTATTTGCCTTTTATTCAAACCTACAAAACAAAATAAAATCAAATAAATACCTTAAAAATAGGACTATAACGAGCATAAAACAGATATAAAAGTACCGTAAAAATAGCACATTTTTTGCACGAACAAATGCCCCCACACCAAGATTTTGCTCGTCCTCAAGTAAAATAACTGAACTAACTAAAAGAAAATGAAAAATAAGAAAGAGAAATCCTAACTCACTGTCGTAGGAATCATGGTTGCATTTAGCGTACGCAACAAGCCTTTAAACCCATTGGTTTCCCGAGTGGACGAGTGAGGTCTCGTGAGGATTTTCAGGTGAAATACCCAAAAAAATTATTCCTCAAAACTAATTTGTACAGAATTTGAGAAAGGTATATATACGTTCTAATCAACTAAATCACCCATGTAGCCAAGTTATTAGCCGGTGTATATACAGAATGCACTTCAAAGCCCTCTGCCTCCTAAATGGCATCAGGGCATTAGTTTTTCGTCTCACTATATATCAAGATTCTGAATCCATCCTAGTGGTAAGTGTACCATCATCCCACGGCTTAGATTTACCAGAATTAGATTCAAATGGTAACACCCAGTAACGCGTGCCTAAAAGGGATATTTGTTATTCCAAATTGTATTCTATCTCTTTTTATTTTTCTTCTTTATTCATAATACACATTTTTTCCAACATTTTTTTCAAAGTAATCGTGTCATAAGCTAGTAGGAGAATCATTCGTGGAAACCTCAAACCTAAAGATAATGACGAAGGAATAAACAAGGACTGGATTACACAATTTATACTGAGCAACTGGAGTTACAATTAGGGCTTATAACATCACATTGAGGTTGGAGACCTATCACGTCACATCCTACTTATATACAAGCTAACAACAGAGGCATAGGAGATTCAAGCTAATCAGACATAGTACAAACATTCCCAAAAACAAAACCAAAATCAAAATCTTTTTGGATTTTTTGAAAAAAATGAGCATCTCAACCCAACACCAAAACTTCACAATGTCCTCATTATGGGAACTAAGGCATTGAAAAGCAAGCACATAGGCTATACAACTATAAAATCACATGGAACCACGAATATAAATACAAACTAGGACACCAATAAAAATCACAAACAAAACCAAACACAAAATCAACAAAATGAAAATTAAAAATCAAAACTAAAACCAAAGCAAACACACATATTTACAAAAACTAAAAACCAAAATCACCAAAGACCAGAGAAAGCAAAACAAAACACATTCTAAATTAAAACAAACAAAGACCAAAATCAAACAAAACAAATCAAAACTAGACCAAAACACACATATTCACTAAAATAAAGTCAAAACCAAAACCAATGACCTACTAAATCCCAAAATAAACCAAAAGAAACCTAAAATGAGACAAAAGGAAAAAGAAAGGAAAAACAAAATGAAAGACTAAAACAAAGTCACTAAAACACCAAAAAGGGAACAAAAGGCAACTATTAAACAAAAACTAAACCAAAGAAAAACCAAAACTTGTAAACACACACAAAATACTAAACCAAGGAAACAAAACACAAAAACAAGGAAACCAAACTAAGGAACTAAAACATACACAAGAACAATCCTAGATATTCACAACTAACAAATATTCACATAATCATAACATGACCAACGGTGATCACAACCCGCACGGCTCAACATGTCCCAAATTGCTCCTCAAGATTAATCACCCATCACAATTCACAGTCCTAAATATCCACAACTAAGTACAAAAAAGAAAGAAAGCAAATGAAAAAGCGAAGAAGGGAGGGAGGAACGATTATACCACGTTGGACACAGGTTGTACCCAAACTATGCCTTATGAAGAGGATGCAACATGAGGCTTATGGAGCATCAACTGCTCCATATTAAGCTGAAAAGTGCACTCAAATCAAAGCTCGTTAAAGCATGTAACAACTTATCAAACAAAGAAGCCCAACTCTCAATAATATAACAATAGTGAAAAGCAGTGAGTTAGAGCCAGAAAGAGTACATCCACTTAGCCAATAAAGCACAAGTAAGGGCCCGCTTCAACTTATCAAACAGTCGGGCCTAATCAGAAAGGAAACGAACATACTTCAAATGAGCCAGTATTGAGGTCGTTGGCCTAGAAACTATATCGGCATGAACGAATAACCTAGGCAAGAGAATGGGTGCAAGGTTCACAAGTCTGTTAAGTCCAATACGCGTATAAGTCTGGTCTAAAGTAAAGTTCTTAGTGGCAATCATCTCATACACAACAGAATCAGACTTGCAATATTCGAAAAGGAAGTCAGTTTGATTGGAGTCAAAAGAGAAGGACTCATAACCAACACAAACACCATCATCAGCACTTCCATGGATATCAAACTCGCAAAAAAAAGATTCATATTCCACAGACAAAATATTATCATCTAATTCGAACAAAGGGCCAGGAATGATGGCATCAAAAGAGAATGATTCATATTTGACATGAGCACCCACATCAAGACTTTTAGTAACATCAAGCCCATATGGAAAAGATTCATATTTTGCATAAAGAATATTATCATCAAAGTTAAAAATAGTGAGTTCAGTTAAGTCATCATGTAACTCTTGTGAAATAGCTTTCGAATCATCTAAATCATGAGGCTCAATTTTGGGCGTTATGCTTATATCTAACTCACTAACGTTATCAGATTGTTCACCCACATCACATTCACAAAAGTCGTTCAAAATGGCGGGTAGGTCGACATAGACTAAGATATCTTTAGTGACATTTTTGGGTGAGCTAGTGCAAGGTGCAAGGTCTGTTGATAGAGGCATACGAAGATCACTATGTTGTTCTAGATTAGTCAAACACATGTGTTCATTCAAAACAGGCCTAACAGAATAAGAGGGTTCAAAATCATCATAGAGACTAATGTCCGGTTTAGGAGGCCCTAAACTAGTATCAATCTCACTATAAGTCTCCCTATTTTGATTAAAACATGGAGAACAAGCAACAATTCTCACTTTCATGCTCTCCATCATTTGATCAGTTATATCATTAATCTTCTTTGCAAACTTACACATGTAGCATCAACATAAGCACGATAAGGACAAGTATGAGCATCATGATCAGGATATTCACAATAATAACACAAAACAGGGGGCACATAAGAATAAGATGGGTCATATGAATTCACAAAGTGGTCTGAAGGGTAAGAATCAGCACGAAAATTATACTCTCCATGAGTTGGGTATCTAAAAGTCTCATTAGCTTGTTCAAATGCACTAATTCCTCAAGCTAATTTTTCGAAGAAATCCCAAACCTCATTTTGAGTTTCAGATAACAATTCTATTAAATTTCCAGGACAAATTGATTCAATATAACTCCTTGACTCAACATTTAGACCCACTGTAATGACCTCACAAATTTTCCATTTTTTGAACTTATGATTCAGTTGAGCACGATAATCATTAAGCCTTAAAAGATAACGCCAGAAACGTTCATGCTCATATTACAGAAAATTGAAAACTTGCATTTGAAATTTTTATAAATTTTTAAAATTTTTCAATTTTTAGGGGCTTTCAATTTTCATTTTTTTTAGGTTTTTGGATTTTCAAAATTTTTTTTGTGGTTTTCAAGTTTTTCTAATTTTTTTCAATTTTAAGCTTTTCCTTTTTTTAGTGATTTTGAAGTTTTTCAATTTTTTTGGATTTTAACTTTTTAAATTTTTTTGGATTTTTGAATTTTTTCACAAAATGACTAAAGTAAGTAAAACGATACCAAAATAAAGAAAGTAAGAATCGATACCAAGATAAAGTTACGAAATGACCAAAATAAATCAGTTAAACAAATCACAACTAATAAACCAAATCACAACGAATAACGAGATAGACAAATCAAAGCAACGAATAAGAAAGGAGCTAAGAAAATAAAAATATGACCTAATCTCATGCTGTCGTCCCCTGCAACGGCACCAAAAAATTATGAGGTAATTTCGATGTAAATAAAAAGGCCGTAAGCGTACAGCTTTCACTGCAGTACTTGAGGCTCGTCTCCTCAGGGATGAGGATGAGATTAAGGTCGCGTTTTACTAAATTATTTTTAAAAAAATTAAATTATCCTAACACTGAAATAGGCTAAAGTAGCTACTTATTTTATCTCTTTTTCACACTTTTTTGAAATGGAAACCAAATAAAGAAGGCATTCAAGCCAAATGAAAATGGTTCAAAACTAAGTACTTATATGCCCTATTCTAAACTTACTTGACATACAAATCTGCATCATTGAGCTTTACTAGATAAACATAATAATGAGGTAAAATGAGACTAAAGGAATTGACATTTACTCGTTGAAATTACTGTTGTTTTAACCAAATACCAAAATGGTAGATTAGAATCAAAACAGGACCTAAACTAAGGCCAAACAAAGCAATACCAAAGTAAAACCACACTCGCAAGGCAAAACAGAAGCAAACAGGGGAATGGGACATATGAAATCATTCAGCCGTTATCATCAAACTACCTAATTCAATCATCATCATCACTAGGGAAGGGGAAAAACTTACTACTCAATCACCATCCAACTATCATCCATTATCATCAACAATCAAATTCCCAGCGGCAAGCAACAGAACCAATTTAATTAGATTAAATGAGCAGGGGAAAGCAGACCCACAGGGGCGGGGGAAAGTAGAATTGAAACAGAGCAAAAAGCCAAACCAGAATAGGTGAGGGTCTGAATTTGATCATTCGTGACTTAGAAAATCAGAAACGAGCTTCAAGCTCATCCAAAAATGGCGATCTCTCCATTAACTTTGCTTCAAACATTACCGAAATCAGGGAATGAGGATATCGCGAAATCAATCGAACCTGAGCCTAAAACACTATATTTACATGCTAAAATCAGGACTGTCTACTCCAGATTATCAAAATAATGTTCGATTACATGAAATTAAAGCCCAAAAAAACGAATCTAAAATCGAGTTCAAGAGGGAAGAAACGAGGATCAAACCCTAAGTCACTAATATTGAAATTAAAATTAAACTACCCTAAAATTAAACCTGAGAAACTAAAACTAAACCTAAATAAAACCCTAAAATTCCTAACCTCTTTCAATGGAGCCGATTACTTGAATTTATACCCAGCCTTGCTTCGATTTGCACCGTTCAATTGGGGGGGGGAAGTCGCGGATGGACAAGATTGGGGACAACAATGGTGATGCACTGGCAAGTTGTGAATAATGATGGCGATTGTGGTGATGGTGCTCTGGCATGGTCGAGGAGGGAGAGAGAAACCGAGAAGAGAGAGAGAGAGACAGAGAGAGAGAGAGAGAGAGAGATGAGGTTGAGAGATGGAGAGGAGGGTCGAAAATTTTAGGTTGATTTCGGGGGTTTGAAGACCGAGAGGAAGGTGCGAGAAAATGAGAGAAAGTGAGAGTGAAGTGCACAGCACGCTGGAAGGGAGTTTAGAAATCACGTGCGCGGCACGTGCCTGGGCTGGCTATTGGGACGGTCAAGTTGGGCTGATTTCTTTCTTTTTTTTCTTTCGTTATTTTCAATAGGTTGTAAAAGGAACTGGGCCTAGCAATCCAGATTATCTTGAGTCAAGATGGCCCATATCTAGCATTTTTCTTGTATTTTTCGCGTTTTTCCATAATTATTTCCCTTTTATTCAAAACCTACAAAACAAAATAAAATCAAATAAAAATCTTTAAAAAACGATTATATCAAGCATAAAACAGGTATAAAAGTACCGTAAAAATAGCACATTTTTGGCATGAACAAATGCTCCCACATCAAGATTTTGCTCGTCCTCGAGTAAATAACTAAACTAACTGAAAGAAAATGAAAAATAAGAAAGAGAAATCCTAACTCATTGTCGTAGGAATCATGGTTGCATTTAGCATATGCAACAAGCCCTTTAAACCCCTCGGTTTTTCAAGTGGACGAGTGAGGTCTCGTGAGGGTTTTCAGGTGAAATACCCACAAAAATTATTCCTCAAAACTAATATGTGCAAAATTTGGGAAAGGTATATAAACATTATAATCAACTAAATCACCCATGTAGCCAAGTTATTAGCCTGTGTATATATAGAATGCACTTCAAAGCTCTCTGCCTCCTAAATGACATCAGAGCACTAATTTTTCACCTCACTATATATCAAGATTCTGAGTAAATCCTGGTGCTAAGTGTATCATCATCCTAGGACTTAGATTTACCAGAATTAGACTAAATCCCGCTTGGCTGACACAACTACATTATTATCATACTGACTCTGGAAGCAAACTTCCCCAGTATCAATATTTTCCCAAAAAGGTAATACCCAGTAGTGCGCCCCTCAAAGGGATATTTGTCATTCCAAATTTTATTCTATCTCTTTTTATTTTTCTTTTATTTTTCTTCTTCATTCATAATACACATTTTTTCCAAATTTTTTTTTCAAAGTAATCGTATCACAAGCTAGTGGGAGAATCATTTATGGAAACCTAAAACCTAAAGATAATGATGAAGGAATAAACAAGGACCGGATTACACAATCAATACTGAACAACTGGAGCTAGAATTAGGGCTTATAATGTCACATTAAGGTTGGAGACCTATCATGTCACATCCTACTTATGCACAAGCTAACAACTGAGGCACAGGGGATTCAAGCTAATAAAATATAATACTAACATTTCCAAAAACAAAGCTAAAATCAAAATCTTTTTGGATTTTTTGAAAAAAAGGGCATCTCACCCGCACACCAAAACTTCACAATATCCTCATTGTGGGAACTAAGGTGCTGAAAAACAAGCACATAAGCTATGCAATTATAAAACCACATGAAACCACGAATATAAATACAAAATAGGACACCAATAAAAATCACGAGGAAAACCAAACACAAAATCACCAAAATGAAAGTTAAAAATCAAAACTAAAACCAAAGCCAACAGACATATTTACAAAAATCGAAAACCAAAATCACCAATGACCAATGAAAGCAAAACAAAACACATTCTAAATTAAAATAAACAAAGACCAAAACCAAACAAAACAAATCAAAACTAGACCAAAACACATATATTCACCAAAATAAACTCCAAACCAAAAGCAATGACCTACTAAATCCCAAAATAAACCAAAAGAAACCTAAAACGACACAAAGGGCAAAAGAAAAGAAAAACAAAATGAAAGACTAAAACAAAGTCACTAAAACACCAAAAAGGGAACAAAAGGAACCTATTAAATAAAAACTAAACCAACGAAAAACCAAAACTTGCTAAACTAACACAAAATACAAAACCAAGGAAACAAAACACAATTACAAGGAAACCAAACAAAGGAACTAAAATATACACAAGAACAATCCTAGATATTCACAACCAACAAATATTCACATAATCATAATGCAGCCAAGGGTGATCACAACCCACACGGCTCAACATTTCTCAAATTGCTCCTCAAGATTGATAACCCATCACAGTTCACAGTCCTAAATATTCACAACTAAGTACAAAAAAGAAAGAAAAGAAATGAAAAAGAGAAGAAGGGAGGGTGAAACGATCATACAGGTTGGATATAGGTTGGACGCAAACTATGCCTCACGAAGAGGACGCAACATGAGGCTTATGAAGCATCAGCCACTCCATATTAAGTTGAAAAGTGCGCTCAAATCAAAGCACGTTAAAGCATGTAACAACTTATCAAACAAAGAAGCCCAGCTCTCAATAATATAGCAACAGTGAAAAGTAGTAAGTTGGAGCCAGGAAGAATACGTCCACTTAGCAAATAAAGCACAAGTAAGGGCCCGCCTCAACTTAACAAATAGTTGAGCCCAATCAGAAAGGAAATGAACATACTTAGAATGAGCTAGTATTGAGGTCGTTCGCCTAGAAACTATATTAGCATGAACAAATAATCTAGGCAAAAAAAATGGGTGCAAGGTTCACAAGTCTCTTAAGTCCAATAAACGTATAAGTCTGGTCTAAAGCAAAGTTCTTAGTGGCAATCATCTCAAACTCAACAGAAATAGACTTGCAATATTCAAAAAGGAAGTTAGTTTGGTTGGACTCAAAAGAGAAGGACTCATAATCAACACAAACACCATCATCAGCACTTCCATCGATATCAAACTCACAAGAAAAAGATTTATATTCAAAAAGATTCATATTTAACAACAGAATATTATCATCTAATTCAAACAGAAGGTCAGGAATGATGGTATTAAAAGGGAACGATTCATATTCAACATGAACACCCACATCAAGACTTTTAGCAACATCAAGCCCATATGAAAAAGATTCATATTTTGCATAAAGAATATTATCATCAAAGTCCAAAATAGTATGTTCAGTTACGTCATCATGTAACTCTTGTGAAATAGATTTCGAATCATCTAAATCATGAGGTTCAATTTCAGGCATAATCCTTATATCTAACTCACTAACATTATCAGATTGTTCACCCACATCACATTCACAAAAGTCGTTCAAAATGGCGGGTAGGTCGACATAGACTAAGATATCTTCATTGACATTTTTGGGTGAGCTAGTGCAAGGTGCAAGGTCTGTTGATAGAGGCATATGAAGATCACTATGTTGTTCTAGATTAGTTAAACACATGTGTTCATTCAAATCAGGCCTAGCAGAATAAGAGGGTTCAAAATCATCATAGAGACTAATGTCCAGTTTAGGAGGCCCTAAACTAGTATCAATCTCACTATAAGTCTCCCTATTTTGATTAAAACATGGAGAACAAGCAACAATTCTCACTTTCATACTCTCTATCATTTGATCAGTTATATCATTAATCTTATTTTCAAACTTACACATATAGCATCAACATAAGCACGATAAGGACAAGTATGAGCATCATGATCTGGAGATTCACAATAATAACGCAAAACAGGGGGCACATAAGAATAAGATGGGTTATATGAATTCACAAAGTTGTCTGAAGGGTAAGAATCAGCATGAAAATCATACTCTCCATGAGTTGGGTATCTAAAAGTCGCATTAGCTTGTTCAAATGCATGGATTCCTCAAGCTAATTTTTCAAAGAAATCCCAAACCTTATTTTGAGTTTTAGATAACAATTCTATTAAACCTCCAGGACAAGTTGATTCAATATAACTCCTTGACTCAACATTTAGACCCACTGCAATAACCTCACAAATTTTCCATTTTTTGAACTTATGATTCAGTTGAGCACGATAATCATTAAACTTTAAAAGATAACGCCAGAAAGCTTCATGCTCATATTACAGAAAATTGAAAACTGGCATTTGAAATTTTTATAAAGTTTTTAAAATTTTTGAATTTTTAGGGGTTTTCAATTTTCATTTTTTTTTGGTTTTTGGATTTTCAAAAATTTTTTTCTGGATTTCAAGTTTTCCCAATTTTTTTCAATTTTAAGCTTTTCCATTTTTTAGTAATTTTGAAGTTTTTCAAATTTTTTTGGATTTTAACTTTGTTAATTCTTTTTGGATTTTTGAATTTTTTCACAAAATGACTAAAGTAAGTAAAACGATACCAAAATAAAGTAAGTAAGAATCGATACCAAGAAAAAGTTACGAAATGACCAAAATAAATCACTTAAACAAATCACAACTAATAAACCAAATCACAATGAACAACAAGATAGACAAATCAAAGCAACGAATAAGAAAGGAGCTAAGAAAATAAAAATATGACCTAATCTCATGCCGTCGTCCCCTGCAACGGTACCAAAAACTTGTGAGGTAATTTCGAATGTAAATAAAAAGGCCGTAAGCGTACAGCTTTCACTGCAGTACTTGAGGCTCGTCTCCTCAGGGATGAGGATGAGATTAAGGTCACGTTTTACTAAATTATTTTTAAAAAAATTAAATTATCCTAACACTGAAATAGGCTAAAGTAGCTACTTATTTTATCTCTTTTTCACACTTTTTTGAAATGGAAACCAAATAAAGAAGGCATTCAAGCCAAATGAAAATGGTTCAAAACTAAGCACTTATATGCCCTATTCTAAACTTACTTGACATACAAATCTGCATCATTGAGCTTTACTAGATAAACATAATAATGAAGTAAAATGAGACTAAAGGAATTGGCATTTACTTGTTGAAATTACTGTTGTTTTAACCAAATAGCAAAATGGTAGATTAGAATCAAAACAGGACCTAAACAAAGGCCAAACAAAGCAATACCAAAGTAGAACCACACTAGCAAGGCAAAACAGAAGCAAACAGGGAAATGGGACATATGAAATCATTCAGCCATTATCATTAAACTACCTAATTCAATCATCATCATCACTAGGGAAGGGGAAAAACTTACTACTCAATCACCATCCAACTATCATCCATTATCATCAACAATCAAATTCCCAGCGGCAAGCAACAGAACCAAGTTAATTAGATTAAATGAGCAGGGGAAAGCAGAGCTACAGGGGAGGGGGAAAGTAGAATTGAAACAGAGCAAAAAGCCAAACCAGAATAGGTGAGGGTCTGAATTCGACCATTCGTGACTTAGAAAATCAGAAACGAGCTTCAAGCTCATCCAAAAATGGCGGTCTCTCCATTAACTTTGCTTCAAACATTACCGAAATCAGGGAAAGGGGATATCGCAAAATCAATCGAACCTGAGCTTAAAACACTACGTTTACATGCTAAAATCAGGACTGTCTACTCCAGATTATCAAAATAATGTTCGATTACATGAAATTAAAGCACAAAAAAACGAATCTAAAATCGAGTTCAAGAGGGAAGAAACGAGGATCAAACCCTTAGTCACTAATACTGAAATTAAAATTAAACTACCCTAAAATTAAACCTGAAACCCTAAAATTCCTAACCTCTTTCAATGGAGCTGATTACTTGAATTTATACCCAGCCTTGCTTCGATTTGCACCGTTCAATTGGGGGGGGAAGTCGCTGATGGACAAGATTGGGGACAACAATGGTGATGCACTAGCAAGTTGTGAATAATGATGGCGATTGTGGTGATAGTGCTCTGCCATGGTCGAGGAGAGAGAGAGAAACCGAGAAGAGAGAGAGAGAGAGAGAAATGAGGTTGAGAGATGGAGAGGAGGGTGGAAAATTTTGGGTTGATTTCGGGGGTTTGAAAACCGAGAGGAAGGAGCGAGAAAATGAGAGAAAGTGAGAGTGAAGGGCACAGCACACTGGAAGGGAGTTTAGAAATCACGTGCGCGGCACGTGCCTGGGCTGGCTATTGGGACGGTCAAGTTGGGCTGATTTCTTTCTTTTTTTTTTCTTTCGTTATTTTCAATAGGTTGTAATAGGAACTGGGCCTAGCAATCCATATTATCTTGAGTCGAGTCGGCCCATATCTAGCATTTTTCTTGTATTTTTCGCATTTTTCCATAATTATTTCCCTTTTATTCAAAACCTACAAAACAAAATAAAATCAAATAAAAATCTTTAAAAAATGATTATATCGAGCATAAAACAGGTATAAAAGTACCGTAAAAATAACACATTTTTTGCACGAACAAATGCCCACACACCAAGATTTTACTCGTCCTCGAGTAAATAACTAAACTAACTAAAAGAAAATGAAAAATAAGAAAGAGAAATTCTAACTCATTGTCGTAGAAATCATGGTTGCATTTAGCGTATGCAACAAGCCCTTTAAACCCCTCGGTTTTCCAAGTGGACGAGTGAGGTCTCGTAAGGGTTTTCAGGTAAAATACCCACAAAAATTATTCTTCAAAACTAATATGTGCAAAATTTGGGAAAGGTATATAAACACTATAATCAGCTAAATCACCCATGTAGCCAAGTTATTAGCCTGTGTGTATATAGAATGCACTTCAAAGCCCTCTGCCTCCTAAATGATATCAGAGCACTAATTTTTCACCTCACTATATATCAAGATTCTGAATAAATCCTGGTGCTAAGTGTATCATCATCCTAGGACTTAGATTTACCAGAATTAGACTAAATCCCACTTGGCTGACACAACTACATTATTATCATACTGAATTTAGAAGCAAACTTCCCCAGTAGCAATATTTTCCCAAAAAGGTAACACCTAGTAGTGCGCCCCTCAAAGGGATATTTGTCATTCCAAATTTTATTCTATCTCTTTTTATTTTTCTTTTATTTTTCTTCTTCATTCATAATACACATTTTTTCCAAATTTTTTTTTCAAAGTAATCGTATCACAAGCTAGTGGGAGAATCATTTATGGAAACCTAAAACCTAAAGATAATGATGAAGGAATAAACAAGGACCAGATTACACAATGAATACTAAAACAACTGGAGCTAGAATTAGGGCTTATAATGTCACATTGAGGTTGGAGACCTATCATGTCACATCCTACTTATGCACAAGCTAACAACTGAGGCACAGGGGATTCAAGCTAATTAAATATAATACTAACATTTCCAAAAACAAAGCTAAAATCAAAATCTTTTTGGATTTTTTGAAAAAAACGGACATTTCAACCCCACACCAAAACTTCACAATATCCTCATTGTGGGAACTAAGGTGCTGAAAAACAAGCACATAAGCTATACAACTATAAAACCACATGAAACCACGAATATAAATACAAACTAGGACACCAATAAAAATCACAAGCAAAACCAAACACAAAATCACCAAAATGAAAATTAAAAATCAAAACTAAAACCAAAGCAAACAAACAAATTTACAAAAACCAAAAACCAAAATCACCAATGACCAATGAAAGCAAAACAAAACACATTCTAAATTAAAATAAACAAAGACCAAAACCAAACAAAACAAATCAAAACTAGACCAAAACACATATATTCACCAAAATAAACTCCAAACCAAAACCAGTGACCTACTAAATCCCAAAATAAACCAAAAGAAACCTAAAACGACACAAAGGGCGAAAGAAAAGAAAAACAAAATGAAGGACTAAAACAAAGTCACTAAAACACCAAAAAGGGAACAAAAGGAAACTATTAAACAAAAACTAAACCAAAGAAAAACCAAAACTTGCTAAACTAACACAAAATACAAAACCAAGGAAACAAAACACAAAAACAAGGAAACCAAACAAAGGAACTAAAATATACACAAGAACAATCCTAGATATTCACAACCAACAAATATTCACATAATCATAGCACAACCAAGGGTGATCACAACCCACACGGCTCAACATTTCCTAAATTGCTCCTCAAGATTGATAACCCATCATAGTTCACAGTCCTAAATATCCACAACTAAGTACAAAAAAGAAAGAAAAGAAATGAAAAAAAGAAGAAGGGAGGGTGAAACGATCATACCAGGGTGGATATAGGTTGGACGCAAACTATGCCTCACGAAGAGGATGCAACATGAGGCTTATGAAGCATCAGCCACTCCACATTAAGTTAAAAAGTGCGCTCAAATCAAAGCACGTTAAAGCATGTAACAACTTATCAAACAAAGAAGCCCAGCTCTCAATAATATAGCAACAGTGAAAAGTTGTGAGTTGGAGCCAGAAAGAGTACTTCCACTTAGCCAATAAAGCGCAAGTAAGGATCTACCTCAACTTAACAAATAGTTAACCCCAATCAGAAAGGAAATGAACATACTTAGAATGAGCCAGTATTGAGGTCGTTGGCCTAGAAACTGTATTAGCATGAACAAACAATCTAGGCAAAAGAATGGGTGCAAGGTTCACAAGTCTGTTAAGTCCAGTATACGTATAAGTCTGGTCTAAAGCAAAGTTCTTAGCGGCAATCATCTCAGACTCAACAGAAATAGACTTGCAATATTCAAAAAGGCAGTTAGTTTGGTTGGAGTCAAAAGAGAAGGACTCATAATCAACACAAACACCATCATCAGCACTTCTATCGATATCAAACTCACAAGAAAAAGATTCATATTCAAAAAGATTCATATTCAACAAACAGAATATTATCATCTAATTCAAACAGAAGGTCAGGAATGATGGTATTAAAAGAGAACGATTCATATTCAACATGAACAACCACATCAAGATTTTTAGCAACATTAAGCCCATATGAAAAAGATTCATATTTTGCATAAAAAATATTATCATCAAAGTCCAAAATAGTATGTTCAGTTACGTCATCATGTAACTCTTGTGAAATAGCTTTCGAATCATCTAAATCGTGAGGTTCAATTTCAGGCGTAATCCTTATATCTAACTCACTAACATTATCAGATTGTTCAGCCACATCACATTCATAAAAGTCGTTCAAAGTGGCAGGTAACATAGACTAAGATATCTTCAGTGACATCTTTGGGTGAGCTACTGTAGCATGAAAGTGTCTGTTGATAGAGGCATACGAAGATCACTATGTTGTTCTAGATTAGTCAAACACATGTGTTCATTCAAATCAGGCCTAGCAGAATAAGAGGGTTCAAAATCATCATAGAGGCTAATGTCCAGTTTACGAGGCCCTAAACTAGTATCAATCTCACTATAAGTCTCCCTATTTTGATTAAAACATGGAGAACATGCAACAATTCTCACTTTCATACTCTTTATCATTTGACCAGTTATATCATTAATCTTCTTTTCAAACTTACACAAGTAGCATCAACATAAGCATGATAAGGGCAAGTATGAGCATCATGATCAGGAGATTCACAATAATAACACAAAACAGGGGGAACATAAGAATAAGATGGGTCATATGAATTCACAAAGTGGTCTGAAGGGTAAGAATCAGCACGAAAATCATACTCTCCATGAATTGGGTATCTAAAAGTCTCATTAGCTTGTTCAAATGCATGGATTCCTTAAGCTAATTTTTCAAGGAAATCCCAAACCTCATTTTGAGTTTTAGATAACAATTCTATTAAACCTCCAGGACAAGTTGATTCAATATAACTCTTTGACTCAACATTTAGACCCACTGCAATAACCTCACAAATTTTCCATTTTTTGAACTTATGATTCAGTTGAACCCGATAATCATTAAGCCTTAAAAGATAACGCCAGAAAGCTTCATGCTCATATTACAGAAAATTGAAAACTGGCATTTGAAATTTTTATAAAGTTTTTAAAATTTTTTAATTTTTAGGGGTTTTCAATTTTCATTTTTTTTTTTTGGTTTTTGGATTTTCAAAAACTTTTTTCTAGTTTTCAAGTTTTTCTAATTTTTTTCAATTTTAAGCTTCTCCATTTTTTAGTGATTTTGAAGTTTTTCAAATTTTTTTGGATTTTAACTTTTTTATTTTTTTTTGAATTTTTGAATTTTTTTCACGAAATGACTGAAGTAAGTAAAATGATACCAAAATAAAGAAGGTAAGAATCGATACCAAGATAAAGTTATGAAATGAACAAAATAAATCACTTAAACAAATCATAACTAATAAACCAAATCACAACGAATAACGAGATAGACAAATCAAAGTAACAAATAAGAAAGGAGCTAAGAAAATAAAAATATGACCTAATCTCATGCCGTCATCCCCGGCAGTAGTGCCAAAAACTTGTAAGGTAATTTCAAGTGTAAATAAAAAGGTCACAAGCGTACAGCTTTCGCTGTAGTGCTTGAGGGTCGTCTCCTCAGGGACGAGAATGAGATTAAAGTTACGTTTTACTAAATTATTTTAAACAAAATTGAATTATCCTAACACTGAAATAGGCTAAAGTAGCTACTTATTTTATCTCTTTTGTTCACACTTTTTTGAAATGGAAACCAAATAAAAAAGGCATTCAAGCTAAATGAAAATGGTTCAAAACTAAGTACTTATATGCCCTATTCTAAACTTACTTGACATACAAATCTGCGTCATTGAGCTTTACTAGATAAACATAATAACGAGGTAAAATGAGACTAAAGGAATTGACATTTACTCGTTGAAATTACTGTTGTTTTCCCCAAATAGCAGAATGGCAGATTAGAATCAAAACAGGACCTAAACTAAGGCTAAACAAAGCAATACCAAAACAAAACCACACTAGCAAGGCAAAACAGAAGCAAACAGGGGAATGGGACATATGAAATCATTTAGCCATTATCATCAAACTATCTAATTCAATCATCGTCATCACTAGGGAAGGGGGAAAACTTACTACTCAATCACCATTCAACCATCATCCATTATCGTCAATAATCCAATTCCCAGCGGCAGGCAACAGAACCAATTTCATTAGATTAAGTGAGTAGGGGAAAGCAGAGCAACAGGGGAGGGGAAAAACAGAATCGAAATAGAGCAAAAAGCCAACCCAGAACAGGTGAGGGTCTGAATTCGACCATTCGTGACTCAAAAAATCAGAAACAAGCTTCAACTCATCCAAAAATGGGGGTCTCTCCATTAACTTTGCTTCGAACATTACGGAAATCAGGGGAAGGAGATATCACGAAATCAATCGAACCTGAGCCTAAAACACTATGTTTACAAGTTAAAATCAAGAATGTCTACTCCAGATTATCAAAATAACGTTCGATTATATGAAATTAAAGTCCAAAAAAATGAATCTAAAATTGAGTTCAAGATGGAAGAAACGAGGATCAAACCCTAAGTCACTAATACTAAAATTAAAATCAAACTACCCTAAAATTAAACCTAAGAAACTAAAACTAAACCTAAATAAAACCCTAAAATTCCTAACCTCTTTCAATGGAGCCAATTACTTGAATTTATAACCTGCCTTGCTTCGACTTGCACCGTTCGATTGGGGGGGGAGTCGTGGATGGTCAAGATTGGGGACAGCAATGGTGATGCACTAGCAAGTTGTGAATGATGATGGCGATTGTGGTGATGGTGCCCTGGCATGGTCGTGGGGGGGAGAGAGAGAGAGATCGCGAAGAGAGAGAGAGATGAGGTTGAGAGATGGAGATGAGGGTCGGGAATTCTGGGTTGATTTCGGGGGTTTGAAGACCGAGAGGAAGGAGCGAGGAAATGAGAGAAAGTGAGAGTGAAGTGCACAGCACACATTATCGCTAGGAAGGGAGTTTAGAAATCACGTGCACGGCACGTGCCTGGGCTGGGTATTGGGCCGGTCAAATTGGGCTGATTTCGTTTTTTTTTTCTTTCATTACTTTCATTGGGTTGAAATAGGAACTAGGCCCAGCAATCCAGATTACCTTGAGTCGAGTCGGCCCATATCCAGCATTTTTCTTGTATTTTTCGCATTTTTCATAATTATTTGCCTTTTATTCAAACCTACAAAATAAGATAAAATCAATTAAAAACCTTAAAAATAGGACTATAATGAGCATAAAACAGGTGTAAAAGCACCTTAAAAATAGTACATTTTTGGCACGAACAAATGCCCCCACACCAAGATTTTGCTCGTCCTCGAGTAAAATAACTAGACTAACTCACTGTCGTAGGAATCACGGTTGTATTTAGCGTATGCAACAAGCCTTTAAACCCCTTGGTTTCCCAAGTGGATGAGTGAGGTCTCATGAGGGTTTTTAGGGTGAAATACCCAAAAAAATTATTCCTCGAAACTAATATGTACAGAATTTGAGAGGTATATACACGTTCTAATCAACTTAATCACCCAGCAGCCAAGTTATTAGCCCGTGTATACACAGAATACACTTCAAAGCCCTCTGCCTCCTAAATCACATCAGAGCACAAATTTTGTACCCCACTGTACATCAAGATTCCGAATCCATCCTGGTGCTAAGTGTATCATCATTCCAGGGCTTAGATTTACCAGAATTAGACTCAATCCCACTTGGCTGACACAACTACATTATTATCATACTGACTTTGTAGGCAAGCTTTCCCAGTAGTAATATTGCCTCAAAAGGTAACACCCAGTAGCGCGTGCCTCAAAGGGATATTTGTCATTCCAAATTTTATTCTATCTCTTTTTATTTTTCTTTTATTTTTCTTCTTTATTCATAATACATATTTTTTCCAAAATTTTTTTCAAAGCAATTGTGTCACAAGCTAGTGGGAGAATTATTCATGGAAATGATGAAGGAATAAACAAGGACTGGAATACACAATCTATACTGAACAACTGGAGTTAGAATTAGGGCTTACAATATAACATTGAAGTTGGAGACCTATCATGTCACATCCTACTTATATACAAGCTAACAACCAAGGCACAGGGGATTCAAGCTAATCAGACATAGTATAAACATTTCCAAAAACAAAACCAAAATCAAAATCTTTTTGGATTTTTCGAAAAAAATGGGCACCTCACCCGCACACCAAAACTTCAAGATGTCTTCATCATGAGAACTAAGGCGCTGAAAAGCAAGTACATAAGCTATACAACTATAAAATCACATAAAACCATGAATATAAATACAAACTAGGATACCAATAAAAATCACAAACAAAACCAAACACAAAATCACCAAACTGAAAATTAAAAATCAAAACTAAAACCAAAGCAAACACACATATTTACAAAAACCAAAAACTAAAATCACCAAAGACCAAAGAAAGCGAAACAAAACGCATTCTAAATTAAAACAAACAAACACCAAAACCAAACAAAACAAATCAAAACTAGACCAAAACACACATATTCACTAAAATAAACTCAAAACCAAAACCATACTAAATCCCAAAATAAACCAACAGAAACCTAAAACAAGACAAAGGGCGAAAGAAAAGAAAAACAAAATGAAAGACTAAAACAAAGTCACTAAAACACCAAAAAGGGAACAAAAGGAAACTATTAAAGAAAAACTAAACCAAAGAAAAACCAAAACTTGCTAAACTAACACAAAATACAGAACCAAGGAAACAAAACACAAAAATAAGGAAACCAAACAAAGGACCTAAAACATACACAAGAACAATCCTAGATACTCACAACTAAATAATATTCACATAATCAAAACACAACAAAGGGTGATCACAACCCACACGGCTCAACATTTCCCAAATTGCTCCTCAAGATTGATCACCCATCACAATTCACAGTCCTAAATATCCATAACTAAGTACAAAAAAGAAAGAAAAGAAATGAAAAAGTGAAGAAAGGAGGGTGGAACGATCATACCTGGTTGGACACAGGTTGTACTCAAACTATGCCTCACGAAGAGGATGCAACACGAGGCTTATGGAGCATCAGCCACTCTATATTAAGCTAAAAAGTACACTCAAATTAAAGCTCATTAAAGCATGTAACAACTTATCAAACCAAGAAGCCCAACTCTTAATAATATAGCAACAGTGAAAAGCTGTGAGTTAGAGCCAAAAAGAGTACATCCACTTAGCCAATAAAGCACAAGTAAGGGCCCACTTCAACTTATCAAACAGTTGGGCCCAATCAAGAAGGAAATGAACACACTCAGAATGAGCCAGTATTGAGGTTGTTGGCCTAGAAACTATATCAGCATGAATGAACAATCTAGACAAAAGAATGGGTGCAAGGATCATAAGTCTGTTAAGTCCAATATGCGTATAAGTCTGGTCTAAAGCAAAGTTTTTAGTGGCAATCATCTCAGGCTCAACAGAATCAAACTTGCAATATTCAAAAAGGAAGTTAGTTTGGTTGGAGTCAAAAGAGAAGGACTCATAATCAACACAAACACCATCATCAGCACTTCCATGGATATCAAATTCGCAAGAAAAAGATTCATATTCCACAGACAGAATATTATCATCTAATTCAAACAGAAGGTTAGGAATGGTGGCATCAAAAGAGAATGATTCATATTCAACATGAACACCCACATCAAGACTTTTAGTAACATCAAGCCCATATGAAAAGGATTCATATTTTGCATAAAGAATATTGTCATCAAAGTCCAAAATAGTGAGTTCAGTTACGTCATCATGTAGCTCTTGTGAAATAGCGTTTGAATCATCTAAATCATGAGGCTCAATTTCAAGTGTGATGCTTGTATCTAACTCATTAACATCATCAGATTGTTCACCCACAACACATTCACAAAAGTCATTCAAAGTGGCGGGTAGGTCGACATAAACTAAGATATCTTCAGTGACATCTTTGGCTGAGCTAGTGCAGAGCGCAAGGTCTGTTGATAGAGACGTAGGAAGATCACTCTCTTGCTCTAGATTAGACAAACACATGTGTTTATTCAAATCAGGCCTAGCAGAATAAGAGGGTTTAAAATCATCATAGAGACTAATGTCCGATTTTGGAGGTCCTAAACTGGCATCAATCTCACTATAAGCCTCCCTATTTTGATTAAAACATGGAGAACAAGCAATAATTCTCACTTTCATACTCTCTATCATTTGATCAATCATATCATTAATCTTTTTTTCAAAACTTACACATGTAGCATCAACATGAGCACGATAAGGACAAGTATGAGCATCATGATCAAGAGATTCACAATAATAACACAAAACAGAAGGCACATAAGAATAAGATGGGTCATGTGAATTCACAAAGTGGTATGAAGGGTAAGAATCAGCATGAAAATCATTCTCTCCATGAATTGGGTATCTAAAAGTCTCGTTAGCTTGTTCAAACGCATAGGTTTCCCAAGCTAATTTTTCAAAGAAATCCCAAACCTCATTTTGAGTTTTAGATAACAATTCTATTAAACCTCTAGGACAAATTGATTCAATATAACTTCTTGACTCAACATTTAAATACACAGCAATGACCTCACAAATTTTTCATTTTTCGAACTTATGATTCAGTTGAGCATGATAATCATTAAGTCTTGAAAGATAACGCCAGAAAGGTTCATGCTCATATTGCAGAAAATTGAAAACTGGCATTTGAAATTTTTATAAAGTTTTTAAAATTTTTCAATCTTTACGGGTTTTCAATTTTCATTTTTTTTTTTGGGTTTTTGGATTTTCAAAATTTTTTTTGTGGTTTTCAAGTTTTTCTTATTTTTTTCAATTTTAAGCTTTTCCATTTTTTAGTGATTTTGAAGTTTTTCAAATTTTTTTGGATTTTAACTTTTTTTTTTTTTTGGATTTTTGAATTTTTTTCACAAAATGACTAAAGTAAGTAAAACGATACCAAAATAATGAAAGTAAGAATCGATACCAAGATAAAGTTACGAAATGACCAAAACAAGTCACTTAAACAAATCACAACTAATAAACCAAATCACAATGAATAACGAGATAGGCAAATCAAAGCAACGAATAAGAAAGGAGCTAAGCAAATAAAAATATGACCTAATCTCATGCCGTCGTCCTTGGCAACGGTGCCTAAAACTTGTAAGGCAGTTTTAAGTGCAAATAAAAAGGCCGCAAGCGTATAGCTTTCGCTGTAGTACTTGAGAGCCGTCTCCTCAAGGACGAGGATGAGATTAAGGTCACGTTTTACTAAATTATTTTAAACAAAATTAAATTATCCTAACACTGAAATAGGCTAAAGTAGCTACTTATTTTATCTCTTTTTCACACTTTTTTAAAATGGAAGCCAAATAAAGAAGGCATTCAAGCCAAATGAAAATGGTTCAAAACTAAGTACTTATATGCCCTATTCTAAACTTACTTAACATACAAATTTGCGTCATTGAGCTTTACCAGATAAACATAATAACGAGGTAAAATGAGACTAAAGGAATTGACATTTACTCGTTGAAATTACTATTGTTTTAACCAAATAGCAAAATGGCAGATTAGAATCAAAACATTACCTAAACTAAGGCTAAACAAAGCAATACCAGAATAGAACCACAGTAGCAAGGCAAAACATAAGCAAACAGGGGAATGGGACGTATGAAATCATTCAGCCATTATTATCAAACTACCTAATTCAATCATCATCATCACTAGGGAAGGGGAAAAACTTACTACTCAATCACCATTCAACCATCATCCATTATCGTCAACAATCAAATTCCCAGCGGCACGCAACAGAACCAATTTAATTAGATTAAATGAGCAGGGGAAAGTAGAGCAACAGGGGAGGGGAAAAATAGAATCGAAAAAGAGCAAAAAGCCAAACCAGAATAGGTGAGGGTCTGAATTCGACCATTCATGACTCAGAAAATCAGAAACGAGCTTCAAGCTCGTCCAAAAATGGTGGTCTCTCCATTAACTTTGCTTCGAACATTACCAAAATCAGGCGACAGGGATATCGCAAAATCAATCGAACCTGAGCCTAAAACACTACGTTTACAGGCTAAAATCTGGAATGTCTACTCCAGATTATCAAAATAATGTTCGAAAAAAAACGAATCTAAAATCGAGTTCAAGATGGAAGAAATGAGGATCAAACCTTAAGTCATTAATACTGAAATTAAAATCAAACTATCCTAAAATTAAACCTAAGAAACTAAAACTAAACCTAATAGAACCCTAAAATTCCTAACCTCTTTCAATGGAGCCGATTACTTGAATATATACCCTGCCTTGCTTCGACTTGCACCATTCGATGGGGGGGAAGTCGTGGATGGTCAACATTGGGGACAGCAATGGTGATGCACTGGCAAGTTGTGAATGATGATAGCGATTGTGGTGATGGTGCTCTGGCATAGACCAGGGGAGAGAGCGAGAAATCATGAAGGGAGAGAGAGATGAGGTTGAGAGATGGAGATAGAGATGGAGATGAGGGTCAGGAATTCTGGGTTGATTTCGGCGGTTTGAAGACCGAGAGGAAGGAGCGAGGAAATGAGAGAAAGTGAGAATGAAGGGGAAGGGGTATTAAGATCATGTGCACAGCACGCGTTATGGCTGGGAAGGGATTTTAGAGATCACATGCACGGCATGTGCCTGGGCTGGGTATTGGGGCGGTCAAATTGGGTTGGTTTCTTTCTTTTTTTTTCCTTTCATTATTTTCAATGGGCTAAAATAGGAACTGGGCCCAGCAATCCGGATTCGCTGGAGTCGAGTCGGCCCATATCTAGCATTTTTCCTGTATTTTTCGCATTTTTTCATAATTATTTCCCTTTTATTCAAAACCTATAAAGCAAAATAAAATCAAGTAAAAACCTTAAGAATACGATTATAACGGGCATGAAATAGGTGTAAAGCACCGTAAAAATAGCATATTTTTTGCACAGACATCGTCCACCTTTTCTTCTTTCTTTCCCCTTTCTCCCTTCCTCCTTCTCCTCGCTCACACGTGGGCCTGGCCGAACATGCCCTCCCCCCCTTTTTCCAGTTTTCCTTCATTTCCTTCTCCCTTAATTCGGGCCTGGGTTTCCAACTTCCTCGTGGCCCGCTTCACGCAAAGCCCAACCCTTGTGAAGGTGAATTCTTTTTCTCCCTTTCAGTTAAGTCATACGTGCGCCTCACGCGATGCCCGAAACACCTCTTTTCCTCCTTTTTCCTTCTTGTCGCGTACCCAAAAATTGTGGCTTCTGTGCTTCATCTTGCCTCCAATGTCGTTTCATTTTCCCTCTTCGTTTACTCATCTTCATTCCTCCTCATCAATTCGGCTGTTAATACTTTATCATCTCTCATCATCAAGTGAGCATTGAAGGCATGTCGTCGGCTGTCTAGGCCGTTAAAAGCATTGATAAAATTATTTAAGATTAATGAAGCAATGAAGGTAGAGGAGACGGTAGAGAGGTGGATGATAGATATAGCAGAAATTATGTTGTAAATGAGCAGTCTTTTATCTCTCTTCGAGTTCCTGATATTGGAACTCGAGGTTTAGTCACCGGATTATTTCACGCACTTCATTAAAGCTTCAAATACAATTTTTAGTTAGTGAACTTTATTGCGGAATTGTCTAAAATAGTTGAATTCAAGTTAAACTCTTGCAAGTTAGTCTGGAATAGAGCTTGATTTAGGCTTGAAGTGTGCAATCTGATCTAATTCTATTGGAATTTTTTTTTCATGGAATTCATGGTTGACTTTTGGCTCCTTATTCTGGCACTCAATTCGGATTACAACCCTGATTTGAGTGGCTTCAATCCTTCCTTACTCCCTTGACATCATAATTTGCTTGGTGAAATATCAATTTGAACTGATTCATGGAACTTTGATGTGTCTGGATTAATATTGATTCAGTTCATGATTTCCTATTGCTTTGATTGAGTTTAGACTATTCTAATTTTGCAATTTAGTTGACTTAGTTTTTGTTGATTTAATCCTTAGTTTAGATTAGAAATTTGTAATTTGATTTAGTGATTTATCCCTGAGGACGATACTCATAACGGTTACGGCGATAAAATCATGCGCTTGTCAAAATCACAACCAAGTTTTTGGTGTCGTTGCCGGGGATGGTTTTGTGAAATTTGATTGCATTGAGTCATTTGAGTAATTTTTGTTTTAGTTTCATTTTTGTGATTTTTAGTTTTGATTGAGTTTTTGATTAGTTTTAGTCGTTTAGTTTAGTTTAGATTTCTTTGTTTTAAATTTTCAATTTGAGTTAATATTTTAATTTTGTTTTTGTTTTAGGATCAATTTAATATGATTTTTAGTGTCTGTTACACACTGAAAATAGTGACACTTGATGTGTTGAAGCTATGCAACATACTAGAAGCAAAACAGAACCATTCTAGGTTTTTCCAGAATTTTTAGTTACTATTTGAATTATTTAGACTAGTTCTAGTGTGAATTTTACTGTTCTGATATTTTTTCAGAATTCTTCATGATTTTTAGAGTCCGCATGAATGTTTTTGGAATTTTTAGGACTTTATGGAATTTTCTATAATTTTTGCAACTAGTTTTCTATTTATAGTTTTCTACATAGTTCAGGGACAGAACAAAATCAAAAACAAAAAATATATTCATGTCCCTTGTGACTCTATTGAATTTACTATGTACAGAGTTCTGATTTTGGCAGTTTTATTTCTGTTTTAATTTTATTATTAAATTTGGCTCGTTTAGGTTTTAGTCTATTTTCTATCTTCTTTTAGTTTATTTGTGTTTTTGTTTTTGTTTTATTTATAGGATTGTATCACTTTTCGTTTTTATTAGCTATGGACTATGTGTCTAAATGGGTTGAGGTCATCTCTACTAGGACTAATGATGCCAAGATAGTTGTAAAGCTCCTTAGCGAGAACATCTTTGCTAGATTAGGCATGCCCCAAGCTATCATTAGTGATCAAGGTAGCCACTTTAATGATAAATCTTTTGATGTGTCACTGTGAAATTACTACATAGTCCATAGGCTTGCTACCCCTATCATTCTTAAACTAGTAGCCAGGGTTGAAGTACCCAATTGGCAAATTATGCAAAATTTAGAGAAGACTGTGAGCAGAAATAGGAAAGATTGGGCTGACAAGCTTGTAAATGCTATTGGGTGTATAGGATGACTTTCAAAACTCCTTTGGGTATGTCACTTTATAGGGTTGTTTATGATAAGCCTTGTCATCTCCCTATTGAGATAGAGCATAAAACTTAATAGGCCATTAAGATGCTCAATTGTGACTTGACTGAGGCCGATGAGAAGCGAAGACTGCAATTGAGCAAGCTTAAAGAGATATGAGTTGAGGCTTATGAAAGTACTCGATGTTGCAAAGAGAGGGCTAAGTTATTTAATTCAAACAAATCCTTAGGGAAAAGTTTGCCATAGGAATGAAAGTACTCTTATATGATTCTAAACTCCATTTATTTCGAAATTAAGATCCCGATGGACGGGTCCTTTTATTGTTTCACATGTTTTTTCCTATGGTGCAGTTAACATTCATGATCTTGATAGTGGTGCCAAATTCAAAGTGAATAGCTAACAATTGAAGCACTTTCTGGAGCTTTTGAGTAAAGAAGATATGGAGTAACTGATGCTTCGCGAGCCGAGCTCTAATTAGTAATGCAATTCTAAGATAGTTCGGGTATACTTAGTATCCGACCTGGTTTGCTTGAGATTTCTTCCCTTCCTTTCACTTTTTCTCATTTTTCTTGTCTTTTCTTTTCTTTTGGATGTTTGGATACTTTTCGGCTTATATCTCTTATGTGTATATGTTTATACATTAGTTTTTTATTGTCTTCCGTTTTTGGGTCTTCTTTTTCTTTTTGTATATTTGTTTTTATTACTAGTTTTTATTTTTGTGCTTTATGTTTCTTTCACTCCCAATGAAGAAATTGTCTGATTTAGGTGTGGGCGTGGGGAAACTTTGTTTCTAAATTTAGGAAAATGAAAAAAAAAATTAAAAAAATTCAAAAATCCAAAATAATTTTTGTTTTGTTTTGTTTTGGGGAATATATGTGCTATTTCTAATTGAGTATGTTCACTTATACCTTAGTATTAAGTTATATATAGATGTGATGTGTGCAATGATAGAACTTAGTCCTAAAGTGTAATATTTGTATACAATCCTCACCCTCGACATTATTTCTAAGCAAGCTTGACTTTGATAGATAACCCATGAGATTTTCAGCCTTAAAGACTAATTCATCATTTTAGTTATATTTTTCTTTCGTGTGTGTCTCTTCCATGATTACATCTCCAGAACTTGCTTTGATTCACTTTGAAGTCACATTAAGTATGTGCATTATGATAATATGATAGAGGCATTTCTTGTTTTGTAAACCACATAGCCAAATTGCCGCCCATGATTTGGATGTGTTTACCCTTTGTTCACCCTTTGAGCCTTAATCCTATTTGTTGTAAACCCTTCATTTTAGCCCTTGGCCTAAACACATGTTCTACACCTAGGCTAATACTAGTGGAGCAACACTTCATTATGTGGTGGTAGCATTTGGGTATTTTATGTAATAAGGGCTTGATTTTTGTATGTGTTGGGATTTATCATTGTGACCATTTAGAATTTGAGCTGTATTATTTATGTACGTGTCATTCATTCATTTTCTTAATGGAAAAAAAAATAGAAGGAAAGAATCAAAGAAAAATGAAAAAAATGAAAAGAAGATTGCAAAACAAAAGAAGTTGAAAAAAAATCTCAAAATTTCAAAAACTGTTAAGAATAAAGTGATTGGCATGAACATTATCATCATATATGCTCATTTCCAATGGTTCCATTAAGTGGGGTGCGTTCTCATTTTGTTTTGAGGGAGTGTGTGATTATTATAATTGGTGTATATGTTGGTTGCTCATTAGTTATGAAATTTAGCTTCTCAGTTCCCAAATCATTTGTCGCTTTCTTATCCTTAGCACTTAGCACCAATACAATCCTAAAAAGTTCTCTTGATTATTATTTTGCATTTTTCATTCTAGTGGTGGAGAATTGAAAATCTCAGCAAGCCTATGGTAGTTTGTGTGACTGGAAGAAAATTGAGTGACCCTTGTATAATTTTAAACATATGAGTGGGAGTGTTCCACATTTTCTGTAAGTGAGGTTCTACCGATCATACTTATACATAATTTTTGAGTGGGATGAAAGATTGTGTGTAAATGTCATCAGTTGGGATTAAGGAATTTTTGATGTATACATTGTGTTTATATGTGATCTTTGGCTACTTGAGTGATGTGATCAGTAGTATGTGGATATATGTTTTCCCTTATGTTGTATATATAAGTTTTTGTAAAAAGAGAAAAAGATTTTTGATTTTCTTTTTCTCTTTATGGATTCTGTGGGTATATCTTATGCAAACTTTTACAAGACCTTACGAGTCCACTAGGGGTAACCTAGGGATTTAAAGGGCTTGTTGCATATACTAAGTTTAACCATAGTTCCTATGAAAGTGAGTTAGGGTTTTATTTTCTAGGATTTTTAATTTTATTGTACTCAAGGACGAGTAAAACTAAGGTGTAAGAGTATTTGTGAAATCAGAAATTGTGTTAATTTATACCATTTTATTATCTGAAATTTGCTCAAAATAAATTAGTAGATAAGAATTTTAATGTACTTTTGTTTATATTATAGTAATTAAAAAGAATGGGAAAAAGATGAATAAATAAAGCTCAAATGATCAATATTGGATTAAGTGGAGAAGAAGAAGAAGACCAGCCCAGACATGTTAACCTAGCTTGGGCAGCGTTGCTTCTCTCTTTCTCATTGGGCCTGGCACAAACGCCCTTCGCACACCTCCTCACACACCTCTTCATGCTAAGCTTACTAGTTTTCTTCTCCAGCAGTCCGTCTGGCTCCTACCCGAGGCCCAATCCCACCTCCTGTCCTTTCCTTCTTTCTTTCCCCTCCCTCACTCCTCTCCTCACTCAAGCGTGGGCCTGGCCAACATGTCTTCCCCCCCTTTTCAGTTTTCCTTCTTTTTCTTTCTCCGCCAATTCGAGCTTGGGTTTCCAACTTCCCCATGGCCTATTTCACGCAAAGCCTAACCCTTGTGAAGGTCAATTCCTTTTCTTCCTTTCACCTAAGCTGCATGCGCACCTCACGTGATGCCCGGAACACCTCTTCTCCTTCTTGTTCCTCCTTTTCACGTCCCCAAAACCTAGAAATTGTGGCTTCTGTGCTTCATCCCCCCTCATTTGTCATTTCATTTTCTCTCTACCTCTACTCATCTTTATTCCTCCTCATCAATTCGGTTGTCAACACTTTATCATCTCTCATCATCAAGTGGGCATTGAAGGCGTGCCACCATCCTTCTTGGCTGTTACAAGCATTGACAAAATTATTGAAGATTAACTAAGCAATGAAGGCAGAGGAGACTACAAGGAGGTGGAGGATAGATATAGCAGAAATTATGTTGTAAATGAGTAGCATTTTGTCTCTCTTCGATCATCTGATTTTGCAACTCCAGATTTAGTCAATGGATTATTTCACTTGCTTTGTTAAAGCTTCAATTCCAATTTTTAGTCAGTGTACTTTGTTATAAAAATGCCTGGAATAGCTAAATTTAAGTAGAACTCTTGAAATCAGTCTAGAATATGGCTTGATTTAGGCTTGAAGTGTGCAATTTGATATGGTTCTATTGGGTTTTTCCAACGGAATTAAGTGGGGTGCATTCTCATTTTGTTTTGAGGGAATGTGCGATTATTATAATTGGTGTATGCGTTGGTTGCTCATTAGTTATGACATTTAGCTCCTCATTTCCAAAATCATTTGCCCCTCTCTGACCCTTAGCCCTTAGCGCCAATACAACCCTAAAAAGTCTTTTTAATTATTATTTTGCATTTTGTATTTTAGTGGTGGAGAATTGAGAATCTTAGTAAGCCTATAGTAGTTTGTGTGATTGGAAGAGAATTGAGTGACCCTTATATAATTTTAAATACATGAGTTGGAGTGTTCCATATTTTCTGTAAGTGATGTCTTAGAGGTCACGCTTATACATAATTTTTAAGTTGGATGAAAGATTGTGTGTAAATGTCATCAGTGGAGATTAAGGAATTCTAGATGTGCACATTATGTTTATATGTGATCTAATTCTTTAGTTACTTAAGTGATGTACTTAATTAGAATATGTATGTATGTTTTCCCTGATGTTGTATATATAAGTATTTGTAAAAAGAAAAAAAATATTTTCGATTTTCTTTGTCTTTTTATGGATTTTGTGGGTATATCTTCTACAAATCCTTAGGAGACCTTACTCGTCTACTACGGGTAACCTAGGGGTTTAAAAGGCTTGTTGCACATGTGATTCCAATGAAAATGAGTTAGAGTTTTATTTTTTAGGATTTTTAGTTTTATTTTACTCGACGACAAGAAAAACTTAAGAGTGGGGTATTTGTTAAACCAAAAATTATGTTAATTTATACCCTTTTGTTATATGAAATATGCTCAAAATAAATTAATTAGTAGATTACAATTTTAATGTATTTTTGTTTATTTGTAGAAATTGAAAAAACTTGGGAAAAAGGCAAATAAATAATGCTCAAATGATTAATATTGGATCAAGTAGAGAGAAGAAGACCAGCCCAAACACGTGAGCCCATCCCAGGCAGCCTCTCTTCCCTCTTTCTCGTTAGGCCTAGCCCAGACGCCCCCACACACCTCTTCACACGCCTCGTCACGCTGTGCTCGCTAGTTCTTGTCTTGCACCCTATCTCGCCCCTATCCGAGGCCCAATCACACCTCCCCACCTTTTCTTCTTTCTTTCCCCTTTCTCGCTTCCTCTTTCTCCTCACTCATGCATGTGCCTAGCCCAACACACCTTCCCCCCTTTTTTCAAGCTTTCCTTCTTTTCCTTCTCCCTCAATTTGGTTCTATGTTTCCAGCTTCCTCGTGGCGCGTTACAGGCAAAGCCCAGCCTTTGTGAAGGCCAATTCCTTTTCTCCCTTTCACTTAAGCCGCACGCGTGCCTCATGTAATGCCCGAAATACCTCATCTCCTTCTTCTTCCTCCTTGTCGTGCACCTAAAACCTAGAAACCATGGCTATTGTGCTTCATCTCCCATCCTCTGTCACTTCATTTTTTTCTCTTTCTTTATTCCTCTTCAATCCTCCTCATCTTAAGTGTGCATTGAAGGTGTGTCATCAACTGTCTGGGCTGTTATAAGCGTTGAGGAAATTATTGAAAATTAATGAAGCAATAAATGTAGAGGAGATAGCAGAGAGGTGGAGGATAGATATAGCAGAAATTAGGTTGTAAATGAGTAGTATTTTGTCTATCTTCGATTTCCTGATATTGGAACTCCAGATTTAGTCACTGGATGATTTAGCTTGATTCATTAAAGCTTCAAATCCAATTTTTAGTTAGTGAACTTTGTTACAAAAGTATCTAAAATAGATGGATTCAAGTAGAACTCTTGCAAATCAGTCTAGAATAAAGGTTAATTTGGGCTAAAAATGTGTAATGTGATCTGGTTATATTAGAAATTTTTTTAAGGAATTTGTGGTTGACTTTTAGCTCCTTATTCTAGAGATCGGTTCGGATTACAACCTTGGTTTGAGTGGCTTCATTACTTCCTTATCTCTTGACATCATAATTTGCTTGGTGAAGTATCACTTTGAAATAGTTCATGGAACTTTGATCTGTCTTGGTTAATATTGATTCAGTTCATGATTTCCTATTGCTTTGATTGAGTTTAGACTATTCTGCTTTTGTGGTGTTAGTTGACTTTGTTTTTATCAGTTTAATCCTTAGTTTAGATTAGGAAGTTATAACTTAATTTTGTAATTAATCTCTGAGGTTGATACCTGTAACTGCTACAATGGCCAAATCGTGCGTTTACAGAAAATCACAACAGTTTAGGTAATTGAAAGCACGTTTCCCGTTGATACGACTTGTACTTGCCATTGCTAATTAAATTGGCACTGTGCACTTATGGCATTTTACACAATAAGTTTCTGGGGCCATCATCGAGGAACTTATTCCTCCAATATCAAAAACTGATTAGAACACTCTAGACTAGGCTATTATTTTTCTTTTTGTAGTTTTTAGATCTTCTTTATTCTTGCATGACACTTCGTACAGTTGCTATAGTGTTTGTTTTATATGCACAGGAGAAGAACTAAGGAAAATTAGAATCTTTCTCCTCCAGATCCTAAGATTGAAGCAATCCCACAAAAGCGAGGTGGAGAAGCGAAAAGGAAGAAGAAAGAGGTAAAGATAGCGTGTGAAGAGGAGAACATGGAGCTCCGTGACTATGTTGTATCCAAAGCTACTGGGGCTGACTCCTCTATTGTAAGGCCTGCAGTTATGGCAGACAACTTTAAACTCAAACTATCCCTTATCACATTAGTAAAGAGGGATCAGTTCAGTGGGCACCCCTCGGAGAACCCGATGGCGTACCTACCGATGCTATTTGATTGCGACTCTTCCCATGTTTCGTGATGGCTAGAACTAGCGATTAGCTACATAATGAAGAGCAGAACTATGCATCTTTGCACCTTCCTTGCGAAATGTGACACAATCAAGCTCAATGGGGTACCTAACGGCACCATTTGGCTGCAACTCCTCCCATGTTCCCTGAAGGTTAGAACCAGCAATTGGCTACAGAATGAAGAGCCAAACTCCTTCTCTACATGGGACGCTTTCTCAAAAGCTTTTTTTAGCAAGTACTTTCCACCTAGTAAAACAGCAACCTAGGAGGGATTTAAAGACCTTTAGCGACAATTCCTTCACTATGGTATTCCCTACTAGCTCTTAGTCCAAATAGTCTATAATAGCTAGAAAGGCAAGCTTGAGGAGGCTACGATGGTTCATGTGGGAGAGGTATGTAGCGCTGTACCTCAGAGTAAATCATCGTCTTAGCTACAAGATCCTGGCAGTTTCTCCGTTCCTTACTCCAGAAGGGACCTGCAGATAAGAGAGCTCTTTGTGATTAGGGAGCTAGTGTGAGGTTGATGTCTCTCTCTCTATGTCTCTGCGTGTATATCTCTCTCTCTCTCTCTCTCTCTCTCTCTCTCTCTCTCTCTGCAGAAAGCTTCAGCTTCAGGACCTAAAACCTATCAACATGACCATTCAATTAGTAGATCATTCTATCATGCATCCTGTGGGTATTCTAGAAGACATTCTAGTTCAAGTGGATAAGTTCGTCATCCTATATGACTTTGTGATTATGGATATGAATAAGAGCTCTTAGGTTCCTATTATTTTTAGGAGCCTATTTCTAGCAATTGCAAGAGTTGTGATTGATATATCTGCAGGAAAGATATATTTCCATTTGTGTGTGGAGAACTTGGACTTCTATTTTTTTCTACCCACCGCCCTTCTACTTATAAAGCTTCGGTCCCTATTCATGGTTTCCTGTTATTTCAGCAGCCATTTCTGGGTTAGGGGTATCTGAAGGAGATGGAGAACACGACATGAGGTATTATGCCCCTTTTAATTTGCCTCAGCTGATCTTGACCTACTTTCGAGGAACCACTGTTCATGTTGAGGAGGTGGTGGACCATTCACTATTTCAGTTACACCACCTCATTTATCCCCGCCACCATCTACTACCTAAGGTAAGGTCAAGCTAGAGACCCAAAACAAGCACTTCTCGGGAGGTAACCTAAGCATTTACTTGCTTTTAAAAAAGGACTTTAAAAAAAAGAAGAGAAGAAGTGTGTCATTATTTCCCCATCCCTTCCCCCGTTTCCTACTTTACACTATAACTTTTCCCTTCCCTTATTTCTTTGCATGTCCTTTTCATTCAGGACAATGAAAATCTTAACCATGAGGGAATGATCTTATAGCTTCGTGGGTGGAATTGTGGATTTTGTTAGACTATTTAGATGACATATCTTCTATTTACATCATATAGCTAGGATTTTATGTAGTTTTATTAGCTTATATTTACAATCTTCCTTCAAGAGAGCATGTATATTAGATGTTTTATCATAAGAGAAGAAGTGGTAGAGTTGGGAATTTGTAAGCATCACAGGTACCCTCTCTTACTCTTCATTATCCTCTATATATTATATTGTATTCTTAGTTATATTTATCGTTTTTGAAAAATGAAAAATTGAAAAAAAGAGCTTTTGAAAACCCCTCTCATAATGATGTGTAAGGTGTGATAATTGATTTATCGACATGAGTGTGTATTGAGGTGTGACTTATATTGGTGTAAATCTTGTGAAAATCAAGTTGGCATCACCATTTGTCATTACTTCACCTTGTTTTGCATGCCAATTGCCCTTGGGATTTATGTAGTTTGACTTGATTAACTTTGATTAGTAGCATATCTTGCAGTAAGTTGCATTGACTATGGAAGCCTAATGACTATTATTACATGTAGGCTCATAGTTCCTTTCGTGTGTAACTTATCTGTAATTACATCTCTAGAACTTGGATTGATTATCTTTGAGATCCCATTCAGCATGTGCATATGTTGAGATGATTGAGGCATTCCTTGGATTTTATAGCTACATGACCCTAAAAGCTACCTTTTAATGTATTATATCCCCCTTGCTAGCACTTCGTGTCTTTCCTCATTTGTTGTTGCACCCACATTCACTACACCCTAAACATATGCATAATTCTCATACCTTTGCCAAAGTTTAGTGGAACAATACTTTTAGATTAGGTTGGGCATATTTTGAGGATTGATTCGTGTTTAGGGTGTTTCCAGTGGTGGTTTGAGATTTGAAGAATTGCCAGTTGCAATTTTGTATTCGCTATGCCACTCACATGTATCATGGTCTTATTTCTTAAAGGGGAAAAAAGGGTTATGAATAGAGTGTTTGGCATGAGATTATTCAATAAATACGTTCAACACCTTCCATTGTGATCTGTGGTGGGGTTTGTGTTCATCTATCATCTGAGGTGTGAAGTAGGTATCTTGGTATTTATTGTAAAGGAGGTGTTTTTGCTCCCTAGTGTTTAATTTTGGCTAGTAGCTCCATTTTTATTTAATTGATTCTCCGTCTCACCCTTAACCACAGCCCCATTACACCCTTTTTGCAAGTCTTCAAGGATGACATTCTTGCATTTCGCATAAGTGGCGGAGAATAGAGAACCTTATAAGCTTAATTATGACTGTTTGCATGGTTGGTTTGAGTATTGAGTGTACCCAAGTATAAGCACCCAAACACTTTGAAAGGAGTGTTCCACTATATCCCAAAGTGAGATTCTATTGGTCACTCTTTCTCACCACTCATTAAGGGACCTCTTGTCTTACTTTGTGATTTTAAGATGGGGTATTTGGTGTGTTGTATTTGGGTATAGTGATTTATAGATCGTGGTGTATGTGTTCTATTGAAAATGTTTTGACACCTTGACTTGGCTACCTTTGATGCATGATTATGTCTGATCGATTGGTTATTATTCCTTCGCCTGAGGAGGGTATTCAAGAGTTAGTCTTGCTTGGGGATAAGCAAGAGATAACTATGGAGAGTTGATAAACCTCTAATTTGAGCTCATTTTAGCCCTTATTTGATCCCTTTTTTCCACTAGTTTTACGTTGGATTTTGAACAGAAATGGCCAAATTTGTCTCATTCAGTCCATATTGCGCTTATAAAGTTGTTTTCCTTATTTTCAAGAGTTTTTGTCGAGAAGATGAGGAAATCACTAGTTATGATAGAAACGAAGGCTATGGGGATGAGTCCCGAGGAGGAAAAGAGGTTCAATGAAGTTTTGAATGCCAGAAAAGCAAGACTAAAGGGCTCAAGAGAATGCATGGTTGGTCGTGCATTATGACACAACTATGCAGAAATTATACTGTGAAGACCCAACATCCCGAAGCTACGCACAGGTAGAAGTGCTGCAGTGCGTGGCCGTGCATCGCAGAGTGTGGGCACCCATGCATCTTCCCAATTTTCGTAATATGAAAACAGTTTTGGAACTTATTTTAGAGGCATCTTTGAGTCCGTCGAAAAACACTTCTAGAGAGCCGACTTTTAGGGTTTATTAGGGAGATTTTGAAGACTCTTTTGCATTAGGTTTTTCATCATTTGAAGATTGTTTGACGATCATTATTGCATTTCATCCAAGTTTGTTCCTCAATTCTATCTTACATTGTTATTGATTTTCTAGGGTTTTGTGTTCATCATGTTTATCATGTGAGGTATTGCTATGGTAGCTGCTGATATGATTACTGGCTAAATTTCCTAACTTGAGTTGGGATTAATGCCAACTATGCTTAGTCGAATCATGATTTAGCCCTAAACCTTACTTAATCTATGTTTGTGTTATTGAATTCTACTTCACTCGCCGCATGTTCAATGAATTGCTTGAAAGAACATTTATCTATTTCTATTAGAGTTTAAGAGAACGTTGAAAGACGAAGCTTTTACCTAACGTGACTCATAGGTAATTGGGATTTTGATATGAAAATAATTGAAGTTCTAATTGGGATTTGTGATTGTAAATCTTGTAATCCTTCAACTTTTAGTCCCATGAAAATAGGAGACAATATTTTTAGTCTTTGGCCTTCGAAAGAGGGAGGAGATAGGCTACATTAACAATCTATCTATTCTTGTTGCATGCTTGGGTAAGTTTTATAGGGTTAGTAATTGATTCGCTAGCGTAGTTGTGCTGTTAGTTCCAACTTGAGTGTTTCAATCCTCTGATTTCTTAGTCACATTCTTAGTTATCGTTTTCTTAATTGATAGTTGAATCTTCAAACTTGATTTGTCTAAATTGAGTAGATTAATAAGTTTTGGTAATTGAAACCTAGTTCTCTCTGGATACGGCCAATACTGATCGTTGTTATTTACATTGGCACCGTAAACTTGTGGTATTTTACCCAACAATGCTCCGAGGGTTGACACAAGGATTAGACATGGGCAGTGGAAGCGCATAAGTTCAACGGGACATCAAGGCATGAACTAGTTGCCACTATAAGACTTTCTGTCATTAGAGACTGAAATCAATCTCAAAATTGGGCTATAGACCAAATCAAACAACCAGAAATAATATAATTTGAAAAATAGGCATCATAAATAAATATCTCTTACAATCTAATTGTCATTACTGCTTGTCAAAGTGCTCATTTATGTCTAATAAGGAAAATGAGGGATGCTTCTACTCAATTGATAGCCTCTTTCCTGGCTATGAGAAATTACATGTAAGTAGACTAGAGAAGTCAATTCTCATTATTGTTTGTCAAAATGATCATTACTGTGATAAGATCTATGTGGCATGTTTTTATCTTTTTAATTTGAGCGAGAGTTAATAAGTGTGTAATCCATTTCGCGTTAGTTCTAGAGTGCCTATCAAGGGCTGCAGATACTTGAGGTGTTCATCACCTCCTACACCTCACATCTCGACATAGTGGATTGTGTAACCCATATGCTATCCTTTTTTTCTATTCTAAGCCTTCAAATAGAAAGTTGGTGACCATGGAAGCGTGGAAAGGACTAGTTAAACGGGTTGCAGATAATATCATAATAATTGCGTGCACTAAGTAATCATGGAAGCGTGGGAACGACTAGTTAAACGGGTTGCAGATAATATCATAATAATTGCGAGCACTAAGTAATCATGAGAGAGTCTCATTCAAAACTTATTGATTGCATAATTGAAATAATTTTTACTTCACAATAGGTGTTAATGGTACTGTTTTGGTTACGAAGATATTAGGAAAGAAATTACCACAGGATGCGGGGTGGAAGAAGAAATCAAATTTGGTACCCAGCTTTTCGAAACTGTTAGTAAAGGTAATCAATGAAGACCTTATTGATTGGTATCAAGTTGTATATTGATCGATACATGCCCAATAATAATTTTAACTTGAATTAAAAAAAATTCAATGTGCCGATTTCGCACAGTTAATTTCGGACGCCTCTTTTTATAAATTTTTTTAGTACTTGATTTGTCCTTATGAATCTGATATTAATTAATGATATTTCAAACATTATGTTGTCTCTTTTACTAACTAATATTAAGAGATGTTGAGTTTTCTTCCCTTGAATTACAGCACAGAACTCCAATTAAACATAGATACAAAGCATCATTTAAACTATTCAGCTGATTCTCATATTTGAAATGAAAAGTAATACCAAAATAACAAAATTTTGATATTACATCTAAAGGTAAAAGTAGGACAAAGGTTACCAAATATTACATTCATTGTCAATATAATTTTTACTACATTGACAACTTATAAAACAATGGAATATTTTCTTAATCTTTTTGTTCTAATTCAATACATGAAGGTATACTTTGATTTAAAAAAAAAAAAAGCATAAACTACACTGATAGACTTTAAAAACTCACAACTAGACATTCACACAAATGTTAAGATGTTTTTGGACAAATGTTAAGATTTTATGTCGTCTTTATATGTTCACTCATGAGAAAAAAATAGAAATTGGAAGCATAATACTCATACGTTATCAATTCACTAAGTAATTAGCGCACGTTAATAAAAATCAATGCATTCATGCATGTAATATAGTTAAACATCTATGCATTTAAATGTAAACATGGTGACTACAAATTTAAAAAAAAAAAAAATGATGCATTGTACCTTTTATTTTTTCTAGAAGTAACTAGAAGAATAGAAAATAAAACGAAAAGATAAAATAAATTGAACAAACTGCAATATGACGATGGCACCCAGACAACCTATGCACTCGATTTTTATATATTACAAGTCCGAGGGACCCGTACATGGAATTTATGCACATAGCAATTTCTATTTTAAATTGTGAGTTTCTTTATTCTTTAAGTGAAAAGCTTGATAGTTCTCATTATAGTAAATATATTAATATTTGACAAAACATAAATCATAAATATAATATCAAAATTTGTTAAGATATTTTATTAATAGTTATAATTAGTATTGAAAATATTAATATCGCAAACTTTGAAATTAGTGTCGTGTATAGCTTTGGAAACTGAAGATCTTTTTATTATCAACACCTTTATTGAAAACTTTGGTGTTATGAGTTGTTGCCAAATTTGCAGTAACACTGAAAATTGTAATCTTTACCATGTATATTGTTCTTTTTTTCAACTTGAAAAGGCAAACATGACAATATTTGAGGTGCCGAAAAAGAAATCAAAATGATAGCTCGAGACTCTTGTAATAATTGAGATTAAAAAAGTTATAAATTATAAATTATGTGATAGTAACATGTGGCAAATGAATAAGAGAATTTGTTTATATTTTATATATTTATATAGATATTAGATTAGGTGTTATTGTCAAAAACATGTCAATAAATTAATTATTTGCATGTTTGCACTTCCATTTATAGGATAATAGTTATTTTGCTATTTTAAAAATAGGGCATTGAAAAAAAAGATCTTTGCGCAACAGATATAGTGGGTGTTTGGTCGTATGAACTTTTTGAAGAAAACGAGCTTTTGAGGAGGGTTCAGTTGTTTTGATCCAGTCAAAACAGCTAAACTAGGGCTGCCAACAGTTAACCTGACATGGCTACCGATCCGAACCGAAGACAAAATTAAGTGAGTTTGCGTACAGATTTTCAACTAATTTAGTTAAATGAGTTGACACGTTTAACCCATTTAATTAATTAGGTTAGGTTTAAGTTGAGAATTTTGACACAAAAAATTCCCTGTATAACCCGTTTAATTAAATCAATTAAATGAGTTAATCCGTTTACTCAATTACCATGTACTTTTTGGTCAAAATTGTAAAAATGTGGAGTTTAATCAAGTTGATATTTATTTTGTGATTGTGGTTCTTGTGAATTATAGAAAATAGTTGCAGTATGATGCTATATCAAAGTCAAAAAATTAATTTATAATGCTCGATAATCATATTTTAGTCAAAATATTAAGTGGATAAACAAGTAATCGGATAACTTGAACCTGACCCGTTTATATTAAATGGGTTAATTAATAAATTTCAGGTCAACATGTTTAAAAAGCAAACAGGTAGAGGTCAAAGTTTTCAACTTGTTTAATAAACGGATTAGGTTAAGGTCAAGAATTTCTCAACCCATTTAAGTTTGACATGAATACAAATTCAACTTAACCTTACCTATTTGAAAGCCTAAGCTAAACTGATGTTTTGTTAAAGAGTCATTTAGAAGCGTTGTTTTGACCCAAATAGCTTCTTTTCAAAATATTATCTTTATCAGCCTTTTGAGAATAGCATTTTATGAAAATGACATAACTACTCAAGAGTTTTAAAAAATTACACCATAAGCCATTAGCATTTTATAGTGATATTTGATATTGTGTGTTATTTGAATTTAATCTATCAAGGATGAAATCATTTGAATATATAAATTTCAGTTCATAACAATAAAATATCTAGTAAATAACAAAATAATATTTTAAGGCATAAGTATCATTTAAATAAACACAAATTGAAAAGAAAATAAGATTAATGAGAATACAAATTATGTACAGCTAGTAACAAATTAAGGTTTTATCAATAAAGTTAATTTATACATATAACAACAATTTAATTATTTTTGGAAAGAAAATAAGATAACGACTAAATGAAAAAAATTATTTTTAATTAAAAAGTAAATTATGGATGAAGTCAAAAATGAAATTTCAATAAATATCTTTTTTAAAAACAATTAATTTTACTAAATATTTTTTCTATAATCAGCTAATTGAAACAGTTAATGCAAACAACTAATTCAAATAGCTAGTATGAACTTCTAACAACTAATATAAATAGTTAATAGTTGTTTGTCAAATAGAACTATTATTACGTGTCAATATCTCATAGTACATGCATGACACCACAAAGCCGTCTACATACACAATGCATTCAGTAGGTGTAAGACAGACGCTATCATAGTGGTTGGCGATGGGGATCGTCCAGAATCTGGACAGATCTTTAACTATACGTTGGAAAATTAGCTGAGACCACGTCGTTAGAACTTAGAACCCACTTTCAAGCGATGCTACACTTTTGGAAGTAACAAAAATTACTTTCTTAAAAAAAGAGCATTTACTTGCAATTAATAATTTTAAATGCACTAATAAAATAGGCATCAAATTTGTACCAACACAGTTTAGTGTAATTAGATAAAAAAAATCAAAATGAAAATAGATGTTCTAAGAATAATTTTGTTTTTTTTATAGCAAAGAATAAAAATTAAAATCAACTATAGTCAGTGTTCTTTTGGTGCACTTTTATTTATACAAATATAATTGATCATATACTTAAAATATCATTTAGTTCAATTAATAAACTTTGTGCGAATTGTTATCAGAGATCTTGTTTCAAATTCTGCCCAAATCACTCTTTTCACCTCATTTGCACCAGAAAAAAATATTTATCAATTAGTTACCCAAAAGTTTAGCACCCAAGAAAAACAATTAGTCAGAAAAATGTTAGATTGTAATATCGCTCATGTCAAATTTATTAGAACCTAAGTTAAGATCTTATCACTTTGATTTTCAATCATAATCGAACTTAGGTTAAGTTTGAGTATTGAGGTTGTATAATTGAAGACAAATCAGTCTGGTTGAATGATCGTCATACGTGATTTGTTGATAACGACAAGGAAGGGTAACAATGTGATATGTCGAGCTCCTTTTATTTTTATTTTTTTTAAAACACGAATTTATCGTAAAAGCGAGAGCAACACAAAGGTTAAGTTAATCTGGCGCTCCCTAGAATTTACATTTATGCATATATTTTTCTTAAAAGCAATTTTTTAAGGATTAAAAAAAAAGTTGAATAGTTAATTGGATGACGTCTACTCATGATTATTAAAAAAAAAAAAAAAGATCCTACGCTAATCATTTTTACAAAAATGGTTTTGAAAAAGATGGACAAACAGTAGGAGTATTTGGTAATAACGACTGTTTCAAAAAAAATAGCTGTTTGAGAGAAGTTTAGTTGTTTTGACCAAGTCAAACAGCTAAAGAGTGTTTGGTAAATAGCTGTTTGCAATAGCTGTTTGATTTCAAAAGCTCTTTTTAAAAAAATTATTCTAATTAACCTTTAGAGAATAGTTTTTTGTGAAAATGACATAATTGTCTATAAGTTTGGAAAAATTACGCACATCTCATTAAAAACTAATTCACAAATAAGGGCATAAATGAAATTTTACCAACATATTTTTTAGAAATAGTTAATTTTTACCAAACGCTTTTTCTAAAAATAGCCAATTTAAATAGCTAATATAAACAACTAATTCAAACAGTTAACAGGTAACAGTTAACACAAACAATTAACAGCTACCTAATAGCTGTTTACCAAATATGGCCCGTATGTTACAAACGATCACCAACATAAGGATTGAGGAAAAAGTTGCAAAGCCATTACTTTTTTAAAACCATATACGCAGTCTTTTGAGGTACAGCAGCATTAAAATGCTTAGTTTTTATAAGAAAAATCACAATTTAATTCACCTTATGTTGTACTCCTCTGTTGCTCAAAAATTGTCAAACTTAGAATAAATACAAAAATAATGGAACAAAATTTATTTACATAACTTCAATTATCATCAAGATTGAATTCAACTTGAAAATAACGAAAACTTCTAATTTTTTTTGTCTTTCTTTATATTTCCTAGGCAGCAATAAATAGAGTTTGGTAACATGTTGATTTGAATTGACTCATTTAATAAACGGGTTAGTTTTGTGGCAACCTTGAAAATAGTTTAGAACTATTCAAAATTGAAATATAATATATTTTCAAGTTAAATAGTCAAATTATAACGACTTCAGGTCGAAGTTAGTTTGGTTTGTATTAGACTCGTGTCTCTCACAATAACTGTATGTCAAATTTGGTCCTTATTATCATGTCGAGTAAGACTTTCTAACCCTAGCAACAAATAGGATAGGTACTCCATTTTTCTAGATTAAATCTTGCATTTCATTTGTTACAATAAATAAATATATAATTTTTAAACAATAATAAAAAAAATATTAAGTATATAATTCCAATGTTGTTGACAAGTATTGTGGGACATTTAAGGGTTGAGAGAGCCTATATGTGTAAACTTTAAACACCCCCCACCCCCCAAAAAAAAAACAATTTTATGCATATCTGCATGCGCACATGTTCACAAAACATTCCTAAGTCTAAAATATTACTCATGGTGATTTTTTTTTACTGTCCAGCAATCACGGCCTAAAATCCAAAGCTAATTTCATACCTACATTTTATTTTAAAAAAAAGGTTAAGGTAACCATCACGAAAATTATTAATGTCTTCATTAAATATCTTTTAATTATATTGTTATCACTCTGTAATAACTACTAGAAGTTACTTATGCATGCCATTGATTTTTAGTGAATAAATTAGATGACTTTTTGGACTACCATAATCTTTAAAATTTTGTGAAATTAAGGTATCACAATTCCCATAAAAAACTATTTACTAAGTTAATTATAATCCATTTTAATATATTAGAAATCTTAATTTGGTAATTCTGTATGTACCACTAATAACTATATTTAAGTGAAAAGTTATTAATTATTAGGGATGAGCGGTTCTGTCCTCGATCTAGGTACTTGTAAAAAAATTAGAAACTGAGACCGGAAAACCAGTTCCCAACTTTTGGGAACCGAAACCGGACTAGAACCTAGGCTTTCGATTCCGATTCTGATTTCGATTCCAGGGTATCCGCTGCGCCTAATGCTGAAATTGTAGCACCTAATAAATTAAATTTTATTTATTTATTTAGTGTGGAGGAGGGGGTATTTGATCTTTTTCTACATTCGTCGTCTGTCTTTATAGATTAAAAAAAAGTTAATTTATTAAGTTTGCATTTTTTTTGTTTTAGTTACTTGAAAAATATAATGATTCATTCTTCAATCAGTAGTAGAAAATTAATTGATATTGCGATAAATTTATTATTTGAAGAGTCATTTTTGTAGGATAAAAATCAAATAGAAAAAGAATAGATAGACAAAGGAAAAGGTGGCAAAAAATTAAAAAATTACTCATTTTCTCTTTGTAAACCGATCAGGTTATGACTCCAATTTTTTTTTTTTTTTTGGGAGACCCGGAACCAGAATCGATTGGAACGATTCCTTTTTTTAGGGACCAAAACCGAAACTGTTTGACTGATTCCAAATGCCCAAAAGTCTTGCTCATCCCTATCAATTATTAGATGATTTATTATAATTTGTATATATATACTACTAGAAACAAAAACGCAAAACTACACATGCGCAAAGATGCTATATATGAAATTAAATGAGACATGTAAATAGCTAATTAACATTTCAGAGTACAGAGAAAGTAGCTAATTGGAAAAATTGCCAATTTTTCATTTCTTCCTTCACCAAATCAAAATGTCTGAAAATTGAAAACTATTTTGGGGGGAAATCATTTTTCCTCCGCTAAACGCACTCCTAGCAAACACATTTGGCCTCGGGAAAACCGATTTGAAACCAAAATTAAGTAACATGAATAGTTAAAGTCATACTTAAATCGACATTTGAAATAAATTAACCCTATTTAAACTAGAAATTGAATTGATTACAAAATTTATCGTAACGAAAATTGATTCAAACCAAAATGAAATTCAACCATGTCTTGTCATTTTGCGTATCAACCAATCCAAATTTAACCCGATTCAAAATCCAAATAAATTGAGCTATTTATCACGTCTAAAGCCACTGTTCATGGAAGGAGAGAGTGTTTGAAAGCGGTGGTCTGATACTTCAACAACTCGACAAGCACACTGGATGTGAAAGGGGGGTCATGTCAAGTGCCGAAATCCGAACAAACTAAGGGCCTGTTCTTTTCGTGGGTAAATAGGATGGGTAAAAGAGTGAAGTAAGTTGAAGTAGGTTGAGGTGGGTTGAGGTAGGTTGAAGTTGGTATTTTTTTTTGAGGTGGGTTGAAATAGGTTGAAGTAGGTTGAAGTGGGCTGATGTTGGTTGAAGTGGATTGAAGTTCGTATATTTTTTATGTGGTGGGTTGAAGTGGGTTAAAATAATAAAAATGTAACTAATGTGTGACAATTTATGAAGTTATCGAAATTTTGTGAAATTTTTATTTATTCCTTTTTTATTTTTTTATTTTTTTATTTTTTATTTTTTTATTTTATTTTTTACTTTTTATTTTTTATTTTTTTATTTTCAGTTTTAATTTTTAATTTTTAATTTTTAATTTTTAATTTTTAATTTTTTAATTTTTAATTTTTCATTTTTCATTTTTGATTTATCTATTTTTTATTTTTTTATTTTTTATTTTTTATTTTTCATTTTTTATTTTTTATTTTTATTTTTAATTTTTTAATTTTTAATTTTTAATTTTTAATTTTTAATTTTTAATTTTTCATTTTTTTATTTTTCATTTTTTTATTTTTCATTTTTCATTTTTTTATTTTTTATTTTCATTTTTATTTTTTATTTTTTATTTTTCATTTTTTATTTTTATTTTTTATTTTTTATTTGTAGTTTTTATTTTTATTTTTTAATTTTTATGTCTTATTTTTTATTTCGTATTTTTTATTTTTATTTTTTATTTTTTATTTTTAAATTTCTTGGTTCTTATTTTTTATTTTTTATTTTTTAATTTATTATTGTGCAATATATTATTTTCTAATTTTTAATTTTTAATTTTTAATTTTTATTCAAAAAATAAAAATAAAAATTAAAAATAAAAAATAAAAAGTAAAAAATAAAACAAACAACGTAAAAAATACAAAATAAAAAATAATAATTAAAAAATTAAAAATTAAAATTTAAAAATTTAAAAATTAAAAAGAAAAAAGAAAAAAATTAAAAATTAAAAATTAAAAATTAAAAATTAAAAGTAAAAAAATTAAAAATAAAAAATAAAAAATAAAAAATAAAAAATAAAAAAGAATGAACAAAAATTTCACAAAATTTCGATAATTTCATAAATTATCACACATTAGTTTCATTCTCATTATTTTAACCCACTTCAATTCACCACATACAAAATATACCAACTTCAACGCACTTCAATTTATATCAACCCACTTCAATCTAGTTCAATCTATTTCAAGCCACCTCAATAAAAATACCAACTTCAGCCTACCTCAACCTACTTCAACCGACTTCACCCTTTTCCCCACCCAATGTACTCAGGAAAACAACAGGCCCTAAATCCCATATGATACTTTACAAATTATTAAAATTATGAAGGGGGTGGGTTGAAGTTGGTTGGAGTGGGTTGAAGTAGGTTGAGGTAGGTTAAAGTGGGTTGAAGTTGGTATTTTTTTTTAAGTGGGTTGAAATAGGTTGAAGTAAGTTGAAGTAGGTTGAAGTGGATTGAAGTTAGTAAATGTGGATTGACCTACGAAAAGAACAGGCCCTAAAGGTCCAGTTAACTGTACTTTTCTTCCCAATTAATGAAATCCAATACAAACTAAAGGCCGACTTGCTTTGTCATATATCCACAGTTGTCAAACCTTGTGTGTGCCTCCTTTCTTTTTTTTTTTCTGTTATTTTTTTTTAAATTCTCCCCAATCATTTAAGTGGTACGTAGGATTTGCATGTAGAGATGGCAAAAGATTGAGAAAAATCTATCCCTGTCGGGGCCCCGCTCCAAAGTGCGGAAAAATTTCTGTCCCTAAGACGGGGATGGGGCGAAAAATTAATCCCCGCGCAGGGATAGGGATGGGGACGGGGACGAGACATAGTCCACCCTGTCCCTGTCCCCGTTTCCCCCACCGAAGATTTATCCCCATTCCTATCCCCGTCCCCAATACCTCGATTGGGAAAAAATTCCCATCCTTGTCGTCACTATTAACTAAAATTATGGACATTGTTGTATTTCGTGGTGAAGGATTATTGAACTTTAATTGTGTTTTAAGCTTTTAGTTCTTGAATTATGATTATGTTTGACTTACTTAGACTTTAGTTGAATTGTTTTGTGTAATTTGTATATTGTTAGACTTATGTTGCATAACTTGTTAAACTTTAATTTAGTTTGGAATTTGGATTGTAAAATTTGATGAATTTTATTATACTTGTGTTGCGTGGAGTTTATAAGAGCTTGTTGTACAATTAATTGGGTTAGGAAGTAGGATACAGGAATGATAAATTGAGTTTTCATCCAAGAGTTGTAATATAGCTATTGCAAGGGAGGGAAAAAAAACAGCGGGGAAAAATCCCCGTCGGGGATTAAATCCCCGCTGGGGATGGGGATGGGGGGAATTTTTTCCCCACTACGGGAAACGCGGTGGGGACGGGGAGCGGGGATCCTAGCGGAGACGGGGACGGAGAATATGCCCCCGTCCCCGACCCGTCCCGTTGCCACCCCTATTTGCATGCCAATTTCACCCACAGTTTCATTTTCCACGTTATTCACTACTCCCCATCTTTCCTGAACCATCTAGTTTCATTATTTTGGATCAGCTGCAACAAGAATACTCTAAATTAGTAGATGTCAATAAGCATAATTAATAAAATTTTGTAAATTATTATGGAAGATTTGAATTTAATTCTCATTTATATTACGGGTAATTATTCCCTATCAAATCTTATATAACACTTTTTAGTAATAGGTTGGAGGCACTAATTAAGGTACAATAATTAAATTCAAACCTTAAAGGATTTGTTACTGACCACCTATAATTCCAGTTGCTCGAATAAATTTCAAACTCAAATGGTGTTCCTAACAAGTCACCAAGGCATTCAATGCGCTATAAGCCCTTCAACACTGTGTGCAAAATAGGCCATTTATAAGGACGAGACGAGTTCAGAAAGCATCTACTCATGCATGGTAGAGTCAATGTTCTATTTTTTACTTAAAAGATGAACGCTTCCATCATATTTCTAATTATACTTACATAAAAATTAAAACTAAGTTTATAAACAAAACAAAGCCCAAGAACGACCCTATCTTTACATGTACATCATTGAATGATAAATTACAAAAAATTAGAAATGACTGGATGTAAACCCGTACTATGTAGAAATAACTTATACTATTTGTTCAAAATTGCACAATGTATGCATTTTGTTGTCTATCTTTTTACAAAATCTCATTTAATTTGAATATAAATAAGACATTCAATGATATATATATATATATATATATATATATATATATATATATATATATATATATATATATATTTCGACAGCTTCTTTTTCCAATTATTGAGCATAGCTACAACTGGGTGCGGAATTATTTTTAGACCTATTGGTCCTTCTTCTTTTAAGAAACTCTTGATATCTATAGTCATAATTTTGGTTATGACGTCTAAGACAAGTGTCTAATGAAAGTAAGGCTTCATTAATACCTTCAAGGATGGCCTTTTAGCGGTGGATAGCATTGATATGATAAAGATTATCATGCTCCAAGATACTCCTAGGACTAGGAATAATTATCTCGCCATCAGCGACACCTGAATAATAAAGTCACTATTTTCCTTCTCTAGAAGGCATCGTTCTAAGGCATTTTTAACTATAGCCTTGGCATGCAGTTGTTCAGGGCTGAAGGGGTTCATGATAATTATAATAGGTTTCAAGCATGTAAACAGATTAACGATAATTATTAGTCTTATCAAACTAAGTAGTAAATATGCATCTTGAAATAGAACATGATTAGTTAGAGTCAAGATCAATACCTCACTGGACCTCAGCCTCTTTCGCCGGCGACCACCTGTCTGTTGGCTACTTCTTTGGCTATTCCAAAGGTACTCCAGACCTTTCCTTTAAACTAAATGATGTTGTACACCAAGATACACAAAAACTACTTTTATTGATAATACCAATAATTACACACTAAGCTGGCTTACATACTCTACTCCCTAAAGGAGTAGTTACTCAACTTTCATTCTCTCTCTAAGGATGAGAGTTTCTCCTTCTATTTTTCGATGTCCCTTACAGAAAGACTTGGCTTCCTTATATAATGAAGCCTACCGACAAGCAGTACAATCATTAATAAAAGCAAAAGTACAATAATTATTTTCTTTTGAAGATGCTTCTGCTTTTTCCTGTTGAAGATGCTCTGTCGTGCCTGTTTTGGTGATAGTGCGTCTTTTTGAAAACGCGTTGTCCTTTGGTGATAGTGGACGTCCTTGCAGCTGGTGGAATCTGCTTTTCTTTGTCACGAAGCACTCGTCTTCTTTTGGCTAGTGGGCACTGCTTTTCAAAACATAATGCCTTTAACAGCTGGCCGATAATGATACCTTCTGGGTATTTTCTGTGGGGTCCAACACGCTTCCTTCTTATAGAAGCCTGAGAGGACAAATACAGCAACCTGCTGTCTTTTCTTCGTGGATATTTCCACATAGTAGACTACGGGTATGGTGGGTCCCTGGTATTCTACATGTATAAATGAGACTTATTCCTGAACTTATTTTGTTTAGGGCATCATATCTAGGGGTACAACTTCCTTCAGCGTAAATGAAGATATTACTGGGGGAGTTATACATAAAGCCTTTGTTGGCTTGCCTTAAGGACTGTAATTTCTTTAAGACGACAACAAACCCGAGGGCTCGTCTGTTACAAATCCATCCCTCATCAAATTCTGGGATTTCAAGGGACTTGTTCTTTTTGAACTTTAAATTGGCTTTGTTGGGGGTGCAAAGCTGAACAATTAACCACCCTGGTGCTGGAGTGGGTAGGACCTCTGGACTGGCTGATAGTATTTTTAATACTACCCAATCAGACTTGGAGCTCTTTCGAAACTTTTTGACAGCTTCGATTATGGACTTATGTAGTCCTAGAATTTCTCTGTTCCCTGGGCTGCATGTAATGCTAGCACAGAAACCAAACATGACTGCTTTGCTTACGTCATCTGTAGAGCTTCCTGCAAGGAAATGGATTCTAGGATAAATCCCAGAAGTGTTAAATATTTGACAGTTAGTGTTCTGGGCTGTATAAACCCATTTTGAGTATGAAACGTATTGTTCCATGGATATAGCCTGATTTAATATAGGCTTTTGTGCTTTAGGCACGATGACTGTGAAGTCATCTTCTTCCTCTGTTTCAGAGGAGGCAGAATACTCCTGAACCTTTCCTTTCGCTTTGAAAGTAGGCTTAGGGTTTTCTAATGTGGACACGAGTCCCTCTCCTTCTTGGAGGCTTTTGGACATGAGTCCTTCTCCAGATTGGAGATCCTTGGCACGCTTGCACGTTCCAAGAAAGGCCTGATGTGTTTCATCAGATAAATCCATGGCTTGTAATGCCATTACTTCATCTAAGCTTGATAGAGCTTGGATGATTCGAGGATTGATTTCCTCTGCAATTTCCTTCTGGATTTGTGTCATCCTTTCATGGGCGATGCACAATTCGTGAATAGCCATCTCTAATAAAGATTTGGCGTCCATAGAAGATGTCTCTTCCTCAACCATTGGCTTCCCTGCTAAGAAAATCAGTAAGATGGTTATTCTTACCTTTTATATGTTCAATATCGAATTGATATTCCTGAAAATATTGTTGCCATCTATGGCGTCTCTTGTACTCAGGAGTACAAGGAAGCTTATTAAAAATATAAGCCTTAACATTTGTATTATCAGTCCTGACTAAGAATTTTACAGGTAAAATAAAGAAATGGAATTTAGCGAAACTCCGTTTTAAGGCGAGTAATTCCTTTTCATTGCTGTGATAATTAATCTCAGCTGGTTTAAAGCATCCGTTAGCATACCTGCAAACGTGTTCTTTGTCATCAGCCTTTCTGGCTTTAAGGACACCTCCCCAGTAAAGATCTGAGGCATCTGTTTCAACTATTAGTTGATCACCTGGTTCGGGAATGGCCAATCTAGGTAATTGCCTACACAACTTCTTGAGTTGTTGGACAAGATGGGTGTGGTAGTCTTGCCATTGTAAATTTAATCTTTTCTTAAGAAGATCTTGAAGTGGACCTCTTAGCCATGCTAGGTTAGGCACAAAGTCACTGACATAGTTGATACATCCTAAGAATTGTTCAACCTGTTTTCGGTCGCAGAGTTTATCAGGGAAGTTGGCAACTTTTTCACATATGTGGGGTTGCATTTCTATACCCTTATGGTCGATTTTTAGACCTAAAAACTCAATTTGTTCTTTTGCAATCTCAGCTTTCTTAGCTGATAATATTAACCCGTGATTACAGCTTTTCTCAATGAACTTCATGAGATGGGTTGCATGATCTGCAATATTAGAAGAAAAGATCAAAATATCATCAACATAAACTAGACAAAAGTCTGAATATTCGTTGAAGATATTATCCATTCTCCTTTGGAAAATCTGTGGGGCGTTTTTTAGTCCCATTGGCATTACATTCCAAATGTATTGCCCTTGAGGTGTGCTGAATGCAGTTAGGGGCTTAGCAGATTTTTTTAGTTTAATCTGATAAAATCCCGATTTGCAATCAAACTTGGAAAACCACTTTTTGTTAAGGGTTTTGTTGATAAGCAATTCCTTATTAGGAAGGAAATAGCCATCAAAGACGGTTAATTCGTTTAACCTTTTGTAGTTAATCACCATTCTTGGCTTACCTCTCTTTTATTCAGAGTGGTTGTTTACCATGAATGCTGGACTACTATGAGGGCTTTTGTTATCCTCAGTGCTTTTGAAAGCTAATTGCTTTTCTTCGAGTTCTTTGAATTGGGCTTTGAACTCGATTTCGTCTGCTTGACTATATCGCATGGGCTTAACTCTTACAATTGAGTTTGCCTCTTTGAGCTGGATGTCTGCGTAAGACTTATCCTTGTCCCAATATTTTAATGGGTTATCATCGAAATGGGCCTGCAGAAGTGTTTTTACTTCGTTTTCAAGCCGAAATTCTAATGCTCTTTGGGTGTTTGATAGAGCATTTAGTAATTGGGCTTTGACCTTAGAATGGTCTTTGGGCCTTTTTGTAAGGTTTTTGGGCCGATTTATATATTTGGGCCTAGGCTCTTCACCATGCTGGCTGCGTGGTTGAAACGAGATAGATCCTCGATATTGAGGATGAGCTATGAGTTGGGACTTGATCCAATGTCCACATGGGGTAAGGAAACTAATGTGTGAATGGTCACAGCTATATTCCTTGAATCTATTAAGAAAGTCAACTCCTAAGAGGAGGTTATAGGTAGCATCTTTAGGTGCTTGTATCACTACAGTGGGTAGTGGTAATACCTTGAACTGGTTTTCTGTGCTATCTTGGATAGCTATAAACTGACCAAAGACAGCTTTGGTGAGTTTAGTAACCTGTCCAGAAGCTACAACGACCTGTAGTGGTTTATGGAGGTCTTTCCAGTATCGTTCTGGATAAGAATTGGTGGATGCCATTGTGACATCTGATCCGGTGTCTATCATGGCATGAAACCATTCAGGTTGATGGAACCTATAAACTAATTGTACCTTAATATATGGTACTTTATTCATAGACTTTACTGGCATGAATAATTATACCATTGAGTTTAATGGTCATAAAGTGCTCGGTTATGGAATAAGTGGTTTCTGATAAGAAACGCATTCCTAGGAGCAAATCAGCTTTAGTATTGAAAGCTTGATTTTCAAGATGAATAATCCGTTCAACGGATTCAAATAATATAGGAATATAAGTATGTTTATGTTCTTGTATTTGAGCATAAAGCTCAGGGCCAGCATAATTATGCTGTATGGCAGGATTAATCCAAATTAATCCGTCTTTCCATTGTGTGATGTAAATCTTACTCACAATTTGGAAGTTAGCCAATTTTGGGGTTGGCAATCGCTCAAGAGGGTAGCTTCGTAGAATACTACCGTCTACGGAGTATCTACCTTGCATACTGTTGCATCTATTAAACAGTGATTTCTGTTTAATATCAATCTGCCATTCTTTGATTGGCTGCAACTTAGGTCTAGAAATCTCTTGGATTTCACAGATATCAGAAAAGATATCGTCTAACTCAATTTCGTCCTTTTGGAGAAATTGGTCAATAACATGAGTGTTACTAAGCATATAACTTACCATAGTGTAAATGGTAAATGGTGAATGGTGTAGACTTTCCAGTAAGTCTGATCTTTGAAAATGATAACAGAGATTTAGGGCACGGTTTGTGTCTAAATCCCTAATGGGTATACTATACCCTGGGTAAGTGGTGAAACTAAGGTTTTGGTAAACCAAGTTTCCCTTCAGAATGCCTATTATAGCTTCTGATCGATTTGCAATGCGATTATGCATCAACGTAAGAATTATAGGGGTATCTAATCCCTTTTGAAAGGTAGCTTTCAAATGGATTCTTACTGCACCGAAATGGATATAACCGATCTTAGTTCGGTCTTTTTCAGGGATTTTCCTGATTTTTTGTCTAATCTGTTCGATAGTTACTAAGGGCAATTCTACTTGGCCTTCAGCTATATTGCTGCTAATAGGGATTTCCTGAATATTAGTACCAAAGTACTGAATATTCCTTCTACGGAAAATTTGTAATAAGGTTCGTTTAAAACCCTCATGCTCATTTATCTTGAGATTTTTAGATAAAATTTTTTGATACTTCTTTTTATCGAAAAGTACCTCATTAGAGTACGTACCTGAGGATTCACCTTCCTCTTGCTGTGAATGCTCTTCAGTCTGACTCATCGTCTGAACTGCTGGATAAATAGGTTAAGACGAGGATCTCGTCGTCAGACGTTATGTCTGAAAATGCTACTTCTTCGTAGCCTGCAAATTGCTCAAACAACTCATTAGAGCAAACGCCAGCAAAATTAATCTTTTTGGGACATTCATTTGCGTAATGACCCTTTTCATTGCAGTTCCAACATTTACAATCTTGTTTCTTTTTAAAGAATTTTCTCTTCTTTTTGAAGGGTTTGGGGTGCTTCTTGACACGTTTACCAAGCTTCTTTTTGGCCTTGAATTTCTTTTTCTGTTTGGGCTTGTCTAATTGACAACCAAACTTACTAGGATAATAGAGCTGATCTTTGCATTTCAGCTTCTTTTGATCCTTTTGCAACCTCTTTCTTTTATAGGCTTTTTCGCATTCATCAGCTAGTGTTACTCTAGCGAATTCAATTCTTGCACCTAGAGTATCGGTGCGTTCAGGTCTTTCTGCAGCCTTCCATTTACTAAACAGTAAATCACTCCATGGGAATGGTAATTTAGTAAAAAACATATCGTTATGAAAGTTTAACGAATTTGATGTTGCTGAAGATATTTCAGCTTTGTAGTAATACTTTTCAAATTCGCATACATAAGCATCAAAATAATTGATGTCGCATATTTGCAAATTATAAAGCATCGTGAGATATTTTTGCCTCTTTAATCGTTTTTCTCTTAAACGATACTGAGAATAATCTTCTCCCAAAAATTCTCTTCGAATTTCATTTTCAATCGTATTAATGATTGTTTTGTTGTCATTAGTGGTTGTCCCACCTAAATATCTTACCTTGGTTTCTTCAGGTAAGGCAGTAAACCAGTCAGATACTTTCCCACTTAAAGTTAAAGGGATGAAAATCTTTAATTCATCACCATCTGTTCTAGTGACACCAGAATAAATGAGTAAGGCTTTTACCCATTCCTTGATGACTTCGTCTATGTTTGTAACACAGTCAATATTCAAGGTAGCACCTGCATTACTTAAAGGGTAAGCATGGCCTGGGTGAGGGAATAGATGAGGTCTTCCCACTCGTCTTTGTCTAGACGATGTGTGACGATATCGGTAGCGTTGAGCTTCCTCTTCGTTGTCACTTCCTATTTGACTATCAAGGTTAGTCTGACTGTCTGGTCTTATCTCTGGTCCACTTGGACCACTTGGACCACTAGACTGGGTCGAGTCTGGTAAAATCATAGGGTGACTAGATGATGCTTCACCTGTAGCCTCCATATTACATTGTAATTGGAGTTCATTGATCTTTTCTAAGATCTCCTCTTCCTCATCAGAATTAGCTTGAGCATATTCTTGCTCTAATTCTTCTAAGGAAATGAATGTTCGAACCATGTTCGAAATTGAAGGATACCCTGGTTTTGTAGGGTCAATAGAAGGGTTAAACCTAACTCTCCTTCGAACAATTTGTTGTTCTGGTTGCGGTTTAGAATTATGCAGAATTAACTTCTGAATTTCTCCTAATCCTTCATAGATACTGTCTAACTTAGTATCTATCGTTTGTCCTTGTAGATCAGACTTCCATAATTCCTTATAAGGAGAGGATGAACTGCTACTTGCTTTATCCATCACTCAATCCTGATAAAGAATCTCTAGCAAGACTTGCTAGATCAGGTTGTACGTACCATTGACAATTGGCAAGTTCAGCCTGTTGACAGATATAAATCCATCTTTCATCTTTAGCTTTAAGACAATTTGGTTTGTCTCTGGGTCTGAGACATGAAGAATGGCTCTGATACCATTTCGACAGCTTCTTTTTCCAGTTATTGAGCATAGCTACAACTGGGTGCGGAATTATTTTTAGACCTATTGGTCCTTCTTCTTTTAAGAAACTCTTGATATCTATAGTCATAATTTTGGTTATGACGTCTAAGACAAGTGTCTAATGAAAGTAAGGCTTCATTAATACCTTCAAGGATGGCCTTTTGGCGGTGGATAGCATTGATATGATAAAGATTATCATGCTCCAAGATATTCCTAATTATTGTACCTTAATTAGTGCCTCCAACCTATTACTAAAAAGTGTTATATAAGATTTGATAGGGAATAATTACCCATAATATAAATGAGAATTAAATTCAAATCTTAAAGGATTTGTTACTGACCACCTACAATTCCAGTTGCTCGAATAAATTTCAAACTCAAATGGTTTCCTAACAAGTCACCAAGGCATTCAATGTACTATAAGCCCTTCAACACTGTGTGCAAAATAGGCCATTTATAAGGACGAGACGAGTTCAGAAAGCATCTACTCATGCATGGTAGAGTCAATGTTCTATTTTTTACTTAAAAGATGAACGCTTCCATCATATTTCTAATTATACTTACATAAAAATTAAAACTAAGTTTATAAACAAAACAAAGCCCAAGAACGACCCTATCTTTACACGTACATCATTGAATGATAAATTACAAAAAATTAGAAATGACTGGATGTAAACCCGTACTATGTAGAAACAACTTATACTATTTGTTCAAAATTGCACAATGTATGCATTTTGTTGTCTATCTTTTTACAAAATCTCATTTAATTTGAATATAAATAAGACATTCAATGATATATATATATATATATATATATATATATATATATATATATATATATATATATATATACTATATATATATATATATATATATATATATATATATATTATGATTAATACATGCGTATGAATGTTCCTAGACAGATAAAAGATGTTCATAATTCTTGAACATAAAAATTTTAACTCTAGAAGGGTTGAACGAAATGAATGGAGATGAAAATAAACCACTAAATACACTTAACTAAAATTATAAAATTGATGAAAATATAAAGAAAACTACATAATTAAATTTTGTGCAGCTTTGTAATGTCTAGAGCAAGAAGAAATTAAAAACCCATCCATTAAATGAAGAAATAAGTGGTGCCCACATAGATACGTTTAAGTGGTTTGATACTTATTTTCATTAAGCAAAATATTGAAATTAAATCTTATAAATAGACAGAATTTGTGATAAAAGTTCTAATTTCTCATGCTTTAACTTACTATGCCATTTTTTTTTTCCAATTCCGAGTCTGTAATCAATACATAATTAACGATGTAGACCATTTGTTTGTTAAATCATTATGGAAGACAAATGGTGAGGCTTTGGGTTAATGGCAGTTGGCATTGTTAAGGGGACAAAGATGAAAAGTCTCCTGCTCAAGATCTATTCGTTTCAGCATTTGCCTAACAACAACTGCTTTCAATGGCTCTCAACCGCTTCCAATTATTTCCAACTGCTAACTGATAATCCCAACAGCTTCTAACTACTCTTAACCATTTCTAACTGCTCTCACCCCCTCCCCACCGCTGGGAACTACTCACGTTGTATTACAAACACTAATCCAACTTCATCTTACCTGCTCACATCTGTTAATTGCTAATCACAACCCCTCTCAACCGCTTACAGCAGGCCCCAACTGCTATCCACTCCTCGTAAACATTGAAACGAACAAACCTTCAATATATAATGAATAACCTACAAATTAAATATCGACAATGACTTGCTGATTTCATACCATATACATTAAACTCTTTCCCAAATATCCACCTTCAAAACCCCAAATTATATACTTATATATGATGCATGATATATGCATGATATGATTGTAACAGGTTGTAAAAAACGTTAAGCAACTCTAGGAGTTGTAATTTTGTAAGAAGCTGCAAAAATCTTGTGCAAAGTTAGAAAACGCTGGCCTAAATGGGTTTGGTCTAAAGGCATAATTGATTAATTAGAGCCTGAAAGCGATCCTTCAGTGAATGCAACCAACAAGGAGACGATAATCGCAAACGCATTTCAATTATACTGTTGAAAGGGTCCAATCCATCTTTTTCACGCGTCACATTAGCGACGTGGCGGCCTTGCTTGGTGAATTCTCCCTTTTGCTGTGTGCGGAGAATTGGGGAAGGAAACAGCGGTCCAACTTCATCTTGTAGTGGTATTGCGAAAAAGAGTTGGTAAAGCTTTCAAAGTTTTGGACTGATTCATTTATCACATAATTTCTTATCAATTTTTTCCCTAAATTTTTAATTTTTAATCGTTTCAGGTAATTTCTACTCTTAATCCATCTTTGTATTAAATGGTTTTAAATTTTATTTATTTTTTCCATCAAAAATTTAACTTGTTGACAGATCGAGAGTGATTACATGCACAAACAAAAAGTTGACTATTAAATTAGCAATTTAAAGCTTAAACGCATTTTAGACAGATTAATTAATATGGTATAGTCACATATAATAAGAAAATGATTTGCGCATAATTTAACATTAATGAAAACCATATAAGTATCAATTAGTTAAATTGATAATTTTTTTAAAAAAAAATATCCCCAAAAATTTAAGTTGAAATCAAATCTATAATGGCCCTATGCCTTTACATGCATAAATGTTAGCCAGCCCTAACATTATTAGGGGTGACAGTCACTTAAGTCGCTAAGAGGCAGTAACTATAGTCGACCTCAACCTATACAAGGAGGCTCACGGGGTCGATCAAGTTACATCAAATAGAGAGTTCTCTAAATATCCTCTCCTTCTCTCTCACGAACCCTATACCATCTAGTGGGTTTCAAGTTTAGGGCATGGCTTTCAAGATTACTCTAATGGTCGTCTTCTAAAAGCTTCAGATTACATGGGTTAATTTCACCTGTCTATTCTACACCAAGGTTGGTCCTTTGTTATCCTACATTGATATCAGAGTTTAAGCTGTTTGGATTAGTCCCGAGTAATCTAATCATATTCTAAGCATGCTTGATTTTTGTAATTCTTCTAGATGATTAGTTGCTTAATTGTTGTAGTGATGCAACTTTGTTATTCTAAAGCATTTTCTGTGATTATGAGAATCAACTAAAGATCGAGTATTTACTCAATATAATTGATGAATGTGTCGGATTTAGGATTCTTAAAGCTTGATAGATTACACGCACCCCAAATAGATTCAAATAAGTATTGTTTCTTGTCTATTTATTCGTTGCTTTACAAGCATTAATATAAATTTTGTGATGCGTGTCATAAAGCAACTAAAGAATTCATAAAAGAATTAATTTTTTGACTGTGTTTTGTTCCCCAAAACCCTAACCCTTAAAAGAAAAAATTGACCCTCAGACCCTCGGCCTTAGTGGCTGAAACACCCATAAACTTGCTTAGTGTTTCCCCCTGAACCTTGTCATTGCCACTGCCGTTTTTATGGCTATGACAATGACGATGACCAGGCCTTAGTGGCCCCTCTGTAATACCCTGTCTCTTAATCATGTTTAATTGGTTTTAATTTTTGTATTAGTTATATGGCTATGATTAATTAGAGAGTGAGCAGTCACTTTTCTATTGTCAAATAAAGTAATGCTTGATTTAAAGAACTAATATGGCGAAATTTCTTCCAAGGTTATAGAATCTCCGACAATTATGTAGAAGTGTATAATTTCCTGCAAATATGCATCTATACCCGAATGAGGACGGAAATTTACCGAGCCATGATAATGTCTTAACAGCTAAGGAAAGAAATATGATTAGTAAATTGTTACTTGCCAAATGTATGACCAATCCCATGCCATGTGGAAAGGAAAAGAAATTGAGGTAAGCTCGCATTAATTATGATTTGACAAAGTGATAAGCTCGCATTGATTATGATGCGATAAAGTGATAAACTTGCATTAATTATGATGTGATAAAGTAATTATCCAAACAAAGGAAAAAAGAAAAAATAATAAAGATAGCCTACTAATCTGGGGGGCGCCGGCTATTTGAATAGCACGTGGGCTTTGAAAATAAGCCACCCAAGAGAGTCAACTTTCTCTCTCTTCTCTCTCCCACATGTGACAACCCCCTAAACCAATAGCAGTTGTCGGCCACTGCCAGTGCTCACCACCTGATTTCACTGCCTCCCCAAGCCACCTGTTCAACTCGACCCACAATGTCTTCCTCTTCACACCCTTTGGACGCACCCATTTTCACCTCTATTCTCTTTGAAGGTAATTAAATTTTATCATTCCATTATATTCAACCTTATATGTAAATGATTATTTATATGAATGTTGGGATAAATTGGTGTATTTTGGTTACGTGGGGTGTGAATACAATGAATTCATGTATGGGAAGAATTGACAAGTAATTACCAATAGTCATAAAATGGGTGTGAAAGTGTGATTGCAACAAATTTTGGTGGAAAAAATGCGCATAAGAGAACAGTGGTCTAGATGATATCTTACTGTTTAAGCAAAGCCATAGTATGTTCAAGCAACATCGATATAAACGATTAGTAATGGTTTTGTCGTTAAATAAAGAGGTTGTATGACATAGTTGAAATTGGGAAGAAAATTGAAGTAGTTATAAGGACTATATGGCAAATAAGGATGCAGTTTGCGCAATTGGTTTTATAGTTGAAGTTATTAAATACTAAGCAACCAGTTTACCCAACAGATATATGGTTTTAATGAGTCAATTATAGTCATGAGAAATTCTAATGGAAATGTTAAAGGAAATAAGTCCGTTAGCCATGTTCAGCATATTAGAACCAAGTGATGCCTTTTTGAAAGAAGGGATTGGATTAAGATTCAACCTCGAAAGAACACCTCACTAGTTAAGGGTGTTGGTTTAGTAAAGTGTGGTAATACATTGTGTGTATTACTTTGGGTTCTGAGCCAAGAAATGTAAGCTATGAGGTTAACGGGCTAACGAGTCCTATGGAGGGCTAAATGAACCTCAATCCTAAAAGGAATATTGTCATGCCACACTTCTATAAGCCATTCATTAAATGAAAAAAGATTTATGAGAAGAATAAAATTCCTTCCTTCCGCTACAAGGCCTAACAGTATGATCGGAATAATTTAAGACTCACAAGCATTAATTTTCTTAATTAATACAAAGCGCCACTGAATCTATTTCCAAGAAAGACACCTCAAAAGGGGAACCCAAAAAAAAAATGAAAGAAGAGTACAAATAAATGCCAAAGGTATGTTATTGCTTGTAGCGTTCAAAGATGTCTATATTTACATTTTCTAATATTAGTAAGTTTTACTTAGCCGCTGGAACCTTAAGGACCCATTTCATTATTCATCGTTGAATGCAATATTCAATGTTCAATGTTTAATGCACATTGTTCATAGTTTCTGCTAGCAGAATTCATAATTTAGGTCCTTCTCGGCAAACGCAAAATTCATAGTTAATTGTTCACTAATGCCATGGCTACTGTTCATATATTTGGGTCCCATCAAGGCTGAGAAACAATTAGTTTCAAAGTCAATGTTAAATGCAGTGCTCCTCAAAGGACATTTTACAAGCATAGTTTTAAAATTGCGTGCACTCACTGTTGTGATTTTCTGCAAGCGTACGGTTTATCACCGTAGCAATTACGGGTATCGTCCTCAGGGATGGTTGTGAAATTAGATTAAAAATTCTAATCTAATTTAAAACTAAAGGCTAATTTTGTCTAACTCAAAGGTTGAATAAATAAAATTAAATCTTGAAATTGTAAATGAGGAACTTTTCAAGATAAGAAGAACCAAACTGCAACTAATTTGAACTCACCAACACTTAGCTATAATTAGCCAATCAAAGCACTAGAATTTGGAAGCAAAGCTGAACGAAAACTAAGAGAAGGACAAGTAGAAAACAAGAGCAGAAAACCGTGAAATTTGTGAAATTGAATCGCAATATCAATCAACCAACAACTTATGCTCAGATTACACTAATTTGTGAAACTAGATCGAAATGGAAAAAAAAAACGATGCTATCCTCTACTTTTCGTTCTCCCCTCCGCCTTTGTTCTGTTTTTCGGCCTCCCCTTAAAAGCCCGTTCCCAACACCCGTTCATTCCTCCAAATAACGGCCCCTTCAATGCTTGATAAACCGCCCATTAATGGCAATCATGAGAGCCCACGAATGAATAATGGACGCCCGGATTTAATTGATAGATGATGGAGGAAGACGAAGGCGAACAGCCCTGTTTCGTGGCTCTGTCTGGGTTCGAATTTCTAGTTTTGTGAGAGCCGAAGAGGGAGAAGGAAGAAGAAGAAGAATGGTCTTGAAGATGGACATAATGGCTCAATAAATGGTGAGGAGAGAGAGGGTGTAACAGGTGGATAATGGGGGCCATGGGACTGCTCTGTTCGTGGCCCTGTTCGCTGGAATTTTGGGCATGAGGGAACGAAGAAGAAGAAGGCCAAATGGGGGCTGCTAGTCATGTGCCTGGCACATGGGAAAATTAAGTGAGATATAGGGAGAAAGAGAGGGAGTCTGGGCTGGGAGAGGGGTTGGCCCGGTCTGCCAATAGGGCCGGTGTAGGCAAAAGGGGAAGGAATGAAAAGATGGGCCACGGTTTGGAGGAAAGAACGTTGGGCCAGCCTGGTGAGAAGGCAAACAGCAGGCCCGAATGGGAAAAGGAGAGGAGAAGGGGCACGCTGGGCCGGTCTTGTAAGCTGGGCGTTGGGCTCCATCCGGCCCGGTTTTCCTTTTCTTGTTTCTTGCTTTCTTTAATTCGATCTAAGCCATGCACTTGTTGCTTATTTTTTTCCTCAAAATTTTCAAATCTTACAAAATAAATAAAAACATTATTAAAAACCTAATTTAACACTTTATTGAGAGCAAATATTTGACGATAAAAGGGTATAAAATATCATAATTTTAGATGGAACAAATAAATACCCCCACACCTAAGTTTTGCTCGTCCTCAAGTAAAACAAAACTAAAAATCCTAGAAAAAGAAAACAAAATAAAATCCTAACTCACTTTTGTAGGAATCACGATTGCACTTAGCACGTGCAACAAACCCTTTAAATCCCTAGGTTACCTCTAGTGGACGAGAAAGGTCTCGTGAGGGTTTGCAGGAGATATACCTACAAAATCTATAAAAGAAAACATAAACGAAAACTTGAAAATCTTTTTGGGTTTTGTTTGAAAAATTAATATGTACAAAACTGAAAATTAATATATACAAAATTGAGGAACAAATTATATACATATTCCAATTAACTAAAGCACCCATATGACAAAAATATTAACCTGCATATAAACAAAATATACACATCAAAACTCTGTACCCCATGAATGATATCAAAGCACTAACTTTTCATTCCACTTATACACTAAAGCTTCGAATCCTTCCCTGTGCTCGTGTGCATGTGTCTCATCATCCTAAGGCTCAGATTTACCAAAATCAAATTCAATTTCACTTGACTGACACAAATTACATTATTGACGTAACAACATAGGAAGCAAGTTTTCCCAGTAGCAATATTGCCTCAAAGGGTACCATCCAGTAGCACATGCCTCAAAGGGTTGCTTGTCATTCCAAATGTTATTTCATTTCCTTCTTTTTCCATTCTTTCTTTTTTCCATTTTTTTTCATTTTCATTACATTCATCATTTTGTTTTTTTTTTCCTTTTGTTTTTCAAGACAAAAATCAAAGTAATTATGTCAAAAACAAGAGGGAGAGCCGCTTATGGAAAACTAAAACCTTAAGACAATGAGGATGAAATAAATAGGGATTGGATTATACAGTGATAGTGAACAGAGGGGTTAGAATTAGGGCTAAGAATGACACACCAAGGACAAAGACCTAACATGCACATTATGCGTATATACAAGCTAAAAATCAAAGTACAAGGGAATTTAAGTTGATCAGAATAGTACTAAACTTCCCCAAAGTAAAACAAAAAATCTTTTTGGATTTTTAATGTCTTTTTTTTGTTTTTTTTTGAAGCAGAATTTCCCCACCCCCACACCTATTCCGAGCAATGTCCTCATTGGGAGTAGAAAGAAACATAAAACCACAAAAACAAAACGGAAAAAGAAAACAAACAAAAACAAAACTCACAAAGACACGACTCTTAGATCCATATGTATTAGCATAATTCAAGTATCCTATTAATTGATCTGTCTTATACAGGGTTAGTTGCTAATTCATTTCAATTTGCTAATGTTGTCGATTTGATATACCCACGTTGATGCATTTATTAGTTAGTTTAGAATAATCAACACGTGATGTTTCTATGCCTTCTAAATGGTTTACTTAATAGTTGCATAAAGTTATATATAAGCCAACTTCCCTTTGGCAGTAGTTGACTTAAATTCTCTTATTGCAGAGGCTGTTACGGAGTCTATGACACCAGGTGGCCGAGGTGGACGTGAAGAAGGTGGAGGCCGAGGTAGATGTGGAGAAGGGGGGGCCACCCACCGAAGGGATCGGAGAAGAAAGAAGAAGTAAACCCTGAACACTATGGTGGTGGTCGTTACGGTGGCGGTGGTTATGAAGGTGGAAGAGGGGGTGGTTATGGCAGTGGATGAGGTCGCCAAGGTGGTCGTGGAGGATATGGACCTCGCCACCCCCCAGACGAAGAGGGTACTAAAGTTGTAAAGCCTTGTTAGATTTGAGAGTACACAAACACAAGAGGGGGTGAATTGTGCTAGCAAATTTTCGCAGTTTCTGGGAACAAGCTTGGAACTTGTTTGGACGGACTGTTTGTAAAGTGCTCAGAAAGTGTAAAGTAGCAGAAATAAGTGAAAAAGTGAGAACACAAGATTTTTACGTGGAAACACCTCGAGCCCAACCGAGGCGAAAACCACGACCTACCCCAGTAGGATTTTTCACACACTTCCACTAAACGGGCTAAACACGTTACAAAGGTAACCTTCTCTGTTATAATTGCAACACACGTAACTGTCTACCCTTAGACTAGTTATATACTACGTCCGAGTCTCCCATACTTGGACACACTCACGTAATCGTCTCCCCAAGACGAATTACACACGTCCAAAGCCTCTCTAGGCTTGGACACACTCAACTCTCACTTTGATGAAAGAAGAGAATAAAAACACCTTACTTTTGTGCTTGTAACTAAGCGAATGTAAGGTACAATTTTTGCTCCTAGTATGCCAAGGAAGATGACTCAATATTCACACATACTTTGAAGGTTTTTCTGAAAATATGATTTGCAAGTTAAATCCCTAGAAAAATCGTGTAAAAACTTTCTCAAAATATTTATGAAAATCGTGTGTAAAACCGTGTGTGATGATCTTCAATGTGGAGGTGGAGAAGCTCCTCAAATAGTAGAGGGCAACAAGATCTTTGTGTGCTTGAGCCACAAGTATAAGATCTTTTTGCTCCTAAAAAGATTATGGAAAGTGACTAATATTTTCAGTAGCCAAATCCTGAAATTTCTCTATCTTCTTATTCATATTCCAAAAATAAGAGTTTGATTTATTTTGTAAAAGATTTCCCTTAAAAACTAGACTCAAAATCTCCACAATATATTTTCAAAGCCAAAAATTAACTTATCCTGGGTTTAATGATAACAGAAAATATATCTCAAATAATTTCGAAAAACCGCCAGCCCAAGATTTTGGAAAAACCTGTGAAAAATCGTTTTGGCTTGAAAACAGTCTGAACCCTGATCTCAAAACTGATATGAGACAGTGTTCTTAAAAATCATTCAAAGTAAATGCTGAATCGAGTTCTTCCAAGTGGCATATTAGCAAGAATCTAAGAAAATAAAACTTATGACGGACCAAGACTCTTGTTGAATCAACCGGACAACATCTATAGGATCTTGACTTCTTACTTTAATGCTGTGGTGTTGCTCAGAACTGTTTCCTGAGCTGTTCCTGGAGTTCTTCATGTCTCTGATGCGCTTTGAGTTCTTTGCCATTCAGCTGTTCTGAGGAACTGTTCTTAAGACCTATTGCTATGATATTACTCAGAACTGTTTCCTGAGCTATTTCTGAAGTACTTCATGTCTTTGATGTGCTTTAAGTTCTTTGTCATTCAGCTATTCTGAGAACCTGTTCTTAAGACCTGTTCTCGACTATGGTTAATCAAGCAATTTCAAAGTTTTCCAAACAGTATTTGGAACCTGTTCGATCAACACACTCAAGTGTATATTCCATTTGTGTTTGTTATCATCAAAACCTTACATTACATAATGATGGGGTCAACAATTTCCCAACAATTTCCCCCTTTTTGATGATGACAAACCAAATGACCATATTGACATAAAAGGCAAAAGCAGGTTTCAAGATAAAACGTTCATGGTCAAGCCCATACGTTCATGGTCAAGCCCATCTTCCCCCTTTTTGTTTGGAGAAGTGAACTGAAGCTAGGTCAAACTTAAATGATCCTGGTCATGCCCATCTTCCCCCTTTTGACATCATCGAAAAAGGGTGGTCCGGTCAAACAAGAGAAGCAGGGTGTTTGCAGTCACCACCTCTTGGGTAATGGAGGAAAAACAACTTGCGTTACACTCAAGTATATGGTGCAGTAATGATATTGGCCATCTGAGTCACGCATAAACAAATAACAACAAGAAGACAAGCATGGCACACATTATAGTAGATCCAACCAAGATTAGCAAAAACCATTGTCAGGCATAAAGCACAACCAGATAGCTAGGAACAGTTGTTGAAAACAGGGTGGAAAATAAAGAAAGGCAAAACAGGGAAGAATCAGGGGGTTGGGCTGATTCAGGGTGGAGGAGAAGAGAGTTTGGCTGTGAGGACGGAGAGAATTGACATCAGATCCTCATGGCGTTTGGCATTGAGAGCCTTCTCCTCGACAAGTGCAGCTTTAACCTCAGTGAGCTCGGTCTTCAATCGGTTTTGGTCCAGAAGCAAGGCATCAACAGAAGGCTCACTAGAGAAAGGACCAGGAACAGGGGTGAAGGGTGTTTGAGGCCCCTGTTTGGAACCAGCAGTCTCACCCTTTGCAAGCTTGAACCCACAACTGATCAGGGTGCTGCTTCCTATCTCATCTGTCACTTGGACCCCTACCTTCTTCTGCAAAGAAACCCCAAAGTGCTCACAGACTGAAGTCAGAAGAATTCATACCCCAGGTCATGTTCTCTAGCTGTGTTTGCAATGCGGGAGATATGACTGATCATGATGGCTGGTAGGTTGATCTGCTCTCCCCGGTCCAGGAGATCAGTAAGACATTGATCCATTGCATCTACAAGGTTACACCCTTGGCCCCGGGGGATGATGTTTTTGATGATAAACCAGAAGAGCAACCGGTGACAAGATGTCATCTCCCCTTTCTTGACTGACCTGGGCGTTTTCGACCCTGGTTGTTGACTCAACCTTTGAGTCAATTGGAGCAATATTTCAACTCCAAGTACTGTCTTGTTTTCCCTTACATAAACCCCAAAGCCCTCAGCAGGAACTCCTAGAATTTCTCCCAATTCCTTAGCATTGAACCGTATCCGCTTCCCATTGACCATACTTGTCACCACTCCGTTGGTGACATTACAGTTGGCATAGAATTCAGCTAAATCAGGTACTGAACATCCTCTCTGGGTGTTTGCAAAGAGGTCTAGCCAACCTTGGGCTGTAAGCTTATCCAGGAACATCTCCAGACCCTGTTCCTGAAAATAAGCAACTTTGATAACTTTGCCCCGTACCACACTCTTTTGGAGAAAATGAGCTACTCGGTCTACTGTGGGCATGGTAGTTTTAGCTTTCTTGGATTGTGGTTCATCAGGCTTGGCTTTTATGGGCACCTCCTGATTAGAAGTAGCCTTTCTCTTTGATGAGACTCTTTTGGAGGAAGGCTTCACCGATGGAGCAGAGGCAGGCACCTATTTGGAAGTATTCTCCTCGGTTTCTAATTCTTCAGGCACCTGTTCTGACACTTGTTCTAAAACTGCTTTCCTTTTGGTTTGGGTGTTTTGGGTTTTTACTGATGGAGACTGGGTAGATTTTTTGGTAGGTTTAGCAGAGGCTTTTGCAATAGAAGGTTCAGGTACTTGTTTTGGCTGAGAAGAACCAGAGAGTGAACCAAAACTGCGGGTTCGAGGTCTATAAATAGGTGTGAAAACAAGTTTTGAAGTGGTGATTTTAAACCGACGTCTAGGCCCCCATTTAGCCGGTTTAGTTTTCTGGAAGGGCTGAGGTTGGAGGACCTCTATGGTTGACTCAGACCCATCACTGTTAGTCTCCTCAAGGTCTTCCACTCGATCCAAATTTATGATGGGGTCTTCCATTCTGTCAAAGAAAACAGGTGCAGACCCCGTTCAGGCTTTACCAGTTCGAAAACAGGTTCAGACCCTGATCGTGCCGTGTCTATTTTAAGAACATCATCAAACACAGCTTGACCCGCATTTGTTTCAAGAACACCCTTGGACCCAGTAGGTTCCACGTTAGGGTCGAACAATACCAAATCCCATCCAAATACAGGAGGAACATCACCCAATTTTATCCCCAACGTTCGCAAGTCTAGACGCTTCAAGAAACCAAAAATTGTAGAGTAGAGAGGCGGGCGTTGGCGGAGACGCCATGCGCGCGCACTTTGAGACTGGAGCTTGAGAGGTGGTGGTGTTGCGTTTCTCAGAGGCGAAGGAACTGCTGTCGGAGGTCGCCATTGATGGTGGAGAGAAGCTTGGGTTTTGAGAGATTAGGGTTTTGGTGAGAGAGAGATTTTCGGTGGCTGATGAGTGAAGTGAGCGGGCAAGGGAGCTAAAGGGTCGACTGGCTTTCAACCGAAAAAGAGGAGTATTAAGTCTCCCAGCCATGCATGCTTCAAGAAAAATTCTCAACAACGGAATTAACTGCCTGATTCGCACAAAGTGACAAACAGTGGCCATACCTGTTCTTGGTGCTTGTTTCTGCGGTCAGTTGTTCGGTAACATAGGACAATAAGGGCAATATCATCAGACCTCAACGAGTGTCAACAAGCTGTATTCCACACATGTGCTAAATATAGCACCAAGTTTGACTGCAACCAATAATTTTAACAAGCTTGACCTGAAAAGCCCTTTAACTAGACAAGCATTGGGGGTTAATTAGGCATTCTCAAGTCATTTTAATCAGACCCAGTTCCAATCTGTTCTTCTCAAACTATTCTCTATTCAGTGCCTTGGTGAAAATATCAGCAATTTGTTTATTAGTGGCACAGAAATTCATTGAAACCAAGCCTTTTTCAACATTGTCTCCCAAAAAGTGATGACGAATGTCAATATGTTTTTATGTTGACAAGGGTTTTTGGAAATATTAATTGCACTTGTATTGTCACAAAATATAGGAATGCATCCCGTGTTAACACAAAAATCTTTGAGTTGTTGCCTTATCCACAATAGTTGAGCACAACAGAAAGCAGCTGCAACATATTCACCTTCTGCTGTGGACATGGCAACTGAGTGTTGTTTCTTGGTTGCTCAAGATACCAAACAGGGTAAAAGAAAATGAGCCATACCTGAGGTGCTTTTTTCTATCAACCAAGAAACCTTGTTGTAACCCAATTTGAATCTGCAAGAGCTTCATTAACATTTTTAGGCTCAATATTAGAGAGAAAAGCATAAAAAGCACAGAAATTTTTAAGCTTGGATCTTGTTTGCACTCCTGTATTAATGTCAGACAAAATTTGATCAAGGGGGTGCGAACTTTGGTGCTTCCATGGTCGTGGAGTAAGGAAGTGCACAGACACGCTTTCTACTCTTGCTGGAATACTCGGTGGAACAGGTTCTGAAACTGTTCCCGAGCCTGTTTTAGAGCTTGTTTCTAAGCCTGTTCCCGAGCCTGTTCTGGAGCCTGTTTCTGGAGTGTTAGGCTGGTTTTGTTCCAAACTAGGTTCAGCAATTTGATTCAGACCTTGCCCATCTTTCAAGGAAACAGCTCCAGGCCCTGATCCATCCTCGGGTTACTTACCTTCTTCATGTGTAAGCAACAAATTTTTATTAGCAAGGCCCAGTTCGAAATCATCATCCTATGCATCAATCTCAACTAGAGAGTTAGTTTCATCAAAAAGTACATGCACACTCTCCTCAACACACAAGGTTCGCTTATTAAACACTTTGTAAGCCTTACTATGTGAGGAGTATCCAAGAAATATTGCCTCATCACTCCTTGGATCAAATTTTCCTAAGGCATCTTTCCCATTATTATGCACAAAACATTTACAACCAAATACTCTCAAATGCATAAGATTGGGTTTTCTACCTTTGAGAAGCTCATAAGGAGTTTTGTTTAGAATGGGTCTGATCATGCATCTATTTATAATGTAACACGATGTGTTCAAAGCTTCGGCCCAAAAGTTTCTCGGAAGACCACTAGCAACAAGCCTTGTTCTAGTCATGTCTTCTAGAGTACGATTTTTCCGCTCTACCACCCCATTCTGCTGGGGTGTTCTTGGGGCTAAAAAGTTATAATCAACACCATGCTCATTACAATAGTCAATAAAGCTTGAATTTTCAAATTCTGTACCATGATCAGACCTTAGGCAAACCAATGAGTGTCCTACTCTCTTTTCAACCTTTTTAAGAAACGCAAGAAATTTTTCAAATGTTTCATCTTTAGAAGCCAAAAACAAGGTCCATGTGAAACGAGAGTAATCATCCACTATCACAAGCACATACCTCTTCCCACCTCGACTTGTGATCCTCATAGGACCACACAAATCCACATGTAGCATCTCAAGAGGTCGGGCAGTGCTAACACAGTTTTTCAGTTTAAAAGAGGTTTTGACTTGTTTACCTTTGGCACAAGCGTCACATACCTTGTCGTCATTGAATTTGATGGAAGGTAGGCCGACTACTAGGTCTTTAGTAACAAGTTTATTTAAGAGTGAGAGACTTGCATGACCTAGTCTCTTGTGCCAAAGCATAACATCATTATTTAAAGCACTTAAACAAGTCAGATTGTTTTGGGGAAGTGAGAGAATACTTACTTTATACACATTTTTGTGTCGCTTCCCCCTCAACACAACATCTCCTGTGTTGATATTGACAACCAAGCATTGTTTTGAAGAAAACACTATTAGGTTGTCTTTATCACATAGTTGGGACACGCTGAGTAGGTTATGTTGTAAACCATCTACCAGATATACATTGTCAATTGAATGGGGGAGTGACTCACCTATCTTACCTATACCGACAATTGTCCCTGATTTGCCGTTTTCAAATGCCACACTCCCTCCATCAGAGGCTGTAAGTGAGAGAAGTTTGATTTTTCACCAGTCATATGCCGTGAACAACCGCTATCCACATACCACAATTGGTTGTTTGCTGAGTTGTTTGCTCGGTTGTTCCCCCTCACTTTAGCCTGCAAAACAAATTAGGGGTTAGTTTTGGGAACCCAGATCCACTTGGGTCCCATTCTTTTAGAAGTGCAAATCTCATCTTTTCTAACCCATATTTGTTTTACATGAATCAAGTTCTTTTCCATGGCATACCTTCTTATAGGACAAGTATACTGATAATGCCCCGTTTTACCACAATGAAAACAAACAATATTTTCAGGTAATCCCACATATTTTCTATTAATAGGGTAAACGGTGCGCTTAGTCACAAAGCCTAATCCTCTTTTGCCTTGGTTACAGTGAGTGTTCAGCTAATTCAGCGCCTGTGAGGACCTGTTCCAGTGCCTGTTTGCAGCAAGGACTGATTCTACTTGTTTTAATTTTTCAAGCAATTTACTGTTCTTAATAAGCAGGGATTCAACCTTCTGTTTCAGTGCAAGGGACTCATTCTCAATCTTAGTGAGGTCAGTAGTAAAAGTTTCTTCTTTCATACTTAAGGTTTCTTTGAACTTATTGAGGTCTTCATGCAAAACACTGTTCTCCATATCAATTTCAATTTTTTCACTCTTAAGGATTTTGTTTTCATGCTCTAATTCTCTAATATCCCTTTTTAACTCCGAACCTGCATCCTTTAACATGCAATTTTCAGAATTAATAACATCATACTCACCCATCAAAGTAACTAATAACTCTTCAAGTTTTGCTTTATTTAGACCACGTACCTTATCCTTAAGTTGAGCTAAGCTGTCCAGAGGCTCATCATCTGAGTCAGAATCACTTCTGGCTATAAGAGCTACAGTAGCATCTTTCTCTCTAGTCCCTTCCTCATCCTCGGTAGAATCACCCCAAGCCGCAAGCATTGCCCTTGAGAAGTGCTTGGCAGAACTGTTTCCACCCTGTTCCTTGCCTTGTTTCCTGAACTGTTCGGGCTCTTGTTCCTCTTTTAGAAGTGGACAGTTTTTCACAATGTGATCATATTTACCACATTTGAAACATCCAGTGAACTGTACCCGGTCATTGTTTCTGGGCTTGCTGAGGTTCTTCTTTTTGTTGTTCTCTTTGATCTTTTTGAAGAACTTCTTGAATCTTTGGTTGATCATGGCCAGTTCTTCTTCATCAAGGTCCGAACCATCCTCTTCCAAAGCCTTTAGAGCAAGGCCTCGGTCTCTCTTGGTCTCCTCTTTCAGTTGAGAGCTTCTTCTAAGCTCATAAGTTTGGAGATTACCAGTAAGCTCGTCCAAGGTGATTTTATTCATATCCTTGACTTCTTGGATGGCCATGACTTTGGCCTCCCATGACTGTGGCAAAAATCATAGGATTTTCCTCACCAACTCCTCAGTGATGAAGGACTTTCCTAATGATTTTAGCTCATTAGTGACATGGGTGAAACGGGTGTACATCTCCATTACCGTTTCTTTATCACCCATCTCAAACAGTTCATATTTTCTCACAAGAAGCTCAATTCTCGATTGCTTTACCTGATTTGTACCTTCGTGAGCTACTTGCAAGGCATCATAGATTTCTTTGGCTGACTCGCATTCGGAAATGCGAGTATACTCATCAGGACCAAGACCAAAATACAAGAGTTTCTGGGCCTTTGCATTCTTTTCCATCATCTTGAAATCTTCGGAATTGAACTCTTCAGGATTTTTGTGAACTTTGCTTCCATCTTCGATCACTTTTGTGGGAATGAGTGGTCCACTCTTGATAATCATCCATAACTCGTAGTCCTCAGCTTGAATGTAGTTTTCCATTCTATTCTTCCACCAACTATAATGTTGACCATTAAAGTATGGTGGTCGAGTTATGGATTGCCCCTCAAGCATGCCATGTGGTGTACTCATGTTTAGGATCTCTCAAGATGTTAATCTTTTAGATGAGAACCTGCTCTGATACCACTTGTTAGATTTGAGAGTACACAAACACAAGAGGGGGGTGAATTGTGTTGGCAAATTTTCGCAGTTTCTGGGAACAAGTTTGAAACTTGTTTGGACGGACTATTTGTAAAGTGCTCAGAAAGTGTAAAGCAGCGGAAATAAGTGGAAAAGTGAGAACACAAGATTTTTACGTGGAAACACCTCGAGCCCAACCGAGGCGAAAACCACGACCTACCCCAGTAGGATTTTTCACACACTTCCACTAAACGGGCTAAACACGTTACAAAGGTAACCTTCTCTATTACAATTGCAACACACGTAACTGTCTACCCTTAGACTAGTCACACACTACGTCCGAGTTTCCTAGACTTGGACACACTCACGTAATCGTCTCCCCAAGATGAATTACACACGTCCAAAGCCTCCCTAGGCTTGGACACACTCAACTCTCACTTTGATGAAAGAAGAGAATAAAAACACCTTACTTTTGTGCTTGTAACTAAGCGAATGTAAGGTACAATTTTTGCTCCTAGTATGCCAAGGAAGATGACTCAATATTCACACACACTTTGAAGGTTTTTCTGAAAATATGATTTGTAAGTTAAATCCCTAGAAAAACCGTGTAAAAACTTTCTCAAAATATTTGTGAAAACCGTGTGTAAAACCGTGTGTGATGATCTTCAATGTGGAGGTGGAGAAGCTCCTTAAACAGCAGAGGGCAACAAGATCTTTGTGTGCTTGAGCCACAAGTATAAGATCTTTTTGCTCCTAAAAAGATTATGGAAAGTGACTAATATTTTCAGTAGCCAAATCCTGAAATTTCTTATCTTCTTATTCATATTCCAAAAATAAGAGTTTGATTTATTTTGTAAAAGATTTCCCTTAAAAACTAGACTCAAAATCTCCACAATATATTTTCAAAGCCAAAGATTAACTTATCCTGGGTTTAATGATAACAGAAAATTTATCTCAAATAATTTCAAAAACGTCAGCCCAAGATTTGGAAAAACTGTGAAAAATCATTTTGACTTGAAAACAGTCTGAACCCTGATCTCAGAACTGATCTGAGACAGTGTTCTTAAAAATCATTCAAAGTAAATGTTGAATCGAGTTCTTCCAAGTAGCATATTAACAAGAATCTAAGAAAATAAAACTTATGACGGACCTAGACTTTTGTTGAATCAACCGGACAGCATCTATAGGATCTTGACTTGTTACTTCAATGCTGTGATGTTGCTCAGAACTGTTTCCTGAGCTGTTCCTGGAGTTCTTTATGTCTCTGATGCGCTTTGAGTTCTTTGCCATTTAGCTGTTCTGAGGAACTGTTCTTAAGACCTGTTGCTATGATGTTACTCAGAACTGTTTCATGAGCTGTTTCTGAAGTACTCTATGTCTTTGATGTGCTTTAAGTTCTTTGTCATTCAGCTGTTCTGAGAACCTGTTCTTAAGACCTGTTCTCGACCATGGTTAATCAAGCAATTTCAAAGTTTTCCAAACAGTATTTGGAACCTGTTTGATCAACACACTTAAGTGTATATTCCATTTGTGTTTGTTATCATCAAAACCTTACATTACATAATGATGGGGTCAACAATTTCCCAACAAGCCTGAACAACTTGGTCGTGGCTATGGAGGAGAGGGACGGGGTGGTTATGGCAGTGGACGAGGTCGCCAAGGCGGTCGTGGAGGATATGGACCTCGCCACCCCCTAGAGCAAGAGGGTACTGAAGTTGTAAAGCTTGAACAACTTGGTCGTGGCTATGGAGGAGAGAGGAGGGGTGGTTTTGGCAGTGGACGAGGTCGCCAAGGTGGTCGTGGAGTATATGGACCTCGCCACCCCCCAAAGGAAGAGGGTACTGAAGTTGTAAAGCCTGAACAATTTGGTCGTGGTTATGGAGGAGGAAGAGGGGGTGGTTATGGCAGAGGCCGAGGTAGCCATCGAGGACATGGACCTCACCACCCACCTGAAGAAAATGGTAAGGAAGCCGTGAACCCTCAACAATATGAGGACGATGGTTATGGCAGTGGTTATGAAAATGGTGGTTATGGTGGTGGCTATGATAATGGTGGTTATGGTGGGGATGACAATCGTGGCGGGTATAGCAACTGTGGTTATGGTGGTCAGGATGGCAACGGTAATAGTGGCGGTGGAGGTTATGGCAGTGGTGATCGTGGTGGTGACTACGGAAGAGGTGGATATGATCGTAACCGCCCTCCAAAGGAGGAAAACAACAACTAAACATGTATGTAATGATCATTAAGGAATCAATCAAAATGTGCACCCTACTACATATGGGGATAAAAAAATCCACTAGAGTTTACTTAAATAATCTCAAAGTAGACTGTCCTTTGTAATAATTCTCCATCTATATATGTACTCTCATTAGCGTATACAATACAAATAAAAGGAAAAAACACTGGCAACTTTAGTAATGCTTCTTCATATTTGTAATGTAGAAATTGCATGAACAACAGCTACTTAATTATGATCCATTCAATTAAAAAAAAAAAAAAACAAGAAGGAAACAAGTACTCATGATTCATGATTTCATCCTTTGACGAATTTACCATTTGTGGATACAAACACCTAATATGCTAAAGCATGAATGTTCAAGTTTCAAAGTTCATCTGAAAGAATTATCTATATGCTGATCGATAATTTCTAATTAATTTGCTCAATGAAGGATTTTACCATATAGTACAGATGATACACCTTAGACGACTGTCCATGCACCTTAAGTGGTACATCATTTATGAAAATGCAAAAGGGGCACACATCAAACCATAAATGATGAACATTGCTTCGATATGACCTTCTTTTTCTTATTAGTGGCTCACTAAGCTAGCCAACCAGGGTCTACCCAAGGGATGAAGAATTGGGAAAATCATTGGGACTAACCTCGTATTGGATCATATTTGAAATGATGACATTTAAACTGGATTTGGTTCATATTAAATCGCTTTTATTACATATATTTTTGGTCAATTGATTTTTAATGCAACATTTTTTTTTTTTTTTTGGGCAAAGAAGGACAACATTCGTTGCAAAATGGATCAAATTTGATTTAGGTCGAGTCAACTTAGATTTTGAATACAAATTGGCTTAGCCTATTTTGGATGTTGGGTGTAATTCCGAGTCATTGCATTAGGATCTTCACCTCAATTTATCGGGTATAATTAACCATATTAATTGCATCAGAGCCACAAATGCTAGTGGGCTAACCTAATGCTAAAGCAGTCCAATTTGTTGGTTCACTCTGTCCAAGACAACCCAATCATGAGCTAAAGGCCACTAGTACGGGCCTCCCAGTACTAGGCCGACGTATTCGGCAGGCACTCCCAGCACCTACGCCTAGCTCACGGTCGAATAGGAGGAACGGAATGACATTGGTCCCAATGAATCCAGACCAACATCAATGAATGATTATTTCATTATTTTTTGCCCCATCCGAGTTATGGTCGAAAGCTCATTTATTGATCCAAACGTCTTACCATATTTCCTATCGAAAAAAATTCAATTGAAGTATATACCAGTCCAATAACTTAAAAAAATAAAAGTGAAAATACAGCTAATAGCAAGACATGTTAGCAAGCTAACATTTCTCCATTGTTTGCTTGTATTTTCCTTCACATTTGTCAAAATGTTAGAAAAACATAGGCATTAAGAATGAGACTTGCTTGTAAGCATTCAGAAGAAGAGAAGAATCATTCAAGCTAAAGTTGGACCGAAAGGCATGGTCCAAATAAGGGACTGTTGAATTTTATACATTAATTGGATCATTAACAAAGAGTCATCTACATAACTTCAAATGAGATTCCAACTCAAAATTAATTGATAATAGGTGGAGTAACTTATAAGTTTATGTACATGCTCAAACCATTTAATTTTATCTATGTAGAATAATATCCACTTTCATATTATTTCATTTTGTTAATGTGGCCAGCACCTACTTTCATACTCAAAACACGTTTCCTCACAAGTGAGCTACTAATAAGGTCCAACACGTACATACAATTTTAATCAAACAGAGATGGTGACAAAATAAAATCGAATAACCCGCTCTGATACTATGTTAAATTTTTCATATATATTGGGAGTTAATCAAACGAGTCATGTATATAAGTTCAAATGAAGTTTCAACCAAAAATCAATTGGCAATTGGTGGTATAACTTACAAGCATATATATGTATGCTAAACCCTTTAATTTTATCAATGTATAATATCAATTTTATATTCTTACATTTTATCTATGTGGAACAGTACTAATTTTATACTCCAACAGGAACAATTTAAAAGTTACCTATAAATTTGAAAAGCTCTATCTAGAGTTTTATCGTTTTCTTGTGCCTCATGACCGTAATTTGGTGAATAATGGTCTTTCCAAATTAAAAAGCTCCAACAAGTTCTCCTGGACAATCCCAAGCATATGACGAAATAAGGCTTTGCCTTGAAAAACCTAGGAGATCATGCCTATCTCATTCCTACAAATGGAGAACTACACCGGAATTTCATTCATACATGATTCATATCCTTGAAAAACTGCGCAAAAGCTTGACAGAAAGATTGACAGGCTCAAAAAACTTAAATAAGCATCAATAACATCCTGTTCAAAACCTTCAAAGGCAAAAATTGATGTTTAACTTTTTTGATCTCCAAAATTTTAGGTCTTACTGTCTCGAAATATCATTATCAACCATAAAAAACAATGTGACATTTTTGGGATGTACCTACACCATGTGACCTGGCCTGAGTACATATGACCGTCACGCTCTTGATCCAAGACAACACACTCATCGTGGGCTTTCATCAATTCATTCCGTCATTGGATTCCCCTAAATTAAATATTTTTCATACAAAATTTCCACATGTAGAAAACGACTGTGCGACCTTGGGTTACAACCAAAAAACAAAGCGCATATGGGCAATACTAGCCCTACCCTTCTTTGATCCTAGTCCTTCTTCAAGTGTGCCGTTGGCACTAAACACATGGTGAAGCAAAAGGGACAATGGACACGAGGCCGACCATCTTCTATTTGACCCTAATTATAATCCCGTCCTTGCTTTTACTACAAAATTTACACACAACTGTTCTAACTTTGACGGTAGGTATTAGAAATCTTCGCTATTTTCAATCATAGTTTTGCCTAATAATGCATTAAATTTCCTAGGAGGTCACTCTAACTCACACTATAACATTTCGCTTAAGCACATATAATTATGGATGTCATTGTAAAAAGTAATCGCAAGCGCACGATATCTAACTTGGAGTATGATCCGACGAATATGGGTCATCCTATGAAGATAATAATATCAAATTAAACACTTGATTAGCTAAACTATTATTGATAATTAACCTGCAAAATAAGATCTAAGAAAATAATGACCTGCGATTATGCTAACACTGATTAAGCTAAATTAGGAATAGAAAAATAAAATAAGCATAAAACAAGAAAATAAAATAATGAACCGAACTACGCCTAATAGGCGAGGAGCAAACACCTACGTAGCTGAAATTAAGCTAATAAAATACTAAATTAGGATAAGACAAATTAGACCTTACCTATGATATAAATCTATGCCTAGTGAAGCAAATTGCTATGTGATGGGCAAAGAATAAGCAGAGCAACAGTACTAGCGATTAATACAATGGCTAACGAAAGTAAAGGACCCAAACCAAGAGACGAAAAAATGAAAATGAAAGTGTTGGGAACGTCACACATGAGTAAAGAAGTCCCACATCGGGAGTTTGAGAAGAAGGGTCATGGTATATAAGTCAAGTGGGCTACTCCTCCTATTGCCAATTGGTTTTAGGATGGAACCTCACTTGGGCTTGTTGCCATGGACCTTGGTTGAAGTGGGCTCCCTCCTTGGATCTCCCCAACAAGTGGTATCAGAGCCGATGGTGCGTTCGGCTAGGCAACAAAAAGGTGTGGCATGGTGGACCCCATGGACGAGTTTGGTGAAATGACACGCAGGTGTTGATCGAGCGGTAATACGTGTGCTGCAGCGTGGCTCGATGGTGTGGATAAGCTCCTGATGGGTGGCTTGACACCTTGGTAAAGGCTTTCGCTCAAGGGGGAGCTTGTGCACTCATGTGTGAGGGGGAGATTGTTGGGAACGTCACACATGAGTAAAGAAGTCCCACATCGGGAGTTTGAGAAGAAGGGTCATGGTATATAAGTCAAGTGGGCTACTCCTCCTATTGCCAATTGGTTTTAGGATGGAACCCCACTTGGGCTTGTTGCCATAGACCTTGGTTGAAGTGGGCTCCCTCCTTGGATCTCCCCAACAGAAAGAAAGGGGGGCTATTTATGAACAAAACAAATAAATAAAAATAAAACAAAATAAAAGAAGAAAACAAATTCCAGTAACGTGCATAATAAAGGAAAGGGCAAACCAAAAAGGTAATAAAATCTGAACTGGAAAAATACTGAACACCCTGAAGAATCGACGAAGATTCTAAAATAGAGCACAAGAAAGGGGGGAAAAACCAGAGGAAGCCAACAACTCAAAATTTGACTACGAGACTTGAATTAATAAGGAGTAAGTTGCAAACAGAGGAAGCCAACAATTCATCCTTGAGTACGGTCCTTTCCCGAACCATGTGTGAATGTGGAATGCCTATGCACCGGACTGCCCTTTTTTTTTAAGTTGCAAAAAATCAGAACAAAAATATGAAAAATTGGCATTCAACAAGTTCAAAAGTTTAACAGTAGCGTCATGGGCTACTGAACCAACAATGGAGAAGAACCCAAAAATTACAAACAGGTGATAAAAACAAATGTAGAGCTAATTACAATTGAAGTATGGCTACTAAATTTGTCAAACTCTATCCAATCTTTAACTTCCACAAAATCTGGGCATGGCGACCCATTTCGCACAATCCATGGAATTGAGTCGTTGGGTCAAACTTGGGGTCTTCTCATCTCAATTGAATAGTCAAACTCAGCGAAAATGAAGGAGCCGTTTCCTGGGTCTTCCTTAGAGATTATGAATGAATCTAGCCATCGGTTGTGAATTATGGGTGAAGACTGTGATGGAGAAAGAGATCGAGGTGGTTTTATGGACTATGCGAAGATCGAAGATGGAGACGATGAAGGGGCAGTGGTGATGATGGAATCAGAGAGGAGGAGGATGACGGGTGTGAATAGCACTGCTGTAAAGGGCACGTGAGTGGCATGTGAGGATGAGTGGAGGGGCTTGCTGGGGGCTAATGGGCTCAGTGGAGCAATGGGTCTACTATATCCATTGCCAACGTGGTTCACATTTATCCTCTCGGCCTTTCTTTATTTCTGCAAAATGAAATAGAAATTAAATAAAAGTCCTAAACTATAAATAGTTATGAGGCAAAATTAGGTTTATTTGGTGTAAAAATGTGTTAACTTTAAACTGAACAAATACCCGACACCTAAATTTTAAATTGAACAAATACTTCGATACCTAAATTTTGCTCGTTCTCGAGTAAAATAAACTAAGTTTCGTAGAAAAAGAAAAAAAAAGAAAATGAAAATCTTAACTCACTTTCATAGGAAGCATGGTTACATTTAACGTATGTAACAAGCCCTTTAAACCCCTAAATCTTGAAAAAGATCAGGAAAGAATGAAAATTAAAAAAAGAGAGAAAAAATATTAAAAAATATAAAAAAATTTTAAAAAAATCTTTTTAGAATTATACAGAAGGGGAGGCAATATACATATGCTAACTGGATACATCACCCTTCTAACACAAAGATTAATATGCACGTAAGCAACATGTACACTTTAAGACTGTTGGTTCCTATTGATGACATCCAGATCACATTTTTAACCTCACAAATCATCACAACAATGTATCAATCATAGTGTGCGGTGTGCAAGTACACAATCAGCCTAAGGATTATGCTAACTAGAGTTTGACATAGTCCCATTTGAAAGTTAAAGAACTACTTTATTGACCCGCTGACGTGAGAAGCAAGATTTCTATTTTTTCTTTTTTTTTGAATGCAAATTAAAGGCAAAAACAAAAGCAACTATACAAAGACAAGTGGGAGAATGAACTCTAGAAGCCTAAAGCCCTAAGATAATAGTACAAAATACAAATTGAACTCACTGTTATAACGAAATGATGAGGTTAGAAGTAGGGCATAGAACGTCACACTTATGGCTAACTTTTTATCATGTACCTCCTACCTACATACAACCTAATACTAGGTTACAACGAGTCAAACTAGTCAAAACAGTATCCATTCGCCAAAACAAAGTAAAACAAAGAAAAAGAAAAAGGAAAAATCTTTTTGGGTGATTATGGATGACCGTCTGATGCTAGTTTGTTTTAGGCTAGTAATTGCCTTGTGCCTCAAGTGTTGTAGTTAACACATAAGTCGGCAAGGTCAACCGACTTGATAATCATGTATGTTTTCGGAAGATGAGCTTTAGGCTGTACTCAGCAACAGCGTTTTGGGTAGCGTTTTGCACTTTGAACAGGTCAATACACTAATTAGTTAACTTTTAGTGTTCGGTAAATTAGTATTCTGGATAGCATTTTAAGTAGTGCTTAGTGTTTTAAACAGCGTTTTTAAAAAGCTAATAGTATTAAGTTTGATATTTAAAAGTAGCGTTTCATATTTTTTAATCAAAAAATATCCTTTAAAAATTTTATCTTTGGAAATTATCTATATCCTTTTGTGTCAATTTATATTAATCAACTAACATAACAACTAAATTTACTGAACATATTAGTTTCAATAGCTAATCTAAGCAGCTATCTGCTAACGGCTAAATTTGAAACGCTATCCTCTATCTAAACCGTTATCCGCTACCTAAGTCGTGATCCGCTACCCAAACAGTTACTTTTACCGAATAGGGCCTCACTATAAATTAAGGCCATGGGGCCTTGGTAATTCATCATGGCAGCAGTCGTGAATCACAATGTTTCACACAAATTAAAAGTGTGAGGCTTTGAGTTTTTTGAGAGGGTGATGGAAGGCGTGTCATGTGTGCAACAAAGAGCCGAATAGTTTGTGAGTTGTGCAAAGGCGATATTTGGTGGTGTTTACAAAAATTCATGTTGTTGTCTAGCTGCTTGTAGAATCAATCAATTGTACTCGAGCCTAGAAGTAGTTTATATATTGTTCCTGAATTATTGTGTGCCTCGCATTAGGGCCAATAATTCGTATAGTGGAATTTTGTGTATAGTTAAAATCGCAAGCGCATGCTGTATCTTTAGCTAGCAACCAATGAGTACAGGTCGAATCTTCAGGGAACTTGCCTTCCATTAGCGAAATTGACTAAATTACTCAATCTCAGCAAATCAATTTTGGAGATCTCAATGATTAACTAATAAAATAATAAACAACTAATATTACAAATAAGATATCAGAAGATTAAGACACTCGGGTTGGAATTAAAAACGCAATTAGATGAGCGAATAATTACCAACCCCATCGAAGTCGCCCGAGCATACAACGTGAATGGATAGATTGTCAACTTAGCCCATCCCTTCCCTCTTTCAAGGGTGAAAGACTAATCCTAAAACTATAGTCGCCTATTTTCATGGGACTAAAAGTCGAAAGATAACAAGATCTACAACCTCAAATTCCAATTAGAACTTCAGTTATTTTCATATCAAAATCCTAACCATCTACTAAGTTATTCTAGGTAAAGATTATGTCTTTCAATGCTCACCTAAACTCGAATAAAAATAAATGAGTACTATTTCAAGCAATTCATCGAGCACGTAGTGAACAAAGTAGAATTCAATAACATAGCATGAAACTAGCAAGATTTTAGGCTAATTCATGATTCAACTAAGCATACTTAATATTAATCCCAACCCAAGTTGGGAAATTGATGCATTAGTCATGCCAACAACAACCATAGAAAACCCTAGAATGATAAACAGGATTCACACAAAAGCCATAATAAAAGTAAGAAGAGAATTGACAAACAAACTTAAAGTGAAGTAGAAGTAGCAAATCGATGTTCTCCAAGTTGAATGAATTTCAATGCTCAAAAGTCTCCGATGTACTCTCTCTCATGAACTCTAAAAATGCTCCCCAAAAAGTAGTCAAAAGATATTTCAAAATTTATCCCTAATAAAGTTCGAAATCTACTTAAGTATCGTAAAAACAGGGAAAACACACGACCGTGCTTCGATGCATGGGTGCCCGTTTACTTTTAGAAACTACCAAACAACACAACCGTGCACTTTTGCACGGTTTCCTGTGCGCAACTTTGAGAAGCATGGTTGAATACTGAAGGATTATGCACGATTGTCTCTTAGTGCATGGCTAACTATGCACTTTCTTGGGCTCTTCAATCTTGCTCTTTTGGTTTGAAAATTTTATCAAACCTTTTTTCATTCTTAAAAATTGTCCCCCTGAATTCCCTTTGCAGCAACACTTGTGAATTTCTCATTTTCTTAACAATGCTTCCTAAAAATAAGAAAAACACTTCTATAAGCACAATATGAATGAAAGAAAGCACATTTAACCATTTGTCATCATAATCTAACATAGAAATATAGGAAAGTGGGAGTCAACTAAAGGGCTAAATGAGGTCAAATGGAGATTTATCAGTTCCCCTATGCTTATCTCTTGCTTGTCCCCCAACAAGAATAACTCCTTAATTATCAATAAGGGAGATGAACCTTTAATCATCGCTCCTTAGGCAAGGCAATAACAATCAGTCTAGTGAAACACAAACGTGCATCAAAGGTAGCCAAGTCAACATGTCAAAATATTTTCAATTAAACACATGCGCCGGCATCTATAAATCACGCTACCCATATGTGACACACCAAACACCCCATTTTAAGTTACATAACGAGATAAAGCATCCCTCAACAAGTGGTAAGGAAGCCTGACAGGTGGAACCTTACTTTGGGATAAATAAAGCACTCCTCCGAATGTGTTTAGATGCTAAACTTGGGTATACTCGACACTCAAGCCAATTATGCAAACTATCATAAGCTTAATAGGATTCTCAATTCTATACCACTTATGTAAAATGTAAGAATGTCAATCATGCAGACTTGCAAAAAGGGTGTAATAGGGTCAAGGATAAGGATAAAAAGGGGAGTTAACTTTAAAAAAAGTGAAGCTATTAGACAAAAGACTATAGAGCAAAAATACAAAAATACTTCCACACTAATAAGTACCAAAACACCAACTTCACACTCCAATTGAAAAATAAGCACAAACCCTATAAAAGAGCACAAAGAAGGAGTTGATACAAACTTATTGATTCAATCACCATGCCAAACACTTCATTGAAAACGTTTTTTTTTCCCTCATTCATTTTTTCATTTTTTTACCTCTTTTTTCAACTTTTTCAGGAAGTAAAACCAAGACATGTGTGAATGGCTTGTAAAATACAAAATCTCAACTCATAATCTGATGCATAGATGACTTCCTTTGGCCAGGTAAATATTTAAGATTGAAGAAGAAAGCCCAAGAGCTTAAAGAATATCACCCAATTGCTCACAAACCCCTAAAACAATATTGATAATCCAAGAAGATCACCACCTTCAACTAAGATCAGTCATCAAGCATGAGAAATTTTTTTGTGGATTTTGAGAAAGCTAGTAACATAAATAATCAACGGGATATATCTAGGCTAAAGGTTAAACTATCAACTAGATTAAAGCACCCTACCCTCTAATCTTCTAAAGCCTTAGCAGCAAGGATTAGATTAACAGGATGAACTTAAATCACCACCCTCCTTAGAGAAATAAAGAATTTGAGATTTTGAGGGGAAAAAAAAAACACCAAGCTTCAAACTCTCATATCATTCAATAAGTCTGGGTTTTTATGGAGATAATTGAGTCTATAAATATCCAATTGGAGGGAGATTAGTGTTACATTAGTGGGGCAAATGGGACAATAGGGGGCTTATAAAATATCCTAGGAAAATAAATCAAGATGCTAAGTTAATTACAATCAAGATAAGCTATATTTTTGAGGATTCATCCTCCATTTTCCAAAGAGCTGTGAGAAGGCTTTACTCTACCAATAGAGGTGCCGCCACTTAGAAGGTCTTCCTTGGTAAGTATAGAGTCATCTCATGCTAATTAATTTCCAAGATCATAGTTGTACCCTCCACAACTAATGCCAAGTTCTAGATTGCTCCAAAACTAAAATTTTATGCACACTCCGCATATTTCGCCATTTCTCCCAAATTTGTGTTCCAATGCCAAATTTTAGCATGAAGCACTAAAATAGACATATCACGGAACCATTAAAGATTGTGCTTGCATCAATTGGGTTCTTTTAGGTGCAATCCAAACTTAACCCAAGTTCAGTAAGTTTATTGGGTAAAAACCAGCACTATTGTAACGGAGTTTTCACCACTTTAGGAAATTCAAGTGTAAACATCTACTAAAATATTTATGTATTCTAATAGTAGACTCATTTGCCTTTCCAAAAAGTCATAGCCTGTTAATTTTTGAGCCCAATTCCTAGGTGAGAGACCATGACAAAATAGGCATATGGGCTAGAATTAGGTGACAAGTGACCATTGAGATAGATGGGACCATCTTCATGCCCGGTGCAAAGTCAAGTGGACTCGATATGTATCAACCTCCCCCACTTGAGAAAGATTTGACCTCAAATCCTTAGGGTTGAAATCCATTAACATCAACCTTGCATGCCTATTACTGTCCTTGGGTTCAAAATTGCCCAAGGTACTATAGACTCCTGTCTTCTTGAATATGTAGGCGTTGTTGAAGATCTTTAGGAGAAGATCAAGACAAAGAAAAGAGCTCTTAGGCCTCATGGATCTCATGAATATGTTAGCATATTCATCATAAGATAGCTCAAACTCATCATACTTAAGAGAGGTTTTACTTGTGGTTTGGTCACACTCATAAGCACTTTCTCCTAACACTATTTTGATGGGCAATAAGACCTTGGGGACAGGTTCTTTTGATATTTCATCCTCAACTGCTTAGCGAGTTATAAGGGACAAAGGTTCCACTCCCTGACTTGTATTTAGCTTCTCCATTAGTAAGACAATTCGAGGCTTGCTCTTACTAGTGGCACACTCATCCCGTGTTTCACTCTTGTGGGGCTTTTCCTCACTTCCCCTCCCCGGTTTAGCATAGTGAGGTTTGGGTGGAAGTAAAGGAGCTAATATGAGCTTTTGTCATTGTGCTTGAGTGAATTAGTATTAGCATACCCATCATAAATCACATGATTATCATACAATTAAGGCCTACCCGGTAACACATGACATGCATCTATGAGAAGGACATCACATAATACTTCACCATAATAAGAACCAATTGGGAATGAAACAAGAGCTTGTCTTGAAGAAGTTACCTCATTGTTCAGTCCTAACCATTAAAGAGAGTATGGAGTAGGATGCTCCTTAGTGGAGATTTGGAGCTTATCGATAAGTGTCTTAGAGGCCATATTAGTACAACTACCGGCATTTATGATTAAGCCACAAACCCTGCCTCCAATGGTACACCTAGAGTTGAGGATTTGTTCCCTTTGGCTATCTTCATAAGGAGCCCTTGTGACATATAGTGACCTTTTGATCAACAACAGTTCTCCAACATCGAGGGTCACCAAGGTAGATCCATCATTCTTATCCTCTTCTTCATTTGATTTGTCCTCAATGGCTTGAATCTTTTCTATCTCTTTGATGTTAGTGCCTTTCTGTTGTGACAATCATCTTGAAAATGCCCAAGACCATGGCACTTGAAACACTTCTTTCTTTCCAACCTTTTAGGTGGCTCACTAATAATTCTCTTACCCTTGTCAAGAGCTTTGACTTGTAGGGGTGAGGTTTCAACTTCAATGTGAGTGAAAGGGCTTTTAATAAGAAAGGTGTGAGAGGACATTCTATCCTTAAGTTGCTTCTCAACTTTGATAGTTAAGTGGCACACATCATCAAATGATAAGTAAGGTTGTAAATCCACCTTGCTAGCAATGCTAGAAGATAACTCCTTCATAAACATAGCAATCTTGAGTTCGGGTTCTTCATCTAAGCCAACCCTCATTTGGAGTTGTTGATGCTCCCTAATGTACTTTTCCACCTTTAGATTCTCTGAGTTGAGAGAGGTGATCTTGAGGTGGAGTTCTTGTTTGTAAATAGGGGGTAGAAATCTCTTCTTCATATGCTTTTTAAGCAAGACCAAATTTTAATTTTGGATTTGGCATCTCAAGTCCTACTCTTCAAGTGTTCATGAGAAAGTGAAGCATACCCTTCCAATTTAAGAATGACCAACTTGAAGGCATTCTCATCTATTTAAGTTCAAAGATCCTTTCTATAGCTTAGACCAATTAAGATAATTCTCAGGGTTAAGATTCCATTAAATTTTGCAGCCTCAACTTTGAGATCCCTAAGGTCATCCCTTAGATGTCTTCTGCTTCTAGGCATTCCTTCCTCTTCATCAAGGTTTTCATGAGAGGAAGAGTATTCGATGTTAATAGGGCAAACATCGTAGCCTTGTCGGTAAATGTTTCGTGGGGCAAATTCCCTTACCACTTGAGTGAGCTTCCTTACTTGCTCTTGAAGCTCAACAAGGGTCTGGCCTATGTCATAGGCTTGTTCAAGAGAAATGCTTGTGGAGTGAGAAGCATCTCGTTCACTAGCCATGGTGGTAGTTTGTAAGGTGAAAAGAGGATAAAAGGATGAAAATAGAGGAAGCATGGGCATACTGGAGGGGCACGGACAAGAAAACAGTGAAAATGAAGGGGGCACACGGTGGTCATGCCAGATCTTTGGAAGAGGAAATAGGAGTGCAGGAAAGGGGCACGGTTGTGCCGGGCATCACAAGGTGGTAGTGCCAAATCTCTTCCTGGCCATTTTTTTATGACTTTTTGTGAAGGCTTTTTGTAAAGTTTTAGGGATATGTTTAGGTTAGGGATTGTGTTTGGACTATAATTAGGGTTCTTTGTGGACTTAAAGAAGAGACTTAGAGAAGAAAAGTAAAGGTAAAATAGTAGCAAAAAGAATTAAAATCCAAATAAATCAAACATAAGATGGATGGATTTGATGCTTATCAAGATGAAGGAACTTTTTGCTCTAATACCAAATGATGCACGGGTGACTTCCTTTGGCCAATAAACATTTAAGATTGAGGAAGAAAGTCCAAGAGCTTGAAGAATATCACCCAATTGCTTATAAACCTATCAAACAACAATGATAACCCAACAAGATCACAACCACAAGCCAAGATCAACCGTTAAGCAAGAGAGATTGTTTTGTGGATTTTGAGAAAACTAGTAACATAAATAATCAAAGGGATATATATATATATATATATATATATATATATATATATATATATATATATATATATATATATATGTATATATATATATATATATAGGCTAGAGGTTCAACCACCATCTAGATTAAACCACCCCACCCTCTAACCCTATAAATCCTTATGTCCGGAGTTGATAATTTCACTCAAACTCAAGCCGTGCGGTACTAGCAATCTTACTTGAAACCCTTCTTAGTTTTCAAGTAAGTTTTGATGGTTGCTTAACTTAGACTTGAGAAGCTAAGAAAGCATGTACATACACACACACACACGCACTCTCAAGAGTTCTTAGCGAGAGAGAGATTGGGAGAATGATTTGTATTTCACTTGGAATGCTTCCAATGGCTTGATGTACAAATGAGCCCCTTTGGGGTTTTATATACACATTCACCTCCTTAATAGATGGTAGAGATCTATTTGATCCTACGGCTATCATTACTCATCCAGAGTATTCTATACAAATTTCCTAAATACTACATACATGTAGAATAGTGTGGAACATTCTAGACAGTATTCTAGTACAATTTAGAAGGTTCTAGAATGCTCCACAAACACCTAGATACTATAGAAGGTTCTAATACAGTCTAAAAGTATCTAGAGTACTCCAGAAGGTTCTAGAATATTCTAGAATGTTTTAATGTACTCCAGAAAGTTCCAAATCATTTTGAAAGATTCCAAAATACTGTAGAACTCTCTAAAAACTCAGCCCGTGACATTCTTCCCTACTCAATCGGGCAACATCCCTGTTGCCTTTGGGTCTTTACTTGCTTGGATTGCCTTGATCCCACGCGATGTCCCATTCACTCGGTTGTGTTGATGTGTTGCATTTAACTGCTTAGCACATTGATCCTTTGTGCGCTTGTGTCCCATCCTCGTTTTAGCCCGTTTCCTCCTTGCTAACTTCTCAGGCGATGTTGGACGCATGACACCCTTAGGCCCCTCATCCCTTTTGAGGGTGGATAAGTGGCTAACCTCCTTATTCTCCATGAATCGAATGGTAGGTAGCACCCTTTCCTTCTCAACTTCCTATCTCATGAGTATTGCATGAGCTTGCCCATTATTCGTGATGAACAGGGTGCTAGCATGGGGAACTATAATAGTTTCTGCCTTATCAAGGAAGTTCATTCCTAGATAGAACTTCCGATCATCAAGAGGAGCAACGGTTATATTGACCTTATCTCTCTATGGTCCAACTTGGATGTCCAAGCTCGAGCAATTCCATGGATTAGAAGGCTCTTTGCATTAACTCCCTTCGAATAGAGCTTCCCATTTTTGTTAGGTAGGCTAATCTCATTGGCGAGTTCTTTTGCCATGTACATGTTGTCCACTCCCATGTCTGCCATAGCTTGGAGTTTCTCAATTTAAATACTTTGGTCTCTACATACATGCAGTCACCGGCTTGGTCTGCCACCTCGGATTGGATGGGACCTAGGAGTGACATTGAAGCAATACTAGTTTACTCTTCATGTCTCTCCTGTTCCATCACAAGCGCAACAAGTTTTTCACGCTTCGGACACTCGAAACCCGATGAGGCCTGATAGGGAAGAATTCGAGTTTTAAATTTATAACCCCAAGTGCAAGGTTTATCGTCGAGCACTCAGGGTGTCGTCTATTGAGAGTTGGGTTTCAAGTACCGGGATTCGTTTAAGTAGTTCAAGTTAGGCTAAACAAAAAGGAAGGAGGGTAAACTAAACTACGCTAACAAACATTGAAAAAGCAACTTAGAGTTGTGGTTTGATCAATGGACGAACCAACCAATTGAGACGAGCCCTAACCTACCCAAACTATATTATGAACAAGAGATGGTCTGTTGCACCATCAAAGACCACCCAAGCCTTCTCTCAAGGGTCATGAGCTAGTCTAATTAGCCTAACCACTTATTTTCATGGGGTTAGCCCAATTAGACCATAAAATTAGCAACCCCTTGACCAAGCTCGAATCGGATACTATTTTCATGTCTCGAACTCGGCTATTCCCTCTTCCATGCTAGCTAATTGACCTTACCTCTCAGCATAAGTCAATCGCCCAAAAATATAGATGAAAGCTCTTTCAAGCATTTTATCGAACACTTGGTCGGCATGAGAGAAAACTCTAAGTTCTAGGCATAGATTGGATATAGTTAGGCCTAATACAATACTAATTAGCCATCAAGAGCCTAATCACAATTTAAGCCAACAAAATCTACCAACTAATCAACAACAAAACACAAAAATCCAAATTTAAACCTAAACTGACAAAGAATATAACAAGCATGAAGATGGAGGAAAGAGAATAAAACTAATCAAATCTAACGGCCTAATAAAACACGGATTAACAATAAAAACTAAGCATTAAAACTAAATACAATCTAAACTAACATAATCATAATAAGAACAAACAAGAATGAAACTGAAATATAAAGGTAGAGACAGAGGAGAAAACCTATAGATTGATAGGAAGAACTTCAAATCCCAGTGCTTGAATCCAAAATTAATCCACTACAGCCCTAATCTAATCCTCTTAATGGGGTTTTTATTCCCTAAAACCTAAGCTAAACTACGCTAAAAATCGCACGCCAGAACCCCCAAAAGTCCCGAAGGAAGTGGCGTTAAATAGGAAGCAATAAGGACGAAACAGCGCTTGGGAGTGGAGGGAGAGGCACGGGCGTGCCAGGGGGCACGGGCATACCGTGCCACCTTGCTGGCCATGGCGGCATAGCTGTGCTAGGTGGCATGGGGTGGCTGTGCCACCCTATTGGCCGGCTTTCCTCGCCTGCTGGTTTTTTTTGTTTCTTCACCCGTTTTTTTATCTTTATTCGCTCCTTTTTGCAGCACTTGCTCGGTTGGACTTATTACCTACAAAGATAAATAAAACAAGTAAAAATCCTAGACAAAACAAGTAAAATCCTAAAGATTAGATTATTATACGAGCTAAAATCAGGTGAAAGAGGCATGTAAAATGTGATAATTTAGAGCCTAACAAATACCCCCACACCTATCTTTTGCTTGTCCTCGGGCAGAATAAAAGAAAAACTATCCTAGGACCTAACTCACTTTCGTAGGAATCACGGTTACATTTAACGTATGCAACAAGCCCTTTAAACTCCGTGGTTCCCCCAAGTGGACGAGTGAGGTCTCATGAGAGTTTGCAGAAGATCTACCCACAAAATCTCAAAAAGGAAAACAAGTGGAAAAGGAGAAAGGAAAACAAAGAAAACAAAATAGATATACAAACAAGGAATAAATATCTATATAAGGGGAAAAACTGTACGTATTATAACCAACCAAATCACCAATGCAACAAAGATATTAGCCTGTATATAAATATAGTGTACATATCAAGACTCTCTATCCACATACATGACATCGAAGCACCAACTTTTCACTCCACTGTGCATCAAAACTTGAAATCCAACCTAGTGCTTGGTGTGTAAGTGTATTATCATCCTAGGACTTAAGCTTACCAAAATCAAACTCGTTCCCACCTGACTGATACGTGCTATATTATTAACTTATTGACAAGGGAGGCAAGCTTTCCCAGTAGCAGTATTGCTTCAAAGGGTAACACCCAGTAGCACGTGCCTCAAAGGGCAATGCCTAGTGGCGCATGCCTCAAAGGGATACTTGTCATTCCAAATTTTATTTTATTTTTTCTTTTTCTTTTTTTCCTTATTTTTTTAATGCAGACAAAAATTAAAGTAACCGTGTCAAAAACAGGTGGGAGAGTCAATCACGGAAGACTAAGATCCTATAATAATGATGAAGTGTACATAAGGACGGGATTACATAGTTATAACATACTGTTGGGGTTAGAATTGAGACCTAGAGTGACACACTTGGGACAAAGATCTATCATAAACAACTTACTTAGGTACAAGCTAATGGCTAAGGTGCAAGGGATCAAAGTCAGTCAAAATAGCACAAGACCCCGAAAGCCAAAAAGAAAAACTATGCAAAGAAAATGAAAAATTGAAAAATTAGCACAAAAAATGAAAAATTTGCACAAAAATAAGAATAAAAGGGCAAATGACCCCACCCCCACACCTAAATTTCACAATATTCTCATTGGAAGTTGAGAGTCATCACCAACTACAAAACACACAAAAACAAAGAAAATAAAATCATACACAAGACACACAAAATAAAACAAACACACCCAAGAACACTAAACCTACACACATATACACAGGCTAGCACACTCTCCCAAAAACACTCACCAAGTCAAAAACAAGAGCACATAATATACAAAACTAACCACCAAAAACAAAGAGATACCAATCCATCAACACCACCAATCACAAAACACAAATGTGTACAAAAATACAAAAATGGTGATCATAGCCATCAATGGCTCAACAACATCCCAAACTTCACCTCAAGATGATCACCAACAAAAACATAATCCCAATGTCCACAACTGAACGAAAGAAAATAAGAAAATAACAAGAAAGGAAAAGGGTTAGAATGATTATACCAGGTTGGGCACCGAATGTACCCAAACTATGCCTCTCTAAGATGGTGCTATGGAGATCTGAGGAGCATCAGCCACTCCTTCTTATCTCTCGAGGCCGATCACTCCAACTCGGACATTGTTAGAGCTCTCAAGAGCTTATCATGTGGCTTTGCATGCGTCTCAAAGTAATGTAAGTAAGAGAACACTAGTAAAGATGTAGCAAATAGAGTTAGTGCCGTCTTAAACTTATCAAATGCCATAGAAAAATCGAAATAATAATTAAAGAAGGTGGTCCACTCAATTTTCCTAGGCATGTCCTCTAGGTATGCACAATAAGGGTCCAAGGAGGGATTATACCCTCGAATGTCACCTAGGGACTCATGGAATGCATGTATAGTGAAAGGGCGTGGTGGGAAGTAGAGAGGATGAAATAGGGGTCAAGTCAAGTGGCTCGGTGCAAATTGGATTAATATGCTCAATGCTAGGAGCGGCACCAACCACTAAACTATCATCACACAACTCCTCGAAAGGAGCCTCCTCAAGATATGGCTCAACCAATGTAAGTCCTCCTGACCAAGAAAGTAAACCATCCTCCACAGAACTAGCATCACCCCGAGAAGTCTCGCCCATCTCTAACCTCGTGCACTGAGCTAAAGGAAAAAGAGAGTCCAAGTGAGATCGAGTCACTAACACTAGTGTCCATAGGTGTGCTAGAAAAGGATAGAGCAACAAATGTTAATGAGGTCAAGGGAGGGTCAAACACTTCCCCTAGGTCGGTCAAAGGTGCATCATCAACAATATTAGACTCTAGGAAAAGGGAAGATTCACAATCATCATAGAAACGAGTCTCAAGTCTAGGGCAAGGTAGACTAGGGTCGGTCTCATGCAATAAACAACACTCCCTCATCCTACTAACAAAACACTTATGTTGCTCATGCATTGTCCCTACAAGTCTAGCATAACATTCATCGAAAACATCATAATAAGGACAAGAATTCATATCATGGTTAAAATATGAACAATAAGAGCACACAAGAGAAGAATAGGCGTGTAAATCATTGGAAATGGGGGAAGGGCACTCAAAAGACTCACTAGCAATCTCATGGTGCCATTGATACCAAGCCAATGGCTCAAATAAGTCCCATGTATCATCAACGCCTAAAAAGCAGATACCATCATAACACATGGACTCAAGGATGGCTCAGGTCTCATATGTTATCCCCTCAAGCACAACATCACATATTTTCCATTTTTTATACTCAAAAAGCACATATTGAGCACAATAATCATTTAATCGAGACAAATGCTGCCAAAAAGGTTCATACTCAAATTGAGGTAAATGAAAAATAGCCATTTCGATTTTTTTAAATTTTTGATTTTTAAAAAATTTTTTTGGATTTTTTTTTTTAAAAAAAGGCCTAGTCTCGAATGCTCAAATAAACCCCGATATTGAAAAACGCCAACTCCCCAGCAATGGTACCAAAAACTTGATAGGGAAGAATTCGGGTTTTAAATTTATAACCCCAAGTGCAAGGTTTATCGTCGAGTACACGGGTGTCGTCCATTGAAAGTTGGGTTTCGAGTACCGGGATTCGTTTAAGTGGTTCAAGCTAGGCTAAATGAAAGGGAAGGAGGGTGAACTAAACTATGCTAACAAACATTGAAAAAGTGACATGGAGTTGTGATTTGACTAATGGATGAACCAACCAATTGAGAGGAGTCCTAACCTACCCAAACTATATTATGAACGAGAGATGGTCAGTTGCACCATCGAAGACCACCCAAGCCCTCTCTCAAGGATCATGAACTAGTCTAATTAACCTAACGACCTATTTCATGAGGTTAGCCCAATTAGACCACAAAATTAGCAACCCCTGGACCTAGCTCGAATCAGATACTATTTTCATGTCCCGAACTCGGTTATTCCCTCTCCCACATTAGCTAATTGACCTCACCTCTCAGCATAAGTCAATTGCCTAAAAATATAGATGAAAGCTCTTTCAAGCATTTCATCAAACACTTGGTGGGCGTGAGAGAAAACTCTAAATTCTAGGTATAGATTGGGTGTGGTTAGGCCTAATAAAAGACTAATTACCCATCAAGAGGTTAATCACAATTCAAGCCAACAAAATCTACCAACTAATCAACAACAAAACACAAAAACCCAAGTTCAAACCTAAACTGACAAAGAACGTAACAATCATAAAGATGGAGGAAGGAGAATAAAACTAATCAAATCTAACGGCCTAATAAAACATGGATTAATAATGAAACCTAAGCATTAAAACTAAATACAATCTAAACTAACATAATCATAACAAGAACAAACAAGAACGAAACTAAAATATAAAGGTAGAGAGAGGAGAAAACTTATAGATTGATAGGAAGAACTTCAAATCCCAGTGCTTAAATCCAAAATTAATCCAATACAACCCTAAACTACCCTAAAAATCGCATGCCAGAACCCCCCAAAAGTCCCAAAGGAAGTGGCCTTAAATAGGAAGCCGCGAGGACGAAACAGCGCTCGGGAGTGGAGGGAGAGGCACGAGCATGCCGGGGGGCACGGGCACACCATGCCACCTTGCTAGCCACTGCAGCACGACCGCGCTAGGTGGCATAGGGGTGGCCGTGTCAGGTGGCACGGGGTGACCCTTTTGGCTGGCTTTGCCCGCCTGCTGCTGTTTTTCGTCTCTTCGCCCGTTTTTTGATCCTTTTTCGCTCTTTTTCGCAGCACTTGCTCGGTTGGACTTATCACCTACAAAGGTAAATAACACAGGTAAAAATCCTAAATAAAACAAGTAAAATCCTAGATTAGATTATTATACAAGCTAAAATAAGATGAAAGAGGCATGTAAAATGTGACAATTTAGAGCCTAACAAGGCTCGTTGCAAAGGAAGCGTGAGTACTGCTGTGATGTCTCATCCTTCTTGTCCCTTCCTTTGTCCTTGAATGATGTTGGCTTATGCCACCTAGGAGACTTCTCCGGTCTCCGTCATTGTCACTATCATCGTGGGTCTTCTTGCCTCGTAGCTCTGATAACTCCCTCTTGAACTCGATGAGTGACTCGGTGGTGGCAATCCTGATGCGAGTTCTTATACTCCTCGCCTCTTCAACTTCACCTTGGCCCATCTGTGAAGGCCATATAGGAAACAAAAGAGTGCATCGTGTTTTTCCATGCTTGGAATCTCCAAGAGTAGCTATTGGAACTCCTTGACATACTCCTGAACTTGACTGTCCTTATGCCGAAGGCATCGAAGCTTAGCCCCAGCCTCATATTCAGCATCCTCTGGATAGAACTACTTCTTGTGTTCTTTCTTGAACCCATCCCATGTGTTCATGGGACCAGATCCTCTTCAGATGTTCACACATACAATGCCACCCAAAAAGTGTAACATCCTAAGCAGACAATGCGGCATTGCTCACCTTTTGAGCATTATCTTTGATGCTCATTACCCTGAAGTATGCTTCACGACCCTAAAGGAAGTTGCCTATCTCCCTTGCACTCCTGGTCCTGTGGAAGGCAAGAGGTCTTGGTGCATTCTCCTTTGGAGTGGTGGATACTTGGACGAATCAACCATTGGCCATTACGGCTATACACACCTTGATTTGTGCCTCCAAAGCCTCGACCCTTGCCTTGTACACCTCAACCCTGGCCTTGCAAGCCTCAACCTCAGCCTTGTAAGCTTGGAGTTCGCCATCCTTGGCGTCCCCTGATGCTTGAAGGGCTTGGAGTTCCTTTTTGAAGTTAGCCACCACGGAGCTCATAGCCGCTTGCATCTCCCCACAAAGCTCATCCAAGTTCCCCATGGACTTGACTCCTTGATGCGTTTGTCCATGTCATCGACCCTACCCGTTTCGGCGGACATGGTGTTGGTGAATTTCACAAGCCTATCCTCCATAAGAACCATCATATCCTTGGTCTTGTCCTTGCCATTCTTACCACGTTGTTGAGGGTTCGCATCGATCACACTTGAAGCCATGATCTCCCAAACAAGTAGGCTGTAACACCAACTATTACCGGTTGATAATTTCACTTAAACTCAAGCCTGTGCGTCACTGGTAAACTTACTCGAACCTTTTCTAATTTGCTAGTAAGCCTTGATAGTTGCTTAACTTAGATTTGAGAAGTTAAGTAAGCACACACACACTCTCTCTCGAGATCATAGAGAGAGATAGAATTTGAGAGAATGCTTTGTATTTCACTTGGAATGCTTTCAATGGCTTCATGTATAAATGATCCCCCTTGGGGATTTATATACACATCTACCTCCTCAATGGATGGCAAAGATCTAGAATGTTCTATACAAATATCCTAGACACTACACACAAGTATAATAGTGTGGAATATTCTAGAGCATTCAAGTACAACCTAAAAGGTTCTAGAATACTCCAACAAAAACTTACATACTCCACAAAGTTCTAGTACAGTCTAGAAGTATCCAGAGTGCTCCATAAGGCTCTAGAATATTATTGAATGTTCTAATGTACTCCAGAAGGTTCCACACCATTCTGGAAGATATTGAAACATTCTAAAACTCTCTAGAAACTCGGTCATAGCACTTGGCGCCAAGGATTAAATTAACAAATCGCCACCCTCTCAGAGATATAAAGAGTTCGAGATTTTGAGAAAAAAACACTGAGTTTCAAGCTCTCGTATCATTCAAAAAGTTTGAGTTTTCATAGTAGTAATTGGGTCTGTAAATTCTCAATTGGAGGGAGATTAGTTGTTATATTAGTAGGGCAAGTGTGCCAATAGGGGCCTTAAAAAATATTCTAGAAAAATAAATAAAGATGTTAAGATAATTACAATCAAGATGAGCTGTATTTTCCATGATTCATCATCCATATTCTAGAGAACTATAAAAAGGCTCTGCTCCACCACTGGAAGTGCCGCCACTTGAAATGTCTTCCATGGTGAGTGTAGAATCATCCTATGCTAATTAATTTCCATGATCACAACTGTACTATACTCAATTAAGGCCAAATTTTATATTGCTTCAAAATTGAAATTTTATGCACACTCCATATATTTGGGCCATTTCTCCCAAAATTGAAATCCAATGTTAAATTTTAGCACAAGCACTAAAATAGACATCTTAGGGAACCATCGAATCTTGGGCTTACATCAATTGGATTTCGTTAGGTACAATCCAATCTTAACCCAAATTCAACAAGTTTATGGGGTAAAAACTAGCAGTGCTATAATAGAGTTTTCACCACTTTAGGAGATTCAAATGCAAACATCTACTGAAAATATTTACATATCCCAATAGTAGACTCATGTACCTTTCCAACAAGTCATAGATGGTTAATTTTTGAGCCCATTTGCTAGGTGAAACACAATGACAAAGTAGGCTTATGGGCTGGAATTAGGTGACAAGTGACTATTGGCATATATGGGACCATCTTCATGCCACAGTGCAAGGTCAAACGGAATCGATATGTATCATAACCCCTTAAATCACAAACCACCATTAAGGACACCCAAAAGATGAATTAAGCTTCAAAATATACCCATCTCATTATAAAAGTGTTGCTCTATGAGACTTTGGCAAGAGTATAGAAATTATGCATAGGCCAAGGGTGTAGCAAATATGGGTGCAAAAACAAAATAGGGAAAGGCACGAATGGATGAAAAGAGGGATATCATCCATTAATGGGTGGCTTTTATGCTAATGTGGCTGTATAAAACAAACAGTGCTTCAATCATATCAACATATGCACCTACTAAATGTGATCTCAAAGAGAACCAAATGAAGTTCTATAGATATAATCATGGATAAGCCACATAAGAAAAGAACTATGAGACTATAAGTAATGAAGAGTCATTATGCTCAAAATCTCACGACCAATCTACCAAAATCAATACAATTTACTCCTAGATATGCACTTCTCAAGGTCAACCAAGCCACACCACATGAATCTTAGGGGCAATTTGGTTGTAATACAAGGTAAAGTAATTACAAATGGCGATGTCAACATGATTTTCACAAGATTAACACAAACACAAACCATGTCAATCAATCAACTACCACTACTTGTATCATCATTATAAGAGGGGTTTTCAAAAACTCTTTTTCAAATTTTTTTCTTTTCTTTTTGTGTTTTCTCTTTTTTTATTTCAAAACTAATAAATCTAACTAGAAAAGCAATAAATATAGAGGATAATGAAGAGAAAGATAAGAAAGAGTACTTATGAAGCAATAAATCAAACTATCACTCCTCTTGTAGTGCAACATCTAACATGTATGCTCTAACCTACATGCTCTACTAAATGAAAAATGCAAAAACAACCTAACAAAACTATATGAAATTCTAGCTACATGATGTAAATCCTAGATATTTCAATCAAATCACCCCCTAAAATTCACAATTTTACCCAAAGAACTACAAGTTCATCCCCCATACTTGATATTTTCAGTGTAATCAATGAAAAGGGTAAATAAAGGAGCAAGGGACGGAAAAACACCTATAGTGCAAAGAGAGAATGGTGAATGGGGGGAAAAAGAAGGATTGATAGTCCTCTTTTTTTAAAACAATTAAATGCTTGAGTTGCCTTATAAGAAGTGCTTATTTTAGGTCCCTAGCTTGACCTCTACCTCCGTAGAATGAACATTAGTGCCTCCAAAACAAGTCAAGATCGGCAAAGGCAAATCAAAAAGGGAGGAAGACCTCTTCTATGGTATCCCATCCCTTTCAAACACTTTGATGCCAGAAACTGTTGCAACAACAATGGAGCTCATAAGGAATGCAAGAGCCAGAGGTATTGGAACCGAAAGGACTGTGGGTAGAGGGAAACTGAAATCTACCTTTTTCTCATGCAAGTGAAAGGAGATCCTTCCTGCAAGCACATTAATCACTATGCCTACAGTAGCCAGGAATGGCCTCCCTAGAATGATTGGGACCTAAGAGCTGCCATCCACATCCATAAGTACAAAGTCACATGGGATGACAAACTTATCCACCTGAACTAGAATGTCATCCAGAATACCCATAGGGCACCGGCTGGAGCGATCTGCTATCTGAATGGTCATATTAATGGGTTTCAGGTACTGCAATTGAAGTTTCCTATTGAGAGAGAGGAATCAAGCTCACGCTAGATCCTAGATTATAAAGAGTTCTCTCAATCTTTAAGTCCCCTTTTGAGCAAGGAATGGAGAAAGTATTAGGATCCTTCTCTTTTGAACTACAGCTATCTCCTAGTTTTAACCCATTTAAGTCCCCTAGGCTCAAGTTTGAACAATGCTACCCTCTGAGAAAATAGAAGAGGTGCCTTGCAAAGGGCGAGCTAGAGCTGACTGATTATCCTTCCCTTTTGAACTACAACTATCTCCTAGTTTTAACCCATTTATTCCTGCAAAAGTAGGAACTGAATTTGTCTCGTGAATCAACATGACAAGGCTCTCACGAACCCTTTACCCCTCACAAGAACTGCATTGATGTCACCTTGAGATTGGAGCCAGATTATCTTGGTAAATGCCCCTAGGGTTGGAACAGGTGGCTAACCTACTGAACGATATGGGTGATTTGGTTGTCCATTATCTTTTGGTGGGAAGCCATGCTATCTAACCTAGAGGTGATCAATCTGATGGACTCCCTGAGGTTCTCATTGGTTTTAGTATGAGTTTGGATAAACCTCTCCACAAGAAGCTCCATATCTGATATTTGTTGAGGGGGTTAACACAGTGAATTGTAGGGAGCTCGATATTGGAAATAAGGTGACTGCATAGAACTCTGGGGCTGGGGGTTAGAGTTCCTATAGGATAGGTTAGGATGATTCTTCCATTCAGGGTTATAGGTGTTAGAGAATAGATTGTTCTATGATGGTGTGCTGAAGCTATGTAAGACAATAGCTTGCTCAAGGTAAAAGGTCTATTGTAGCACTCAATAGATGTATGCCTTTGCACACTACAAGTTTCATATGTAGCATATACTCCAACAACCGAACTGGATGAACCACCTGTAGAAGGAGAAGTACCAACCATGTCTAGTCTCTGTGTAAGTGCATCCACCATGCTATCCAGAAGCGTTATAGTGTCAACCTCATGCTTGCCATTGCTCTTCTTGGGAGCAGCCCACTCACTAGACCAGTGATAATAGTTGGAAGCCATCTCTTCCAACAATGTCTTTGCTGCTTCTGTGAAATTTCCCATATCTTTTGCTACAACATCCACTGAAATCCTCCTTGATTAATCTACCCCATTATAAAATGTCTGGACTGGGAGCCAATGGAGAACTCTATGGTAGCGGCACCACCACTGTAAGTCTTTGAACCTCTCCCATACCTCAAATAGGGATTCTCCATCGTGTTGAGAGAAAGAAGTGATGTCGGCCTTTAGCTCCATAATTTTGCCTGCAGCAAAGTACTTGCTAAGAAAAGCCTTCGGGAGTGCATCCTAAGTGGAAAAAGAGTTGACTTCCTCACTGTGGAATAAATCTTTAGCTTTTATCCTTCAGGGAGAAGGGAAAAAACCTTAACCGAATTACATCATTGGAGACCCCATTGTACTTGATAGGATTGCATTTTTAAAAGAAGTTGCGAATATGTTTAGTGAGACTTTCTGAGGGGTGGCCTTCGAATTGCTTCCTATCCACAAAGGTGAAGAGAGTTGGTTGGAGGTCAAAATTATTAGCCTTAATTGTCGGTTTTACAACAGACGAGATAACATTTGAGGTTTTCGGCATTGCATAGTCTAAGAGCACCATATTCGTCTTCCTCCCCCGCCATCTCAGCCTCTTTCTTCTTCTTCCTCACCTTGCTACCTTGCTTTCGTGCAGTTACTTCATTTTCAAGGTCAAAGGTAACACGATTTTGATCCCCATGACTTCACCTGCATAAACAAAGCAAATACTACACCAAACGCAAGCCGTATCAAGCAAGATTAAAGAAGAGCTAAAACTATATAAGAAAAATAACAGTCTAGTCTAGAGTATCCTAATTGATTATGACATTGAAAGGAACAAGTTCCCAACAACAGTGCCAAGAACTTGTTATAGTTAAAACTGCAAATGCACGATGTAACTATAGCTAGCAACCGGTCAGTATGGGTCGAATCCTCAAAGAACTTGCTTTCAACTACCAAAATTGAATAAATTACTCTATCTAGGCAAATCAATTTTTGAGATCTCAATGATCAACTAAGAAGACGATAACAAATAAGATTACGAACAAGATATCATAAGATTAAAATACTCAGGTTGGAATTAACAAAACAATTATGCTAATGAATCACTTACTAACCCCATCAAACTCGCCCAAGCATACAATGTGAATGGATAGATTGCCAACTTAGCCTATCCCTTTCTTCTTTCAAGGGTTGAAGACTAATCCTAAAACTATAGTCGGCTATTTTTATGGGACTAAAAGTCGAATGATTACAAGATCTAAAATCCCAAAACCCAATTAGAACTTCAATTATTTTCTTATCAAAATTCGAATTGTCTACTAAGTCACACCAAGCAAAGGTTCCGTCTTTCAATACTCCCCTAACCAAATAAAAATAGATGAATGCACTTTCAATTCATCAAGCACATGTTGAGAAAAGTCGAATTCAATAACATAGTATGGACCAAACAGGATTTCGGGCTATTTCATGATTCAACAAAGCATAATTAGAGTTAATCCCACCACAAATTGAGAAATTTAGCCATTAGTCATATCAACAACAACCATAGCAAACCCTAGAATGATAAACATGATTCACACAAAACTTTAGAAAACAATAATAAAAACACGAACGGAATTAATAAACAAATTTGTATTGAAGTAGAAGTAGCAAATTGATGTTCTCCAAGTTCAATGAATTTCAATTCTCAAATGTCTCCAATGTACTCTCTTATAAGCTCTAAAAATGCTCCCAAAAAAGTAGTCAAAAGATAGTTCAAAATAGATCCCTAATAAAGTCTAAAATTTGCTTAAGTATCGCGAAAACAGTGAAAACGCATAGTTGTGCTTCGATGCATGGGCACCCATGCACTTTCAGAAACTACCAAATAGCACGGTTGTGCACTTCTGTATGGTTGCCCATGCGCAGCTTCAGGAGACATGGTTAAACACTGCAAGGTTCTGGACAATTCTACCTAAGTGCATAGCCAACCATGCACTTTGTTGGGTTCTTCAATCATACTCTTTTGGCCTCAAAACTTCATCGGACCCCTTTTCTTATTTAAAAATCATGCCCATGACTTTCCTTTGCATCAACACTTGTAATTTCTCATTGTCTTGGCAAAGTTTTCTAAAAATAAGAAAAAAAACTTCCATAAGCACAATATGAATGAAAAGAAGCACATTTGACCCTCTGTTATCATAATTCAACATAGAAATACGGGGCAAAGGGGTCAAATAACGGACTAAATAAGGCCAAAATAGAGGTTTATCAAGTTGCCTTATGGTTTTTTCCTCTAACTAGAGGGTTTTTCACATTAAACTTAGTATCCTATTTAATTATTTCCTCAATTTAAATATGCATATTACTAGCTTGTAGATCTTATATAATTACTGAGTTGCAACTAATTGTTCCTATTGGTAATCTTGGACCCAACACCGATCGATGTGTAGACATGTTCTTGTGTTATCGTTCAATTTGTTGTTTTTGGTGGTCATGGCTACATGGCTTTGCTCGCAACCATCTACGTACCATTTTAGAGGCATTTGATGAAATATGGAACAAATCACATGATGACAAAATAAAAGGTGTGACATAGTTTATTGCATTTCAACAATGACAATAAGTGTATAGAGCGAGCGTGGCAATATATTTGTCGACGATGAATCCAAAACTCACATTTGTTAACCTTATTATAATTTACAACTTTTAATATTTATAAAATTAAAATGTACTTCGTTTATGATGGTGTTGATTCTGTCAAGGTGTCTTTTGTATTAGTTGAGGCACTTGATTAGGTGGCGGATTCAGAAAATTTCTATAATAGTGTCAATTTTTAAGTTTTTATGGATTTTAGAAGTGTCAGTTATGAGTGTTTGGGTACTTGAGTTCAGATAGTGTTAAAAATTTTTATAGTTTTTTATACAAAATTTTAAACAATTTTTTTCGAATAATAGTTGCCAGGAACATCATCCCAAAAAGCAGGCATCCACCCCTATATCTAATGAATACCTAAACTTAACAACCGATAATTAACATAGCACAGTATTTTGCATCCAGCTCCCCTAATATTTATTGCATTAATTTTTTCAACTTGAGCTTTCGCGATAATTTTCTCCCACCTTCACCTTTCATGAAATGACTTTTAACCTGTAATTACAAAATTACTCTTTGCCTTTAGCGGCTAAATAAATAAAATGAAAAATGTTGTTATTATAAGAACAAAGCAAGAAGGGTAAGAGTCCATGCAACCACCTCATGCAAAATGTATCAATTTATTCTGCTATAAGAGTATAAGCACTTAATAACTGCATTACTACATGGGCCTTTTCCATCATCCAATAAATCGTTGTATTTAAAAGTTATTTGGGCTTTGCAAGTTAATTCCATCATCAATATGATCCAACGGATTTTTTTTTTCAAACCCCCCCCCCCCCCGAAAAGAAGCAAGTTTCCTGCTTCCCTGCTCTTTGCAAAGCCCTTACCGCGGCTCACCATTTCAAAAACAAAAGAAAAATTATTATTTTGAAGGTCATTTATGAATATTTTCATATTTTAAAAAACATTTTTATTTAGTTGGTGTTTAAAAATACTAGTGTGGACCCGTGTTATGCACAGAGCATTTAAATTTAAGATATTTTTTTTAAAAATAAATTTAAAATTTAAAAACCAATGACAAACACTCTTATGTTGTATATGTGTGGAAATTAATATTGTGTACTAATCAATATTTATCAAATTTATCCTTATAGGAAGTCAGACGTGTATTATGTTTAAATTTAAGTTTTTCAAAACTAAAGTTTTACTTAACATTAAAGAATATATTTCTTTGCATTGAATTCGGATTATAAACGTCAGATAGAAAATCAATATTTTTCAAATTTGTCCTTTTTTGAAAAAACGAAATACATTAATTATTGAAAATTGATTAAATGTAGAATATGCTTGCTCATTTTAACACCAAAATATGTAAAATATTGATACTCATTTCAACAACAAAATATATAAA
>JAKOGI010000936.1:307500-362041 GCA_029747015.1 Carnegiea gigantea
GATATGTAAAAAATAAGACATACATTTTATATGAGACATATTTTTTAATTTTCAAATTTTAACGCACTTAACATCCGAAAATTATATCATGTAATCAGATAGATATGAAGGCAGTACAGCCGGAACGTTAGCTTAATGTAACACATAGCTTAGTTCATTAGAATATACAACACAAACTCATCATTACGTGAATAATTTCTTCCAATGCTAGTATACTAGAACATATAGAATATAGTTCACAAAATTTTACTTATTAAAGTCTTGTTCTTTTTGCAGGTAAATAGTCCATTTCTACTCATTTTCACTTCTTTCCACACTTTCCAATCCTTTACACTTCTTCTCATTCCTTAAATTGGATACCACTCGTCCCATTCCTACCCAATCCTTTTCACTTGTTGTAATTATTATTGTTAATTATTATTATTAGCATTAAAAATAATGATCATAATTAATTACTATTTTTATTATTAATTAATTGGTTAATTAATTAATTAATTCATATAATTATTTTAATTATTAATAATAATTACTATTATGAATTAATAATAATCATAATAGAAATTATTTTAAATAATAATAATAATAACTATTACTTATTATTAATTAGTTAGTTAATTATTAAAAAATAGCTATTAATGTAAATACTTGCCAATATTAATTATTATTAATAATATTATTAATAATAATTATCATTACTAATTTTAGTTAATATTATTTTTATTAATATTCATTGTTATTAATATTATTATGTATGATTATTACTATTTACAGTCATAATAATTATTATTATTAATATTAATAGTAATCAATATTGCAATTAATACTAATTTTTATTAATAATAATTATTATAATTATTATAAAAATAATAATAATTATTAATTACTACTTATTAATTATTAACAATTTTTAATATTAATAATAATATTAATATCAACTACTATTATTAATATTAACCATTGTTATGATTGTTATTAATGATATTAATAACTATTATTATTACAACTAGTATTTTTTATTATTATTAATGCTAATAATTAATATCATGATTTATTATAACTTTCATTACCAACTAAGAATCACTATTATTATAATAATTATTATTAATTATTATTTAACAATATTAATAGCAATTATTGCTATTGATAATAATAATTATTATTGTCTAATTAATTAATTATCAAATAATAATTATTAATATTAATAATTAGTATTAATTCATAATAATTATTGTTGTAACAACTTTAATTATTATTAATATTAATAATTAGTAATATTTGTTAGTATTAACATTAATATAAATAATTACTATTATTAACAATGATAATAATTATTGTTTTGAATATTAATATTAATTACTATTGTCATTATAAATAAATTTCATTAGTAATAATTACTATAATGATAATAATAATAATTAATAATACTAAGTACTACTATCAATATTTATTTTAATACCAATAATTACTATTAATAATATTAATAATTATTATGATTATTATTACCCATATTAATAAGATCTATTTATTGTAATTACTATTGTTAATTACTGTTGCTATTAATAACTATTATTAATTATTAATCATTATTTTATTTTTAAAATGGTTTTTATTATCGTAATAATTCTCATTTATTATTAATCGTTATTATTAATAATTATTTTTAATTTTTATTAATATTAATAATTACTACTGTGATTTATTATTATTTTCATTATTAATTAATAATTATTATTATTATAATCATTGTTATTAATTATGATGTATTACTTGTAAATAGTATTAATTAGTGATATTATTAATAGTGATTCTTTTTAATATTAATAATCACTAATTAATTAACTAATTAACAATTAGTAATAATTATTATTAATAATAAGAATTATTAATTATTAATAATTATTATTATTTTCTAATTATTAATAGTTAGTAATATTAATAATTAGTCATTTTTATGGTTATTTATATTAATGTTAATAGTAATTTTTGTTATTAGCCCTAATAGTAATTGTTACTACTAATAATATTTTTAATTATTACTGCATATATTAATAATATCCCTTTACAATAATTAGCATAATAATTATAACTATATTAATAGTAATTCTTATTAATATTAATAATAATTACTAATACTATTAATATTAATTTTAATATTAAGAATTATTTTATTAATATTAAGAAGTATTGTTTACATTAATATTAATAATAATTATTATTAGCAGTATTATTGTTAATCAAAGCTTATATCATACTCCTAGGAGTACATACTCTCACAAGCCATGTTAGCGCCACATATTAAAATTTGTCTATATAACAAATACACACTAAAAAAATATATATACATGGCAAATGGGAATACACACTCTTAGGTGTATGGTATACATTACTATTGTTAATTATTATTAATTATTATTGTAATTATTATTGTTATTTATTATTAATACTAATAATTATTAGTATTGGATTATTTATTATTTTTGTTATTATCTAATAATTATTATTATAATTAGTAATAATTATTATTATGTTATGCAAATCATTAACATAATTGATGTCAGTACTCCCACTCCTTCCAACTTCTTTCCACTAATTCCCACTCTGTTTCTCTCCCACATGCAACCAACCACTCGTACCTGTTCTCACCCATTTTTTCCTGTTCCTTCCCACCCATCTTCATTCCACAGCTACAACACACTCATCAAAAGAATATGACCTTGCATATCCTAATGAGTTTTTTTTTTTGATAGCAGATTGTTAGGATATTTGCGAGTGATGAATGAAGTGCCGCAAGCGTACGAATATCATCGTAGTACTTGAGGGTCGTCTCCTCAGGGATGATAGATGAAATTAAAGTCACTAAAAAAACTATTAAATTAACATGAAATTAATTAAGCCACATGACATTTGATACTTAAAACAATTCTAACGAATGAACTACTAATATTTAGTTTATTCAACTAAATCAAAGAGAATACCACTGGACATGTATTCAGGGAACAGATAAAGCTAAACCTATCATTTCTCTAATTTCATAATTGAGGTGTATTGATTAAGAAGACAATAGAGTAAGACATAAAATGAATGAGATGAAAGAGAAGCAAGCTAATTACCTCACTGCAGTGTATAATGAATTGACTATACTAAAGAGAACAGGAGGAACATGAGCATCATAACCTAAATGAAGCTCAACCCCAGCTTCAAATCCATCCCTATCTCACAACCAAATTAACCCCGTAAACAAAACAGCAATGAGAGCAGCGAAAGAGTAGGAGTATCTTGCTTATAGAAGCTCGACCCAACTCGAGTCTCGCTACCCTATTAATGATTAATCCAGCAAACAATAATCTCAACACTCAGTTTCACCATAGCCACACAAAACCAAACTACAACTGGGCATAAACCTAAATTGAAATCTGAAAACAACAAGCAACAGGGCAAAACATAAATTTGAATCGAGCAATTCACCAAGACAACTAGAACAACAGGCAAAAGGGGCTTCAAAACTTCAATCAAAAACAACCATACATGAGCTTTCAAGCTTGTTCAAATGGCAGATTCACCTCTGAGTTCACAAGCAGAGAAAGAAGACAAACTGGGGCAAATTTAGGGGAGGGAAATTTCAGGATTTTCAGCCGTACTTAGCTAAAAGAATTGCAAGAGATTAAACATAGAAATCAAAGCAACAAAATCCAGAACCTGATGAGCTTCACAGAGACACCATTAAATGCCGAAAGCTTGAACAAAGAAACCATCACCATGGACCCGAATTTGCAAATTCCTCAACGATAATATGATGTTCTAATAATCTCAACGAATCAAAAACATGCTACAAGACTTTCAAAGGCTAAGATCAAATCTGGGAACTGAAATGAAATCAAAGAAATTGCAACGAAATTAAACCCTAGAATCCCAAACTCGAATTAAACTAACAAAAAATCCTAAAATTGAACCTAAAAATGAAAATCTAACCTAGATTACCCAGCTTTCAAGCCATAGCCTTCATTTATAGTCCTTCAAGCTCGTCTCCCTTCGATCTTGGCCGTCGATCTGGGCACACGTGGATGGTGAAGGTGATGCAAGCTGGCGTGCTGTGGAGTGCTGATGGTGCTTGTGATGCATTGGTGTTCAAGAGAGAGAGAGAGAGAGAGAGAGAGAGAGAGAGAGAGAGGGATGGGATCGAAAGAGAGAGTATGAAGATGATGGAGTGAGGGGGGATTCCAGGTTCTCTGGTTTTTGGGGCCTGTTTGGCGAAGAGAGAGGAGAGAGAGACTAACTGTAAGTGAAACAAAAGGGGGGATTAAGAGGTCATGCGAGCTGCACGTGGGGCTGAGGGAAAGTGAGTAGCACGCACATAGCACGTGGGAGTGGTTGTTTTATTTTCAATTTAATTTCCTTTTATTATTGTTTTGGGCTATAATGGGCATTTAGGTTGGGTTCGGGTCAATTTGGCCCAATTCTTTCATTTCTGATATTTTTTTCATCATTTTTCTCGCATTTTTTCCGAAATATTCAAAACCTACAAAAGAAAATAAAATCAAACAAAAACCTAAAAATAACAATTATAACGAGTATAAATCAGGTTTAAAAGTATCGTAAAAATAATACATTTTTAGCACGAACACATATCCTAATCAGGGATGGCAATTAGGCGAGGAATCCCCATCCCCGTCGGGGCCCCACCCCGAAGTGGGGAAAAATCCCCGCCCCCAACAGGGATGGGGACAGGGACGGGGCGAAAAATCAATCCTCGCGCGGGGACGGGGACGGGGACGGGGCCACACATCGGCCCCGTCCCCATCCCCATTTCCCCATTCGGGGATTTATCCCCGAGTATGCCCTCATCCCCGATAATCCGATTGGTGAAAAATTCCCGTTCTAGTCCCCGTGTCCAATTAAAATTATGAAAATAACCTCACCTTAAAAATTTTTTTTAAAAAAAATTTGTGGGTTATCTATGTAATTTTAACAGCAAAAACCCTAGCTATATAAACTAACTTGTGGGTTATTCAACCATTTCAAGTTCAAAGCCACATTTGCGTCTGACATCCCCAAATCCCCTCCTCTCATTTCACGTTTGCAACCTTTCCAGTTTCCTCATTCCTCAAGCTTCCCTGTTTCCTGCTTCCTCAGACCTCATCACGTCAATCCTCAGTTCCTCACTCGAGTGATCGAGTCACCTTCGAAGAAAGTTGCTCCGGGTCACCTTTGATTTTTCGAACCACCTCAGTCCTAACCGCAGCCCACCACGGCACCACCATCTGTTCGCCACTTCGCCTAATCTGCCTCTCGCCCAGATTGCTGTCACCGGTCAACCTCTCGCCCACACTGCTGTCGCCGGTCAGCCTCTCGCCCAGTCTGCTGTCGCTGGTCAGCCCCTCGATGGTAAGATCTATTTTTCTTCTGATTTTGCTAAGATCTGTTTGCTTGTTTCTTCAGTCATCAAGTTAATGTTTTAATGGTCAAGCATAATTGGTCTATCTTATCACGTAGGTCTCCCAAATTGCAAGTTTCTGTTCTCAAATTGCAAATGCTCTGGATTTGTTGTTGGGCTTTATGTTTCACAGGAATATTTAGTTTTGTTTCTAAGATGTCTGCTTGTCTCCATAATTTATGTTTCCAAGATGTCAACTTTCTGAGGCTAATTTCACAGGAACATTTAGTTTTGTTTGAATTGTGAAATTAGAGTGAGATTAGCTGATGAATTGTGAAAATTAAGGATGACCCATTCGTAATAATTGGGTAAGACCATAAGAATTGTGGCCTTGTGGGCATTCATTAGTTTCTGGATTTTTTTGGGGGGGGCGGGATTGAAGATTTTTCTTTTTTGTTGGTGACTGTGAAGATTTTTCTATTGATTAGAGTTTATGAAATCTTATTCCCGACTTTGAAAATTCACAATCAACATCACCTTATACAGACGGTGCAGTGCATAATTCGGTTAAGAATTAAGATTATCGAGCAACTATTCCACTCTAAGCACATCTCCATGAGAAAAAAAATAAAATTAGTTTTTAAGTGTAAAAACCCATCATTTGACACAAAGGTTGCCAAATTATATACCCAACATGTTAGGAGGAATCTCCAACTTGAGTGTTGATGGGAAATTTTACAATTACATTCTGTCACAACAAATATTTCATCTTTTGACATTTATATTTTTTTATTTTCAAATAAAATATTGGTCATAGATCTATCTTATTAACATATAATTTTTTGAACAGCCTAAATGATATGTTTAAGCAAAAAAGAAAAACAAAAAAAAGGACTAAAATTGGTGGAATTTGCCATGCTATGTCATAGTTCAATTTTCTTTGCTTTTTTGGTGCATCTTATTCTTGTGATATATTTACCTGGATGATGGTGTTTGTTCGATCAACGTTTGGTCAAATTAGCTTTCCGACATGTATGAGTGAGCAATTGAGCATCTTGTGAGTGCTAATTGCTAAAAGTTGCATTGTTTACAGACTCATGGCTAGTGGCCCCAGCTCATCCGGTCCCCCTAACCCATCACCTTGTTCCACAAATAAAGACATACAAAATAAAAATCCAACTCCAAATGCCAACACTAATATCACCAACACCGGAACTAATGTTGATTCTTGTGGAACTCCAAATGCGATGGAGGATGATGGAACAACATTACAATTGGGAAAGAAAAGGAAATTTGTCTCGGAAGTTTGGGCACATTATTTTCTTGAGGTTAAGGATGGTAAAGAGAAAGCTATTTATAAATATTGTAAGAAAGCACTTGGAGGTGAATCTAGAAATGGAACTACGCATTTGAGAGATCATCAAGACATTTGCCCTATGAGAAAGCATAGGGATATTGCTCAAGATTTTTCCCAAAAGAAATTGAAGGCAGAGACTTTCGGAGAAAAAAAAAAGGGAAAGTTCTTCTTGTGAATAATGTTTGGGATGAAGAAGAGGTGAGGAAGGAGCTTTCTAGCATGGTTATAATGCATGAATACCCTCTAAATATTGTAGAATATGTTGGATTTAGAAGGTATTCAAAGGCTCTTAACTCCTCTTTTAAGATGATATCAAGGAACACTCTCAAGAGTGATATTCTTAAAGTGTTTAAATATGAAAAATCCAAAACAATGAGGTTGTTGGGAAGTGTTAGCGGTAAGGTGGTTATCACTACGGATATGTGGACATCTCAAAATCAAAAGTGGAGTTTTATAGCCATTACCGCTCATTGGGTTGATAACACATGGATCTTGCAAAGTCGGATTTTGAGGTATTGCTTGTTTCTTTAATTATTGTTTTATGTATTATTTATCTTATGCTTGATTTTTTTTTTAAAGTAATGAAACTCATTTCATTTTCATTTCTGTTTACTAGGTTTTCATATGTTCCATGTCCTCATACCACAGAGGCTATTGCTGAAGAGCTGTTGAAGTGTTTTTCAGAATGGAACCTTAATAAGAAATTATCCTCTATCATGGTTGATAATTGTTCTTCCAATGATGCTTTAATTGGGATCCTTAAAGACAGGTTGGATATAAGGGCACTTCCTTTGAAGGGTAAGTTTTTCCATATGCGTTGTTGTGCACATATACTTAACTTGATTGTTAAGGATGGATTGGGAATCATTGAGGGTTCAATTGAAAATATTCGTGATAGTGTAGCTTATTGGAGAGCAACACCTAAAAGAGAGGAAACTTTCAAACAAGCTTGCGATAGCTTAAGTGTGGTGTATTCCAAAAAGTTGAAACTTGATTGTAGGACAAGATAGAATTCAACTTACTTGATGCTTGAAACGGCTTTATTGTGCAGAGAAGTTTTTCCAAAGTTGGTAAAAAGGGAAAGTAACTATAAATGTTTGCCTAGCGATGAAGAGTGGGATAAAGCTAGAGATATTTATGAGAAGTTGGAGACTTTCTTTGATGTGACTAAAGTGTTCTCGGGCACTAAGTACCCCACTGCAAATGTCTATTTTTCGAAAGTGTTTGATATTTGGCTTGCTTTGGATGATTGGCTTTTTGATTCAGATTTGATGATCAAAACCATGGCACAAAAGATGCTTGACAAATGGGAGAAATATTATGATGTAATTAATGACATTATGGGAGTTGCTTGTGTTTTGGATCCTAGATATAAGTTGAATATGTTAGAGTGTTGTTATACTATAATTTATAATTTTGATGTTTCGGACAAGGTGGATTCGGTTAAGGATACTTGTTATACTTTATTTCATGAATATCAACAAAAAAATTTAAGCAAGCAAGTGAAGATCATGGTCCAATTCCTAGTGTTTCTAGTGATTCCACACATGTATCTAATCTCACTTCTGAAGCTAGTGGATGTGGTAAAAAGAGGAGTATGGAAGATATATATCAAAAAAAGATCAGGAGGGATCCTCCTGCACCACAAAAATCTGAGTTGGATTTGTATTTGGAAGAGGATGTGATCCCACCTTCAGACATCTTTGATATATTGGCTTATTGGAAAGGATGTGAGTCGAAGTGCCCTATATTATCTAGAATTGCTAGAGACATCTATGTCATACCCGTTTCCACAGTTGCATCTGAGTCTGCATTCAGTACTGGTGGGAAGTTTGTAAGTCCGCATCGTAATCGCTTACATCCAAAGACATTAGAAGCTTTGATGTGTGCTAGAGATTGGCTTTGGTCTTCAATGGAGTCAGAAGGTATACTTTTCTTCTTTTTTTATATTCTTAGCATATTAATGTTCATTTTCCATCATTTATGATCATTTGTTTATTGTTTATTTATATTTTTTTTGTTAGATGGGGAAGAAGTTACATCTTATCATCGTACTTCTTTTGATGATGATGTAGATGTTGAGAATGATGATGATCCGATTGCCTAGAATGCTTAGGTAAATTACCAAGTGTTAAACCCCTTTTTTTCAATGTTTATTTGCTTCTAGAATTAATTATGTTGAGATCTTCTTCTCCAAAAAAAAAAAAAATGAAGAAAAATGAAAGTATGTGTTGTTGATCCTTGAAAATTTTGTTGTAATGGTTCTTCCTTGTAATGACAGGGCGCTTGCTTCAAGATTGGACTGTTGTTGCCATTGGAATGCTACTAATACTATCTTCTTCTATTTTAAGACATTATGTCACTTTGGTTTTGTAAATTGTAATTCATTTTGGACTTGATTAAGAGTTTTATTGAACTTGTTGCCTTGGTGGTTGTAGACTTGTAATAATTTTGTGTTGGAATCTTGATTTGTAATTTGGATATTGGACTTTCGATGGATTTTTGAATGTGGTGTTATATTTAAATTAGGTTGGACTTTAAAATTTGCGTATTGGTCTATGTACTATAATTGGTTGCAAAGTCGGTGGGTATTCCCCGTTGGGGCCTTGTTGGGGATTGAGGCCCCGACAGGGATGGGGATGGGGAAAGGTTTCTCCCCGCAGCGGGGAATGGGGCGGGGACGGGGTTGCCCAGCGGGAACGGGGACGGGAGATACACCCCCCGTCCTGGATCCGTCTCGTTCCCATCCCTAATCCTAATGAGTTACTAAGCAATAATATTGAGTATACTCTAATGAGCAACATTCTATGTTCTGATAACCTTAACTCCTGAATTTATAATCCTTCTATTCACTTAATTATACGATAATTTTTTTAATCTTAGATCCTTCATTTCACTAAAATTGAGTTACTATTAATTCAATAAAGATAGAGATTTTTTATTATAGAGTTTTATCATCTATAAAATTTGAATTTGAGATATTATTTAAAAGGAATAAATTAAAACAATATATGTTGATGCCTAATTATCCGATACAGTACCTATTAAATCCTTCTTCTCTAATCATGTTTAACACCGATTCTCTCTCCCTCTTACCCCATTCATGATACCGATGTCCATTTAATAATTGCATTTATGGATTGGAATGACATGCGTACATGTAATGTGTCAGTCAAGAAAGTACAATTAAGCCGCCTATCCAACAGTACATTACCCGGATCATGTGAATTGGTCGACTTTCGTCACTATCATAGCGATAGAGTAGCCGTCCAACATTAATTGCAAGTCGTGATGCACACTGCAATTATTGAAGATACGGGAGGCTCAGCATTCGCAAACTGAGGGTAGGATATAAAACCAGTGATATAAGGTTGGTTCTATTTTGCGATAAAATATAGCTATAAGTTGTAGAAAATATAAGAAGTTATAAGTAATTGTAAAAAATTATAAGGAGTTGTAAAAAACTATAAGGAGTTATAAAAAGTTATAAGAATATGTAAGGAGTTGTAAGAATATGTAAAGATAGGTGTAAAGAGTTGTTCAATTATTGAAGAGTTGTATAGCATAATTTGTGACAATAATGATATATTAGTCATATTTATGACTAAAATTTGATACCATCAATAAACAAAATACTTCTCAATATAATTGAAATGAAATATGTTTATTTTACAAAGAACAAAACAATAATATTAAAATAGTGAACTTATTGAAAATAAATCATTAACTAAGTTAGTTGCATAATAATAAAATATATTAAACCCCATAAATTTTATCAAGAAAATTTCGTACACTTGAGTTGATTTTTTATATTTACATTAGTTTGATCCAATAAGTAAAGTATAATAAAAAAAAAATTGACAAAATTAAATACAACTCTTAAAATAAAATTCTATTTTAAGTAAACAATTTTAAATGTAAATGTATGGTCAATATTGTCACCAAGAAATTTTATAAATAAATCCTTAAAATATTATTCAACAATGTTTAAAATACAAAAATTATATTGTCATATTAAACAATCAAAGTTTAAATATTACCTTCCTAAATCAAAAATAAAAAATAAAAACAAACGATGAGAACATAAATGGGCAGGCAGAAGATCGTATAAAATTCGTATAAATTTTAATGCTCAGCACTATTTTTGCCCAACTACTTTCTGCTTTTCCTAAAGAAACCTACCCACCTTTATATCAGGTAAACAACCCCATCTGCCATACTCCTTCCCCGACTATAGTAACATATATTTTTCATTTCGAAACTCAAATATAATTTATGTCGTTATATTATGTTTTTATGTTTATGTAAATATTGTGTTCATACGATATTTATAAATTTTGTATATTGGTAGCATAATTAAAGAAATATACATATTTTTGTAATTAAAATAAATGAATGTCATAGAAATATGTATGGGATGTAAGAAGATGCAAGGAGATGTAAGATGTAAGAAGATGTAAGAAGATATAAGAAGATGTAAATTCTTAGCTAAAACCTCAAAAACGCGAAATTAGACAGGGCTGTAATCAGGTTTTGAATTAATGAATGTTGAAATTATATATATATATAATTTTACATTAATTCTTAAAATAAAAGTACAGATTGATAACTTGTCAGCATTAACGGGCTTAGTCATAATATCTGCCATATTGTCTTTGGTGTGAATCTTTTGTACATCCACAGTCCCTTCTTCTACTACTTGTCGAACAAAATGATACTGAACAACTATGTGCTTTGTCCTAGAGTGAAAACTTGGGTTTCTTGCAATGTGCAATGCACTTTGGTTATCACAATAGATACGAATCTTTTTTTATATGTGCCCAAGTTCATCCATTAGTCTTTTAATCCAAATGGCTTCCTTACATGCTTGGGTAGCTACAATGTATTCAGCTTCTATAGTAGATAAGGCTACTACAGTTTGTAACTTTGATACCTATCTTACCGCTCCACTTGCAAGTGTCAACACATAGCCCATAGTAGATTTTCGTTTATCAAGATCATCTGTAAAGTTTGAGTCAACATATCCTTTGACTATGAACTCCGATCTTCCAAAACATAATGTCTCATATGCGGCCCCTTTAATGTATCTTAGGATCCTCTTCACTGTATTCCAATGCTCTTTACTAGGGTTTTCCATATATCTACTGACCACTCTCACTACTTGAGCAATATAATGTCTGATCTCGTACATATCATAACATCACTGCTAATGCATATGGTACACAAGACATTCCCATCCTTTCCGCTTCATTACTAGGACTCATACTTGAGGATAATTTATAATTGATAGGAAGTGGGGTTGAAGCGTTGAAGCGTTGAAGCGTTGCATGTTGAAGCGTTGCAAGATTTTTCTCATATAATTCTTCTGAGAAAACCAATCTTCCTATGTTTTCAGTCTTAGTGTATTTGCATCCCTAAAATCTTATTTATTGGTCCTAAATCCTTCATATCAAACTCCATAGCTAATTGTACCTTCAATTCTTGGACTCGATCTTTGTTGGGGCTTATAACCAACATGTGTGGTAAACACAAATTTTGAATCTAAAATAAATTAAGAAAGAAATTAAGTAACAAATTAAAGTTTTGTATTTATATCAAAGAAGATACGGGTACAATCTCTGTGTATTTGTGACAAGTAAACAAATAAAAGTTCTCTGATTCGATCTCCAATTTGTACTAGAAGGAGCGTCGGTTGACTTGAATCCTGATCAAGTTGGTTGATTTGACTTCCTTTGAATGAGCTTTAATGGATTTGATACTGAGAGAGGCTAAGAGGCTTTGTCTCAATCAAGACGAGTTTTCTTTGATCTTCGACGGTAGACGGCACGTGCTTTGATTGTACTTGTTGTCTTCCTTCAAAGAAATTAGTCATGTAAATCTTCAGAATGCCTTCAGAGTAAATGAATCTCCCATCTCCCCTGAATAGGAGAGAGTGATGTTCTATTTATAGAGAAACCCTACTAGGGTTTGCGACTTAGTTCTCCTCTTGGGCTGTTACTAGGCCCTTGATTTGATAGTCAATTTGACTTTTGACTCGATAGTCATTTGAGTCATGACTGGTAGTCGTTTGGACTGTGACTTAGAAGTCATTTTGACCCATTTATTTAAATAAAATAAATTAATTAAATTGGCTAAGCCGAAATAATTAATTTATGTTTATTTTTGATATGAAACATTTTATGAAAATTTTAGTGTCTACAAATTGCCTCCTTGAGACTAGGCCACGTACGCAATTTGGTTGTGCAAGTGTGGCCGACGTCTCGATTATTTTATTTTATGAGGAGGTCGTGCATCGTATTTGGCGCAATCTTGTAGGATATAATCTTCAAAATATTCATTTCTCTTGCCCAAAATATGAAGATTTATTAACAAAGATAATACATATTTTCTTAATTTGAAGAGTACATATTGTATATATTTTTTGCCAGGCTCTTCCCTTCTCTCTGTCTCTCCCCTTTCTCTCTCTCCCTATGGAAGGCTTTTTCATTGGTCTACACAGCACTAAGAGCACAGGCCACTTCATTGTAAAGAACCTACCCAAATCAATACCGTAGGGTAATTTGCTATGCAACTCAGTAGCCACTGCCTCTTTTGTTTTTTTTTTTTTTCCACTGTCTGCGGCGGTCGGCCCGTTCTTTTCTCTCTGGGCCATAGCATTAAAAAGAAGTGTGCAATAGGAGCCTGCAAGTAGGAGGGGCACTAACTTGGAGGTAACTGACCCCTGATTTTCTTCTAGGCGCTGTGTTCTTCTGCCTTCTTCTTCTGCTATGTTTTTTTTTTAATTCTCTTTTTCTACTTCGCTTTGCGCCTTTTCTTTTGCCTTTCTTCTTTTGTGCATATAATGCCCCTCCTTCTTTTATATAGATCTGCAATATTGCTAGTTCTTTGTTTCATGTTGGAATCTCCAATAATTTGTTGTGGTTAGCCTTTGAATATATAACCCTTTTGGATGCATCAACGAGTTAACCTTGAATCCTCCTAAGGCGAACTTCCCAAAGGTGCAAATTCTCAACATGGCAAATTTAAATTTTGGTTACCCTTTAAATGTGTAACCCTTTTGGGTGCATCAATGGATTAACCTCGAATCCTCTGAAGGCAAACTTCTGAACGGTGAAAATTCTCGGCAAGGCGAATTTTAATTTAATATCGATTAACCTTTGAATGTATAATCCCTTCTGGGTGCATCAATGGGTTAACATTAAACCCTCCTAAGACGAATTTCCCAAAGGCAAAAATTCTTGACAAGGCGAATTTTGATTTAATATTGGTTAACCTTTGAATGTGTAACACTTTTGGATACATCAACGGATTAACCTTGAATCCTCCTAAGGCGAACTTCCCAAAGGCGAAAATTCTCAACAAGGTGAATTTTGATTTAATATCGATTAACCTTCAAATGTATAACCCTTTTAGGTGTATCAACGGGTTAACCTTGAATCCTCATAAGTCAAACTTCCCAAAGGCAAAAATTCTCCAAATGCGAATTTAACTTGCTTATCGGTTAACCATTGAATGTCTGACCCTTTTAGGTACATTAACAGGTCAACCTTGAATTCTCAAAGGAGATCTGCGTTGTCTATGTGGCCAACTTGAAGAAGGCTATATCGCACATGTCAAGCAATAACACAATCTTTTATTCATGCTTTTGCAAGTTTGTTATTTAAAATGTCGGATGATTCAAGCCTTGGACTAACTGGATCATGTTCCCCATGCCTCGCCACAAGCAATGTGAAAGATTTTCTTTTCTTTTTTTTTTAATAGGTCCACCCCGAGTGTCTTTACCTATTTTTCTCACCCTTGGATAGCTTGCCCGTGCGAGTCCACGCCAAGTAACTTTCCTTATTATAAAGATAGAGGTCACGTTGTTGTCATCGCCAACATGAAGGAGGAAGCTATAATGCTATTTCTACCAACTTGAGAGAGGAGCCCTGCGTTGCCAATATGAAGGAGGAGGTTATGGTGTCGTTGCTACCAACTTGAAGGAAGAGGCATGTGTTGTCATTGATGCTAACTCGAAAAGGAGGTGGACATCTTGAATAAGGAGGCTCCAACGCTATTATCACCAGGTCAAAGGAAGAGACATATGTCACCATTGCCCCCAATTTCAATGAGTTCTAAGAGTTTGCAATACTTTTGTGACAATTTAATGTCTGCTTAGATGACATAAATGTTTGCTCAATGACGTGAGAGTCTGCAACTTCGATGATTTGGGGGTGTTGATCTTTGAAGACTTAGGCTCTTCTTAAACTTCAACGACTTAGGAGTCTTAAGCTTTTGATAACTTGATAGTTCTAAACTTTGATGACTTCAGAGTCTTTATCTTTAAGGACTTAGGAGTCTTGCTTTGGATGAATTTCGATGACTTTGGCATCTTAAACTTTGAAGACTAAAGAGTCTTTATCTTCGGTGACTTAGACTTTAATTTCGATGACTTGAAAGTTTTGAACTTGGGAGACTTAGTTGTCTTTAATTTTGATGATTTCAGAGCCTTTGTCTTCAATGACTTGTGAGTCTTGAACTTGGGAGACTTAAGCGTCTTTAATTTTGATGACTTGAGAGTCTTTATCTTCGATGACTTGAGAGTCTTGAACTTGAGGGACTTAATTATCTTTAATTTTGATGACTTTTGAGTCTTTATCTTCGATGACTTGTGAGTCTTGAACCTAGGAGACTTAAGAGTCTTTAACATTGATGACTTAAGAGTCTTTGTCTTCAATGACTTGTAAGTCTTGAACTTACGAGACTTAAGAGTCTTTAATTTTGATGACTTGAGAATCTTTATCTTTGATGACTTGAGAGTCTTGAGCTTGGAACACTTAATCGTCTTTAATTTTGATGAATTGAGCGTCCTGCGGGTGACTTGATAGTCTGTGCTGACTTGAGCGTCTAGAAGTTTGGACTTAGAAGTTTTAAGGGTGACTTGAGAGTCAAAATTGTTTTACGACTTGGGAGTCTTTAAGAGTCAAAGTTGTTTTGCGACTTGAAAGTCTTCATCCTAAATGCTGATTTTGGGTTGCTCCTCTTGCAAAGCATTTTTCAATATGATCTTAATAGACGATCAATCAGATTTTTCGGTGTCTTCTTCATCTAATGTGATCTTTCCTTCCGTTGCAAGTTACAGGACTTGTTCCCTGAATGCCTTACACTTCTCTATAGGATGACTGATGATCATGTGATAGTTGCAATATTTAGGGTCATTAATTCTTCTAATTTCTTCAGGATACCTTGACTCTTGGAGTTCTATAACCCCTTTCTCGAAAAGTTTGTGAAGAATTTTTGACGCATCAGGCTTAGAATAAAGACATTCATTCTCTTTAGAGCCTCTAAGCATAGAGCTTTTACTTCGTGATGCTGTCACTAATTCACCATTATCGAGTCATCTTCTGTAGTAGGTGATTGTAAGCTCTATATCATAAGCTCGTGTTGCTAATTCTTAGAAAGTCTTGGGCTTGTTTACCTGCAAAGCATATCAGATATCCCACTTCATTCCTTGAGCACATATCTCAACAGCAGAAGATTTCGGCAAGTGATCGTTGCACTTCAATGAGAGGTCATGTCAACAATTGATATAATCTATGACTGGCTCCTCATCCCATTACCTAGTGTTAGTCAACTTACATATGCTAACAATGCGACATGTGCTGTAGAAGCGATTCAAGAACTCACTTTCCATTTGCCCCAGCTATCAATGGATTCAGAAGCAAGGTTTGTATACCAGTCAAACGCAAGACCTTTAAGAGATTGCACAAATTGCTTCACTAAGAGGTCGCCACCTGTGCTAGCATTATTGCAAGTCTCGATGAAGTGCTCTGTATGCTATTTCGGGCTCCCTTTGCCATCAAATTGATGAAATCTTGGAGGTTGAAATCCCTGAGGCATCTGCATTGCATCAATCCATTTTGTATAAGGCTTACTGTAACGATGAGTTCTATGAGAACCTCCTTCTAGATGGGCCTTTAATGCATCAGTTATCAAGTTTTGAATTTGCTCAATTGACATTGAATTCAAGGTTGAATCATTCTTTGGATTGCATTCATCTTCAAACTCCTTGCTGTGATTGGACTCTTTGCCAGAATCTTCACCGCCTAAGCCTTTGTTCGAGACTTTAGATGATCGCTTTTCTAGCTTCTTTTTCAAATCAACAATCTGCTTATTTTGATGCTTAATTTGAGCATCCTTTTCTTCGCTCTCCTTATAGAGTCTTTCCAGAGTTGCCTTCATGTTTGTCAATTCTTTCTCCAAGTTGATAGCCTCTGTTACTATGACTAGCATGATGACAATGTTAGCAGATTCAACTTCAATGTTTGAGAAAAGTGAATCCCTTAGAGTTGTTGGGGAAGAATCACTACTAACATGGTCATCCTTCTCCTCACAGAAGGGTTGGAAGATAGAATTGGCGTAGGGTTGGCATTCATCCAGTCTACAGGGTGGAGTCTTCCTTCCATTGAAGATAATAAAAGGTTTCAGCTTCAAATTAGAGAGAAAAGTAGTTTGATTGACTCCATCAATAGGTAAGTTGGAGCAAAATTTTTGAATTTTGCGTGACTGCAAAGTTGGAGCCACAACTTGTTGTTTTGGGGTGATGGAGGCAGCAACTTTGGTTATGCTCCTAGTTATCACTCTAGTGCTTCGATTATGAGATGCAATACTAGCTTTTGCTGATCCTTCAGATGTTGATCTGATAATTTCCTTCTTCGAAGATTGAAGGATGATGTTTTCAGGAGTCATTTTTTTCTTCAAAGGAGTGTAGAACTTATTTGCTTGGAGAAAGAGATGAAAGGCAGAGATATCCCACCCAGCGTGCCAAAATTTGTTAAACACAAATTTCAAATCTAAAGTAAATTAAGCAAGAAATTGGGTAATAAATTAAATTTTTATATTTATATCAAAGAAGATATGGACACAATCCCTGTGTATTTATTACAAGTAAACAAAAAAAAGTCCTTTGATTCGATCTTTAATTTGTACTTGAAGGAGGGTTGGTTGACTTGAATCCCGATCAAGTTGGTTGATTTGACTTTCTTTTAATGAACTTCAATGGATTTGATATTGAGAGAGGGTGTAACAAGCTTGGTCTCAATCAAGACGAGTTTTCTTTGATCTTCGATGATAGACGGCACGTGCTTTGATTGTACTTGTTGTCTTCCTTCAAAGAAATTAGCCTTTGAGTCTTCAGAATGCTTTAAGAGTAAATGAATCTTCCTTACCCCCCGAATAGGAGAGAGTGATGTTCTATTTAAAGACTAGGGTTTGCGATTTGGTTCTGTTCTTGGGCCATTAACTGGGCCCTTGATTTGATAGTCAATGTGATTTTTGACTTGATAGTCATTTGAGTCCTGACTAGTATTTGGTTGGGTTGTGACTTAGAAGTCATTTTGGCCCATTTATTTAAATTAATTAAATAGGCTGAACCGAAATAATTAACTTATATTTATTTTTAATATGGCACATTTTATGAAAATTTTAGTGTCTACAATATGATCCACATATGACAACAAAACGATAAACCTCTTTTAGTGGGCACAATGGTCTGAGTTAAGTCTATTGTATCGAAGGCTACCAACTAAGGAGTCAAATTTCTTATACCAATACCTCGGCACCTGCTTTAAACCGTATAGAAATTTGGTCAACCTGCAATCTATGTTTTCCTTTCCTTTTTCTTTGAACCCTTCTAGTTGAAGCATACATATCTATTCTTCAAGTTCTCTATGAAGAAATGTTGTCTTTACATCTAGTTGCTCTAAATGCAAATCATATGTAGCATACATAGCTAAGACTACTTGAATAGTGGTGAGTCTAACAACGGAAGAAAATATCTCAGTAAAGTCGATACCTTCTTTCTGAGCATATCCCTTTTACCTTTCCGCTTAGTCAGTGCCATCCCATTCGATCTTGTAAACCCACTTGTTACCAATGGCTTTCCGTCCTTGTGGAAGTTAAACAAGTTTTCATGTCTTGGGTTAATGTAAGGCTTCCATTTCTGCTTGCATTGCTACCATCCATAGAGAAGCATCTGAGCTACTTATAGCCTACTGAAAGGTTAGTGACTCTTCATCTTCTATTAGAAGACAATGTGCATCATGGCTTTCCATAACATAATCAGAGTGCCATGAAGATTTTCTTATTTAACGTGCTCATCGATGAACTTCTGTATCTTTGACTCTTTCTGGTTCTGGTTCCATTTGTTTTAGTTCTACTTCAAAAGAGTCATCCTTTCTAGAGTTAACATAATATGTATTGTAGTAGTTCCTTTAGATGTGTTACCATCTTTATTTTGTAGTTCACCTTGTGCAAATATAACATCTCTAATAACAGTAACCTTGTGGGTAGTGGGATCTCACAGGCGATATCTCTTAACACTATCAGCATAACCCAGGAATATGCATATTTTGTATTTCGGTTCTAGTTTCATTCTTTCTTGGGATTTATACATTACATATACGGGACATTCAAACACGTGTGAGGAAGAATAATCTGCCAGCTTACCGTTCCACATCTCTATTGGAGTCTTTAAATCGATAGCCGTTGACGGTGGTCGATTTATCACATGATGGCTTTTTCTGCTTCTGCCTAGAAAGGTTTAGTTAGTTTTGACGTTCTTAACATAGCTCTTGTTCTTTCCAGGAGAGTCCTATTCATTCGCTCGGCTACACCATTTTGCTGAGGTGTGTCGACAACTGCAAATTGTCTTTGAATACCTTCTTATTGCAAAATGCTAGAAAATCACTATCTATGTATTTTCCTCCATTATCCATCCTCAAGAATTTTATCATTTATCGGGATTCCAACTCCACTCATGCTTTAAATTCCTTGAAAACTGGAAACACATCCTATGATTCCCACACTTCAGAATGAATCAAGTCTAGTATGTCTTTGTTCTTGGTACCAGATCTTCCAAACTTTAATCTATTCTGCTTACTCACAATACAATTCTCATAAAATGGTAAGTTTACCGACTTGAGGTGAGGTAGGAGATTACGTTCACGGAGAATCTTCAAACCATGTTCAGACATGTGGCCTAGTTTTTGATGCCACATTATCATTGACTCTTCTAGACATCTAGAAGCAATAGATGCTTCACCATCTTTTAATGTATCCCCTTGAAGCATGAACAATTTAGATGGAGCTTCTCTGCCTTTATCACAAGAAAGGCACCTTTGATAGCTTTCATTATGCCATTTTCTATTTAGATCTTGAGTCCAAGTTCATCAAATTGCCCAATTGACAATAAATTCTTCTTTAAGCCCTTCACATATTATCCATCTTGAATAGTACAGATTATATCATTATACATCCTTAACTTGATGATGCCAACACCTGCAATCTCTACAGCATGATCATCTCCCATGCATACATATCCCGTAGGGATACGTTTATACGAGTGAAACCAATCCTGTGGGGATATCATGTGCCACGTTGCTCCTAAATCCATTACCGAGGCATCAATCAGCTTATTTGCTTTTGAATTGATTGCTGCTTCCATGCATAAGATTTCACCATCATCAAATGTACTAGCAACATATCCTTTAGAGGTTGTTTCTTCATAAGCCTTTTCAATACTCTTCCTATAACTCCAACAATCCTTTTTAATATGTGCTCTTTTGCCACAAACGTGACATTTAACATATTTCTTGCTTCGTGATTTGGATCTCTCATGATTTTGACTCCCACTGGAGTTGCGTTTTGTTGATCTTCTTCTTGTCATCAATAATGTCTTTGTTTGTTGTGAAGAGAACGATCTATCTTCGTTACTTTTATGCCTAAATTCCTCTTATAGAAAACGGCTACAACATTATTGAAGTTTAGAAAGTTCGTAAGCACATTGTTCGTTAAATTGATAATGAGCTGATCATACGAATAAGATAGACATTGAAGTAGAAGCTTTGGACACTCATTTTCTTTCATATTATAATCCATTCCTGTGAGTTGGGAAAATAGCGTATTTAAATTGTTAATATGATCCATCGCCGATATGGATTCACTCATTCAAAGATTATAAACTTTTCTTTTCAAGAATATATTATTGTGGACGAATTAATCTCGTGCAATCTGGTGAGTGCACCCCAGATTTCTTTTGCAGTCTTCTTCTCTGCAACACTTGACAAGGCTGAATCTGTTAATGCAAGATAGATTAGCAATGGAATTGTTATCTATCTCTTTCCATTTATCATCAGTTATCCCTTCGGGTTTGCCCTCAATTACGGATATGCAATTATCCTTCTGTAAAATTGCCTTCATTTTCAACTTTCATAGGGAGAAGTTGCTCCCACTAAACTTCTCAAACTTATATTTTGTGGCCATAGTATTGAATCAAGTAAGTTGGCCTGACTCTGATACCACTGTTAGCTTCTAAAGATTACAAAAAGTTGTATCTCACTCTACTAAAATAAAGGTGAGAAAATAGGAATTGACAATAGCAAGAATAGGAGGATTAATCTAAGAAAGAGATATTATAACAACTCTCTAAATACGAAGAGAGTCAACCAGCATTCAGAAAACAAATAGGAGAAATAATTATTTTCTCTCTGCAACCTTATAATGCTTTCTCTCTTCCTTTTTTTTGGATTATTTAAACCACAAAAAAATAGGACTATTTATTCAAAACTTTTACCTAAAGATAGGTGGAAGCAATTATCTAATTCATGAATGTTATTCCTACTTTTTATCACTTCCTCCCAATACTTTTAACATTTCATTTTATTTTATTTGCCAAAAATGACTTTACTAATTTAACAGTGGAGACATAGCTAATAATTTGTATACAATTTTTGATGTTTTGGTAATTAAGTGAAAACGTGAAGCAATTTTGAATGACCACTAACATAGAAATATCCGTGCTAGGCACGGACAATTACTTGAGTTATGATGTACACTATTGTTTTTAAGTAATATTGGATAAGTTATACTTTGTGTATCAGTTATATTTGTTTTATCAATTTCATGTAAATAATTATTTATTGAGTAAATCCGATATTGAGACTATACCAAAAGATTATTTTATGATCAAACAATGAGAACTAAACCGGCCATTTTAGAAGCTTCATGTGAGCTGTTCAAGCTAGTGAAGATGGATTTATTTGCTGAGGCAGATGGAAGGAACAGACTGAAGAGGTCAAGCTGCAAGAAGATGAGCATATTATGTTTGATTTCATGAGCTTTGTCGACATATATGTGTTTGTCAAATGTATTAGATTTTCCCTTCTTTAGGACATGTGCCCTTTGGAGGTACTGTGAAGATAAATGTCATCAACTCTGGCACTCTTTTACTAACTATCAAAAAAAATGAAGTATTAAAATCAATTAAGTTTGAATTGGATTATGTTGTGCTTAGATATATTGAATAAACAATTAATTTGCTCAATATCTTTATCAAATTAGTCAAACAAAATTTCCACTATTAGTTGAATTAGGTACTTAAAAGTCATACCAAAATTGGAATTCTCTTGTTGTATATTAGATATAATTGAGGACCGAATAATTATGAACAAGTTGGCTGTGTTCGCATATTGTATCGGTAATTATCATATTGTATCGGTAATTATCATATTATGTACCAATTAATAGCATAGGTTTTCATATTAGCTAATAGTTAGCTAGCCAATTTATGGTCAAAATTGAGTAACTGATAAATGCAAAACGCATCACAATGTATTAGTCTCATTAGTGAAAAACTAATTACATTTGTCATTTTAGGTGAGAAATAGCAACATTCCACTCGAAAGTAGCATAAATATATAAAAAAAAATATTCACCTTGATTACGCTAGCAATGCTTTAAAATTTAATTTAGTAGCATCGACAAACTACCATCACTTTCATTTCCATCTCCAACTCCATCAAACCACTTCCTCTCGTACTTCTACTGCTGCTACTACTACTAATAATAATAATAATAATAATAACATGAAAACATTCTTTTTAAATATTAAATCTATTATTATTTTCAAAAAGACATTTAAAAAACTGCATTTTATATTAGCAGTTTTATATAAAAAACCCAAAGTAATAAATATGTTGCAAAATAGTTATTAGAGATTACCATAAATGTCATTTATATGTGATATGGCAACAAAATCAAGAGTAAATAGCTAATGGAATAGTTATTGAATACCTGTGAATCAATTGCGTACCTAGCTAGGCAGGCAAAAAAAGTTAAAGACCAAGTCCAAAAGTAAATTTGTAAAAACACGTCGCTTACATAACAATATAGGCCGTGTTCTTTTCGTGGTTTAATGAATCCAACCCACTCCATCCCATACTCACTCACTCCTTCCCTCCCTTCCCACTCCTTCCCACTCTCACCCACTTTTACCCAGTTCTACCTGTAATTACTATTTGGCATAGTTTGAAAACTCTTATAATTGATATAATTGTACGTTCGAGTAGTTTGATACCAATTATGAAGAGTTTTATTTATTTTTCAGATGTTATTGGAATATTTGTAAGTTGTGCCATAAATTGTACATGAAATTATTTATCTTACACGTATTAAACAAATGGTAATTTTTGTATTTTTTTAATTTTTGTGCTGATAAGCAAATGTTAGTTATTCGTGAGTGGTAGATGTCTTCAGTTTAATTTTTATATGGAACAGATGGTTAGAAATGGTTTTTCGTTGGCTCCGAAATTTTTATTATACGTCACCAACACGTGGATTGTTGTTGTGGTATATGTAATACATTATTTTCCAGTCATCATAAATCATGACACAAAATGCAGATGTTTGTATTCAGTATTCGCGATAGAACTAACGGATGTTATAAATGTTAACGGTTGTAAAAGTAATGGTAATCGTTTACGGTGGCCGGGAGAGTTCGCACGGTTCTGGGCTAGGTAGATCAAGGGGGCTAGCCGGGGTGTTCGCAGGCTGGCTGGGCTGTTCAGAGGTGGCTACTGGAGTGCTGCTACTGACGGGGAACGGCCGGCGACCGGCCGGGTAGTGCTGCGCACGCCGGAGATTTTAAACGGCAGAGAGGGGTGTGCGAGAGATGTGAGGAGAGCTGAGAGTTTAGAGAGAGAGAGGAGAGCTGAGAGCTGAGAGTGTAGAGAGAAAGGAGAGCTGAGAGTCTGAGATTTTAGAGAGAGAGGAGAGCTGAGAGTATAGAGAAAGAGGAGAGCTGAGTGTACAAATACATGACACGTGTCATGTTCATATTGGATTTGTGGATTACAGTTGGATATAATAAGAATGTGTTCGGATAATATTTTTGGTGATATCTGATTTTGAATTTCAAATTAATTTCATCGGTATCATTTACTTAATTAAGAATTGAGGAATAGTAACATCCAATTTTAATCAGACAGTGCAAAAATATCGCAAAATGTGAATAATTAATTCGCACACAAAAATGAAAATTGTCCATGTAATTTTCAGTTCAACAATCAATTAATCGTAACCCAACCAAAGTAAACCATATTTGCGTAACATACAGTACGATATTTAACTTTAAATTTCGGTGACAACTTACAAATTCCGAAAATATACAACAAAAATTAACATCCGCAACTGATGCAACTCATTTACAAAATTTAAATTTTTTGGGGGGCAAGAACGACCATCAAACAATATTTTGTAACCGGTTAAACACATAAAGAAATTTTTTTCTATTCAAAATTTAATTTTAAGATTGTTACTTACTATCATAAATAAAAAAACTACATTAAAATACAAAAATATATAATTTAAACCAACTCTCCAACTTCATTCAACTCCTTTCAACTCCTGTCCACTCTCACCCACTCCTTCCCCCTTTTTCACACTTAAAAAAAATACCACTCTTATCAACTCTCACTTAATCCTTTTTTCCTTTCTCACACTCACCCATTTCGCACCCATCATTTTCCACTGAAAAGAACAGGGCCATGGTCTTAAGAAGAAAACAGTTTAAAAGGCCAAGCATATACAGTAAGCTAGGCCTATTAATATATCATTATTCCTGATTTTGCTAGGCTCACGGATGGTTAGTCTTTCATTTTTTTTCCAGACATTTGTTCATCTTACAACTAGCTTACTATTTTGTGCTAGTGTAGTTAGTTCACTATTAAAAAGAATTGCACCATAATAAAAAGTCGTATACTGAAACCACGAAAATGTTTATAAATATATAGTGAGATGCCCATTAATTGATGTGCACAACGCAATCTATAGTGTTAATCCCGAAATAATCAAAATGGCAATTTACATACCAAAATAATTATTTACCAATATCTACGAAATTATTGTACTAGTTTTCTTAAAATTAGAAAAATGCTTATAAAAGCACACTATAAACGCTTACATTATATCTTCAAGAATGCTTATTTGTTGACTTACCATTTTGTCTGAATCAGCAATAAAGCCACAGAGGGGAGTAATCAATTAGTTCGCAACTGTGATGAAAGTAGAGGTCCACGACAACCTTTTGCTCACTCATTTTACCATAAAGTTTTTTTAATAATGCCATAAAGATATGCCAACTATATGTATCCATATAAAACATTCTGTAAATTGTATTTAGGTACGAATATTCATTTATGTGAGTATAAGGTATGATAACAAAATTTAAAAGAGACGACCATTTTTTATTTTTCTTGTTGTCCCCTGTCCTTTTAGTTTTTGATCCCTTTGTTTCTTCGTAACAGTTACATAAGTTTTTTTTACAAAAAAATTAGTTTTTTTCAATATTTATTTTATTTTTTGTACTTGTTTTAATCTTTTTTGGTTTATTGTTTTTCATTTAAAACATATTATAAGCAAAATGTTTATCTATAAGTAACTAAAATGCTTACCTATCTATGCATAACACAAATTCTTATCAATATTTTACATATCATTTGTAACGTTGAACCAAAATGGTTATTTGTAAATATCTAAACTTTTTTTTTCGGCGTTCATCAATAACTACAAACTAACCATGATTCTTATCTTTTAACTAAATAATTAATGCAAATCTATATATTTAAAAATGTGAATCTAGATATAAAACAATTGTGCGATCATCTAAAGTAGTATAATATGATTTAATAGAAGATGTAACACAAATAGAAGGTTTAATTCTTGCATGAGATTATATATATATATATATATATATATATATATATATATATATATATATATATATATATATCATAAATGGCCAACAACCAAAATAACTTTTTTATATACAAAACATGTGCTTATCCGCATCTAATGACCAACAATAGACTTAAGTCCTATTCATATGTGTTGGCAAGCATTTATTATGTGTCTATCCATAAGCATTTATTAAGTGTGTAGGTAAGCATTTTTAGTATTTTTCACATAAGCATTTCGGTTGCTCCTAGAAAAGATATGAGAAGATAAAACAAAGAACAACCAAAAATTAGAGGGTAAAAATAATTTTTTAAATGCAAAAATAGGATGGTGGAAAAGAAAAATGAAAAAAAAGGAATACACAATTAAAATAGGACCATAATACAATTGGGGAAAGAAATGAAGCCAAGATGTGTTAAGAAAACCATTTCTCCCATCGTTTACGGGTGGTATAATCGTAAAATGAGTAGACTTAAAAAGAAATACTACACTTTGATTATCCTCAAGTTGTGTGCATGCGTGTGAAAATTCGCTAGCTGAGCCAAGGATTGAATTAGTGATGCATTGTTTCCTAGGGAGGGAAAATAATTTACATTACCAACATTTATAGTTATCCCATTTAACATAAATTATTGTTGTTACATGAATAATCAAAAAATGCTTGTATGCCAATAACTAAAATGCTTGTCTTGACAAATAATGTAAAGCTTATAACAATTATAAATCAAAAGTATATTGAAGCCGTTACTGTTGTCCTGATAAGGACAAGGCTCACTGAAACCATTCAATCTTACAACTCATATTTACAATCACAATATTTATTAAACTGAAAACACTCCAAGTCCAAAGTTCATAATAGTTCAACTTCAATACAATCGACTTAATCATTTCATGTGCTAACTAGCACTCCACACTACACCAGTACATTGAAGATAAACCCAACTTGACCTTGAGGTCGATCCCAACATTCATGCTATACTAAATCCACTGTGAGCATCTTATGACTTCAGAAAGGGCTTGCTAAATGGAGATACATGTGATACTTCAGCACTCAAAATGAAAAACATAAAAACAATTCGAAAATGTGAGCTAAAATAAGTACATGCATTCCTATATTATAAAATGAGCGTAGAAACACTATTGATAGGTACCCGCCTTTGCAATTCATTTAGTTCACAATAGCAATGGAAATGAAAGTAACATAAAACTGAATTGCTCATTATTATCTGTAAGTAAATCCCTTGATAGATATGACGATCTATTAAATGGTGCACACCTGCCAGGTCGATCGAGAATCCTGGCCTGACATTGCGAAGTAGCACTGATTGAAGCATCGTCGCCCTACCACTAACGGGGTCACTAATTATATTGTAAATATCTGATTAAACTGATTCATTGATATACTTACCAAAATGATATTATAACTTGATAAAATGGTGCTGAATCTTAAAGATACAGGCAAGGAACGTACCTTGAGTCTTCAAAATGGATTCAGACTTGATAAATATATTCCGACTTGATAAAACTTAGGCATAACAGGGAACGATAAATTAAGCCTCGACTTTGATTCACAAATGTAATTGTAGATATATATGTGTAGTCAGTAAATGATACTCGCATAACTTGTAACTTTGATAGAAATTCAATAAGTAATTAGCATCCATAACTTGAATAAATCAATGTAAGATAGGTTATGGTAAGATATCCCCAAAACTGGATAATTGAAGGTAATTAATCTAATATAAAGTTAAATGAAAGTAAAATAAATCACAATAAGATAGATGAGGTTAAAAAGGAAAAGGCCTTGATAGTCATAAATAGATTGACACTAAGAGTAAATGATTCGTGGTAATAGGCTTTCATGATGGTTATAAAGAAAGATTGATTTTTTTGATCCCTCTGAAATGAACTGATAATACGGGTTTAAGGCTAAGAGAGATGTATCTTGATTCAAAATGGCATATATTACACTAACTTGATCCGGTAAACACTGCTTTTAAGTCAATACTCTCCCCACTTTCCACATTTCTTTCATACGTCCATTAAATATAGAATTTCACCCCAAATGAGTCATTGAACTCAATAGAAGCTATTAAGCTCACTAAACTTAGTATTTTCTTTGTAAAATTCATAATTGATTCAAAACTCATAAACAAGCTCCCAAAATATATGCTTGTCTTCTTCTCTCTCATTAATCAAGGTAAAAGTTCCATGAAAGTCCATGAATATTCATTTCCTCCTTAAGCGACCTTATTTTGGTCCATAGTACATCAAATTAATCTATGATAAATTTTACTCAATAATCAATATTCTTTCTTTACACAATTACTCAAAACGCTCTCATAAGCTCAAATACTTACATCATTAATCCAAATAGCCTCATTTGGTCTCCTTTGAGATTTTCCATAATTCGCTAATTAGTCCAAAAATTGGACATCACCTCTTTTACACCAAAATCATTATAACTTATCATAATCCCATGTAAACAATTCAAATAACCACACTTTATTCAAAAATTAAATTAAATCATACATATATACTCAGCCCTAATTTAGGCAAATTCACATAATCTTCATTTTCAATCCAATGACATATCCAATATCATAAATCAACTAATGTGATCCAAATGAGCATATTTAATACAAAAACTCACTTAAATCAACCATAATCATGAAAAGCCTAATTCTTGCTCATTCAATTGAGCATCCAAATAACCATAATTAGCTTCAAAATGATAATCTAACATCATATTTCTCATAATTTATAACACAAATTACAACAAGATATATAAAGACGCTCAAACTGATACTTGCTTAATTTCAAGTCACTTGATCATGTTCTTGATCAAATACCCATAACTTCAAACATCTCTAAACTCAATAACAATTGCATAATAACTATCAATTTGATCATATAAACAATAATCATAATTAAAACAATCCCAAAAACTCAAAATAGAACAACTTAGGGTTTTGAGTATACCTTATTTTAGGCTTCAATTAGATGGAAGAGAGGGCTGTTTTGAGTGATTTTGGTGTTTGGGCATGATAGCTAGCAGCAAGGAGAAGTCGGGGTAGCCAGAAGGTGGACGAAAAAGTGGCCAGAAACCATCAAAATGGCGGCACAAGGGGCAGCAGTTGCTGCTGTTGTTTTCTGCAAAAAAGGTAGAGAGAGAGAAATGAAGAGTTGGGTTTTGTTATTTTTGCTGAATTTTTGTGTCTAAAACTTGGCAATTATTAGCTACATATGGCTGCAAATTTTCAACCCAAAAAGTGGCTTTTCGCTAATTAAAATTAGGTGCTAAAAAGAGCAATTAGTGAAATAACAAAGTTAGCAAGGTGTTGGACTTTTGTTTTGGGCCCAACAAGCTAAGTTCGGCTTGAAAAATTATTCAAAGTATTGGGAAAATTTTATATTGCTCGGCATTAAAGTTTACTGAAGGTAAGAAAATAATTAATCACTAAATTATACTTACCAAGACTTAATATCCCTTCACTCGATATTTAGTCAATCAACGAAACTTGAATTAACAATCAATGAAACTTGAATTGCGAAGTGGTACTCAAATGAAATATCCCCTAATCGGAATGATTAAATACAATAAATGAAAGCGAAAAATTTAAATGACATAAAGTAATTCGATAAATATATAAATTGAGTGTAATTGAATTAATAAACAAGATTTGGTTAAACAAATAACCATGAGTGACTAAATTAATAAACATGATTAATTAAATGAATAAATATTATTAATTAAATAACTAAATATGATATAAATAAATAAATATGGGTTAGGGTCTGGTTATTAGTCCTCGAAACTTATGATTTTTGATTGTATATAATGCCACCTCAAATATGGGTAGTTGATTTTCACTGCTTTCCTCCAAAAAGGTATGATTAGCCCAAAGTGCATAGTTGCTTAAGCATGCAATTGAGTATCTAAATCCTCAGTGACTTCATCGGCTCGATTACTTTCGTTCAAAATTGATATTCTCTTTAAAAGAAAAACTTGTTACTGTAAAGGAGGTACCCTACTCAATTGGTTCTCTGTCTTAACCACTAATAAGTATGGAAACCATTGCATTTCCTAATAAGTACTCTGATACTGACTGATAAAGCCCAATGTAACGAGGACTCAATTATCTCTAATATCCAGTCTCTTGGCACCCTTGACTAAAGAAGCCCTTTGGAATAATTTATATCTCATCTAAACTTTGATTATCTCCTTCTTTGGTCAATATGATCATATGACTCTTGTATAGTCCTTGTGTCACCTTAGCATGTTCTTGAACTAGCTCATTATTCTCGATGCTTCTTCTAACTTATTCTAATACCGCTAGACAGTGATTGAGATTATGCCCTTATCAAAATATCCTGATCTGATGCTCTTAATGCATCGCATGATCTTCCCTCATTAGACTAATCTGAGATCTACTCTAAGTCTGAATTAGATGCTAGAATAAACATGGTCAGAGATGAGAATGATGGAATTGGTAGTTAAGTGAGTCATTAGGAACAAAAGAAATAAATAATGAGACTAGAAAAGATTTATAAAGGAGGGATTAACATGGAGTGGTTAGAATAAAGATAACCATAAGTATTTCTAAAATATAATGCCACAAGAATTGTGGTTTATAAATATGGATTATAAAGGGTCCACTAAATAATCAACCAAGGAGAAAGATGGTCCGGCTATACTCGAGTTTAACCGATGAATTGGAAATAATATGATAAGCAACTGGGCTTCAACTAGGTGACTCTATAGCCAGAAGCAATAAGATATGTGCAATCGATAGATAGGACAAGCAATGTGCAATAAATAGATAGATAAATTGGATAAGCAAAGCGCAATAGATAGACAAATAGATTGGATAAGCAAAGTATAATGGATAGATAAATAGATTAAGCAAGCTACAATAGGAACATGCCTTTACTCATATGAAGCCAATTCGAGTACAACAATAAGATTAAATAGAAAATACAAAAGTTTATTTATCAGACTATAAGATATATGTGTGGGAGTTGAAGTTCAAAATAAAGAGAGTAAGGAAATTATGATAATCACAATCACCCACACCAATGAGAGTTGAATTATATTATGAATTTAGAATAAGTTATACGAGCTTATCATTATGAATAAATGAGATGTAAGGTAGATGTGTAAATTGGCTCTCAGTAGAATGAACTACAACTTATGATCATGCAATAAAGATGGTGAAGGTCGAGAGCACTGAAATGTTGACAATAATATAAGGTCGAACAAAAATGTATTGCGCATTTAACAATGATTTTGCCAATCAAACTGGATTGAATGGCTAATGAATATGGTTCCAGCAATACTAATGGAGGCATATTTATAATAAAAGATAACATATTCAACTGTCTACTAGCCTCAGTAAATTTAAATGATAGGGGGACAATCTAAAGTGTAAAAAGATGTAACCACACCATGAACTCTTACGAAGATATTTTTTTATTGGTTATAAAGGATCGGCATATAAGTTAAATTACATAAATGTTTGAAAGGCCAATACATCAAGATGAAGGAGTCAACCATATGGCTAAACATGATGGCATCCATCAATAACACATTCCATAGTAAATGAAAATCTTGGGTAGATATATAAACTGCTAAACTGTTGGCAGATGGAAACAGCACAAATCGTTGTTTATCATTAATAAGATAGACTGTACTAGTAAAGAAAGAATTGACAAAATAACTTGAGTAATGACAATGCAGTCATGGCCATAGACTAGTATGCCAATATAATGTTACGGTGCTATAGAAACACGAATAATATGGATCCATTTAATTGTTGATAGGGCACTCAATGACTGGGTCTGAAGCAACCAAGGGTTTTGCAAGCAATAAATGAATAGTGCCCAAATAGAAGCAGGTGACAGTAAAAATATAAAGATAATGATGACTGAATTATAAGTAGAATAGGTCAAATATACTTAGGAAGAACTGCAAATCACACAGTAACGTACACCGGAGGTCATCATAGGCTCCATTATAGAAACAGAGAATTAAATGATTATGATTGTTAGGGTTTGAATCGCCTATAAAAAAGTTTCTTAGATGTTGAACTAAACTAGAACCTCATGTATCTCACTCATTCTGTAACCTTACTACCATGTCATGAGTTGAGCTCAGCTGATGCCCTTCTGAGTAAAGTAATCTAGTCTCATGTATCCACTTGATGTTGCTCCGAATGGTCTCTACCTAGCTGACTCTTACTGTGAATGCAATGGCAGAAGCTGGTCAATAGACATAGCTAACTATAAGAGATTCGGGTAATAAAAGATATGGCCTATGATACTTCTCTGATCCTCTTCAGCACCTATTACTGGATCATTGAATAACTCATAACCTAATTACACACCTCATTTCCAAAAATTCCTTAAGAGTACGATGTGCATATGAGCAGACTCTACTAATTATGTGTGCATACATATCACTTTATACTAGTGAAATAAATCTACCTGATGCTGGTGAAATGAATATTCTCAATACTGATGAAATGAATACGCTTGGTACTAGTAAAATGAATATTATATCACTTCTTTGGGTCCTTTTCCTTTAATCTTGCATATCTGGCTTTCATTGCTCGTGACATTGGAATAGTTCCACCACCTCAGTACCTCACTTACTTCCCAGTTGTTTCCCTGTAACACTGTTATGCTCTCTACATTAGTTCTATGTAACATCACTATGCTTGCTAAAACACAATAACATGGAGTCTTCTACTCCTGTTAGCTTAGTGGCCAAAGCCCAAATGCTCATTCATTAGCACTATTGCAGAGGCTAGTTTACATTAACACCCTATTATGATATCACCATATCTAACCTTTCCTCTGCTAATGCCTAGGAAGGTAATCATAATCCAATGATGAAACAGTCACAATAGAATTTACAAAAGGCCATCTTGAGTCATCCCTTGCTCAGTGCAATATCCCAATGTTAAGTATGCTCAGATATGTTTAACAAACAACATATGAGATTTTTTATAAACACTCTATTACAAATCAAGAGAGTGTTAGTGGCAAAGAAATGATGCCCCTGAACGGTTCAAGGTAACTAAGGCAGAAATAAGTCAATGACGGGAAATAATGGGAGCACTACTGATGTAAGGTCTTAGTGTCAAGACCAGATAATTCCTATACACGACACCTTAATCATACTCATACCACTCATATAATGCCAAGTAGCATACCATAAGTTGCTAACTGTTATCACCAGACATAAGCACTCATTGTAATATTCATCTCATACTGGTTCATTTCAACGATATCGCCCCACAAGGAATTTCCTTATCTAGAGTTTTACATCTAACTTGACACTATATTAATCCCTTAAGAAGTTGTAAATGGCATCCCCATATCGGGTTTCAACCATCATTGTACCCAATATTAGGTATATTAATACACTTCAATAAAACTCTCAAATCCTGGGGTAAAAAGATAGAGTTCCCCTAAAAACTGACTAAAATCCGGCTTAAGGTCTTACAATAGTTACCTAAAATGGAGAGAACCACTTCAATAACTCAACGACCACACGTCAGAGTTCATAACTCAACGGGTCACACACCCGGAGTACACGATTACAAAAATTTAAACAAACGAGAGAAATAAAGCATACAATACAACTACCAGATAAATGAGAGCATGCCTTACTAACAGGTCATCCAAATGGTTCCACACTCCACTTTGCTAATACTCGAATCTCATGATATTACCAAATAATTGAATCATCTATATAAAAAAGGTTCCTCCATATATACCCATACAAATGAACTTATAGTCAATAACTCATTTAACTGGTCCAACATAACTTATACACACCTTGATAGTTAACTTATAAATACTTAATAGCTCACAATGGCCCTCAAAACCTTAACTCTAATAAAATCTGTAACGCACCCAAATTGCTAATTACTTGATTCATATATAATCACAACTGAAGACTTAATAATGGAAGGCGCTACCGCATTCCTAATAAGGACAAGGCTCACCGAAACCATTCAATCTTGAAACTCATATTTATAATCACAATATCTATTAAATGGGAACACTCTAAGTCCAAAGTCCATAATAGTTCAACTTCAATACAATTGACTTAATTGTACCATGTACTAACTAGCACTCCACACTACACAAGTATATTGAAGATAGACCCAACTTGACCTTGAGGTCGACCCTAACATCCATGCTATACTGAATCCACTGTGAGCATCTGATGAATTTTAAAAGGGCTTGTTAAATAGAGAAATATGTAATACTTCATCTCCTAAAATGGAAAACATGAAAGCAATTCAAAAATGTGAGTTAAAACTTAGTACTTGCATTCCTCTATTATAAAATGAGCGTAGAAATACTGTTGATGGGTACCCGCCTTTGTAATTTATTTACTTTGCAATAGCAATGGAAATGCAACTAATATAAAACTGAATTGCTCATTATTATCTATAAGTGAACCCCTTGATAGATATGACAATCCATTAATAAGTGCACACCTGTCAGGTCAATCGGGAGCCTTGGCCTGACATCGCAACATATCACTAATTGAAGGGCTGCTGCCCTACTACTGACGGGGCTACTAATTATGTGGTAAATCTCTGATTAAACTGATTCATTGATGTGCTTACCAAAATAATGTTATACCTTGATAAAATGGCACTGAATCTTAAAGATATAGGTAATGAACATACCTTGAGTCTTTAAAATAGATTTGGACTTGATAAATATATTCCGACTTGATAAAATTTAGGCATAACAGGGAACGATAAGTTAGGCCTTGACTCTGATTCACAAATGTAATTGTAGATATGTATAGTCAGTAAATGATACTCACATAACTTGTAACTTTGATAGAAATTCAGGAAGTAGTTGGCATCCATAACTTGAATAAATTAGTGTAAGATAAGTTATGCTAAGATAACCCCAAAACTGGATAATTGAAGGTAATTAATCTAATATAAAGTTAAATAGAAGTAAAATAAACACAATAAGATAGAGGAGATTAAAAAGAAAAAGGCCTTGATGGTTATAGATAGATTGACAACAAGAATGAATGATTCTTGGTAATAGGCATTCATGATGGTTATAAAGAAAGATTGGTTTTTTTGATACATCAGAAACGAACTGATAATATGCGTTTAAGGCCAAGAAAAATGTATCTTGGTTCAAAATGGCATATATTATACTAACTTGATCCGATAAAGACTGTTTTTGAATCGATACTCGCCCCACTTTCTATATTTCATTTATAAGTTTATTAGATATAGAATTCTACCCTAAATAAGTCATTGAACTCAATAGAAGCTATTAAGCTCACTAAACTTAGTATTTTTTTTTAAAATCTATAATTGATTCAAAACTCATAAACAAGCTCCCAAAATGTATACTTGTGTTCTTCTCTCTCATTAATAAAGCTAAAAGCTCTATAAAAAGTCTATGAATATTCATTTTCCTCTTAAGTGATCTTATTTTGGCCCATAGTACATCAAATTACTCCACAGTAGATTTTACTCAATAATCAATATTCTTTCTTTACACAATTACTTAAAACGCTCACATAAAACATCAAATAGCCTCATTTGGTCTCCTTTGAGATTTTCCATAATTCAATTAGTCCAAAAATTGGACATCACCTCTTTTACACCAAAATCATTATAACTTCTCATGATCTCACGTAAACAATTCAAATAACCACACTTTATTCAAAAATTTAAATTAAATCATGCATATATACTCAACCCTAATTTAGGCAAATTCACATAACCTTCATTTTATTTTCAATAATATATCCAATATCATAAATCACCTAATGTGATCCAAATGAACATATTTAATGCAAAAACTCACTTAAATCAAGCATGATCATGAAAACTCTAACTCTTGCTCATTCGAGTGAACATCCAAATAACCATAATTGGCTTCAAAATGATCATCTACCATTATATTTTCATGATTTATAATACAAATCACAACAAGGTACATAAACAAGCTCAAACTTATACTTGCTCAATTTCAGGTCACTTGATCATGTTCTTGATCAAACATCGATAACTCCAAACATCTCCAAACTCAACAAAAATTGCAAATAACTATCAATTTGATCATATAAACAATAATAATAACTAAAACAAGTTCAAAAACTCAAAATAGGACAAGTTAGGATTTTGAATATACCTTACTTTAGGTTTGAATTAGAGGGAGGAGGGGGGTTAGAGGGAGGAGGAAACTGTTTTGAGTGATTTGTGTAGATGGGCATGATAGCTGGCAGGAAGGAAAAGTCAAGGCAGCCGGGAGGTGGCCGAAAAAGTGGCTGAAAACCACCAAATATGGCGGCACAAGGGGCAGCAGCTACTGCTGTTGTTTTCTGCAAATGGCATGAGGTAGAGAGAGAAAAATGGAGAGTTGGATTTTGTTATTTTTGCTGAATTTTTATGTCTGAAAATTATCAATTATTAGCTACATATGGCTACAAATTTTCAATCTAAAAAGTAGCTTTTTGCTAATTAAAATTAGGTGCTAAAATGAGTAATTAGTGAAATAATAAAATTAGCAAGGTTTTGAGTTTTTGTTTTGGGCCCAACAACTAAGTTTAGGCTTGAAAAATTATTCGAAGTGTTGAAAAAATTTTACATTGCTCGGGATTAAAGTTTACCGAAGGTAAGAAAATAATTAGTCATTAAATTATACTTACCAATGCTTAAGATCGATTCACCTGATATTTAATCAATCAACGAAACTTGAATTAATAATTAATGAAACTTGAATTATAAAATGGGTGCCAAATGAAATATCCCCCAATCTGAATGATTAAATACGAAAAATGAAAGCGAAAAATTTAAATAACATAAGGTAATTCGATAAATAGATAAATTGAGTGTAATTGAATTAAAAAGCATGATTTGGTTTAACAAATAATCATGAGTGACTAAACTAATAAAGATGATTAATTTAATGAATAAATATGATTAAATAAATAAATAAATATAATTTAAATAAATAAATATCGATTCGGGTCGGGTTATTATAGTATATGAGGTCATTATAAATTTTGTTTTATTAGACCTTTTTGGTAGGCCTTATGATCTAACCTTTGGGTTTTAAAAATTTCCTATAATTTTTTAAATCAGAAGAATGTCTTATCTTTTTTAAAACAAGAGGATACCGTGTCAGATAAATTATAAGAAGTAGGGAAAAAAGTAATAAAGCATAGACGAAAATAACAAAATGTACTATTCGATAGTCGAGTGGAAAGAAAAATTTTTTTAAAAATGAAGAAGACAAACAGTGTGAATGCTTGACAAAAATAATCAATTGAATGAATTTACAACACTAAAATATTTGTTTCTGTTAAACATTTGCTTCTTAATTGTCATGATAGGCATTTTACGTGTATATTGATAAGCATTTACATGTATATTGATAAGCATTTACTTCTTGTGATGATAAACATTTATTAAAATTAACAACAATAAAATATTTGTTTTTCATGAAAACTCACTTCATATATATTAATGTATGAAGTGATATATTAATACGCAGTTAGTCTGTCATGTTAAACATTTTTTTTATATCAATTCATCACAAACATTAATAAAATAGTAAAAATCAATTAATGCTAACTACATAATATAAGTAGTGCATACTATAATAAAATAGAAGGTGTTTGGTAACAACAGCTGTTTGGAAAAAAAAAATAGTTATTTGGGAGGATATATTTTAGATATTTTGACTAAGTCAAAAAGCTAACGGATCTATGGTAAAGAGCTGTCTGTAATAGTTATTTGGCTTCAAAAAGCTTTTTTTGAAAAAAATTATTCACAATGATATTTTGAGAAGAACTTTTTGTGAAAATGACATAATTGTCTATAAGTTTGAAAATATTACACACATCTCATTAAAAACTAATCCTTGTAAATAAGGGTATAAATGAAAATTTACCAACATATTTTTTAGAAACAGCTAGTTTTCACCAAACACTTTTTTTAAAAACAAATAGTTCAAATTGCTAATGTAAACAGTTAATTCAAATAACTAACAGCTAATAGCTAATACAAATAGCTAAAACAAATAGCGAATAATTGTTTACCAAATAGGGCATAACGAGCATGTTTGCCATACACGAGGTAAGCATTTTATATATCAGTAGATAACCATATTTTATACATTGAATAATGCATTGACATGCACAATACCTGTATAGGAAGGTACGAGCATACAATGATGTTACCTGGTCTTATGTATGCCTAATTTTTAAACTGATTCAAATTTTTATTATTGACGCAACAGTAATAATTTGATCGTTTTGCTACTTATATACTACCATGTATATTTGTTGTCATGGTATATTTGCATTGCAATGTAATAAATATCTTACTACAAGATCTTTTTAAATATCTTGTTTTAACTTAAAAATCATATTATAATGTTTTTAAATTGAAAAAAGGGTATTAATGAATAGGGGACACATATTATAACTTATAAACTGTATACAATTATTTTTTTATTCATAATTTTCCACATTTCTAAAATATATATATCATATATCCTTGCGAATAGAATTGATTTGATTAAAATGTCATTTAATAACTCATTGACGTAGTCGATGAATATTTAAACTCGACAATTTTACAATTAAGTGTACTTGTTAAAGACTTAATAATTTTAAATTATTAAATATATTAATTAATTTATAATAAGGTAGGATATTTAAGTTATACTGCAATAAGGCATACGTCTGTCATTACTTCACATTTTAACTTTGTAGGGTCATTAATTGTCGAACCGATAGATTCTTCCCACGTATATGCATGCACAGGTAAGGCTTTCACAATACCGTCCAAGCTTTTTTAAAGTGTAAACGTTCAAGCAGGGAGGGGCCCATGTTGGACTAGGCTGAGTGGCTACTGGCTAGCGCCTATAAATAGAGTCGCAACTCCAGTTGCCTTTCTCATCCTCGCCAAAGCATAAACACGTAATTAAAGAGTGACATGGCTTCCTTAAAGGCATTTCTCCCCCTTCGTCTTCTCTTCTCTCTCATGATTCTCATTTCTTCTCATGCATCTGCTCGTGAGTTAGCTAACTCATCCACTGCAGAAGCAAAGGAGCGGAAGGAAGTTGCAAATCCTGAACAATATGGCGATGGTGGTTTTGGTGGGGGCTATGACAACGGAGGGTATGGTGGCGGTGGCTATAACCGTGGTGGCAACGGCGGTGACTATGGCCGTGGTGGGTATGACAATGGTGGTGACTATGGAAGAGGTGGATATGGGCGCCGCTATCCACCATCAGAAGAAAAGAAGGAAGTTGCAAACCCTAAACAATATGGTGATGGTGGTTATGGCGGCGGTTATGGCAATGGTGGTTATGATCATGGTGGTTATGGTGGTGATTATGGCCATGGTGGCTATGGTCGTGGTGGTTATGGTGGGGGTGACAATGTTGGTGACTATGGACGAGGTGGATATAGGCGTCCCTATCCACCACACGAAGAGGAGGATAAGGAGGTTGTTAACCCTCAACAATATGGTGATGGCGGTTATGGTGGATACAACCGTGGCGGTTATGGTGGTGACTATGGTCGTGGAGGTTATGGTGATGGTGGTTATGGTGGTGACTATGGTCGTGGAGGCTATGGTGATGGTGGCTATGGAAGGGGTGGCTATGGTGGTGACTACGGGCGAGGTGGGTATAGGCGTCCCTATCCACCAAAGGAAAAGGAGAATAAGGAAGTTGTAAGCCCTCAACAATTTGGTGACGGTGGCTATGGTGATAGTTACAACCATGGTGGCTATGGTGGTGACTATGGTCGTGGTGGGTATGGTGGAGACTATGGGCGAGGTGGCTATGGTGGCGGTGGCAATGATGGTGAGTATGGCCGTGGTGGATATGGCCAAGGAGGCAATGGAGGAGGATATGGTCGTGACCGTCCCCCAAAGGAGGAAAAGGCTCCAAAGGAAAAGGGCAATTGAATTTACAGTACAACATTGGATGATCAATTAAAGTCTATACGGGTATCTAATGATGATAGAAATATAGTAGTTAAGTGACTTATGTCTTAAATAAATTGGTTTTAGTGTCAAATTCAAATTAATATACTACACTTCTATTTATGTATCTATGTAGTCCCATTAGTGGAATAAATAAAGTAAAAAAGATTTCTATTATGACTATTAGCATGCATGATAATCTTAAGTCGTGAGCGGTCTATACACTTTGTGCCTTATTGTAAATTTCCTTTAGAAGTAATATACGGCCTGCAGCTGTGCCTCCGTTCGCCATTAAGCAATTTACTCTATCAGTCATTGTAATTACTAAAAATGTTTCAACCACATCGCCCTCAATGTGCAGAGGCCTACTGTTAGAGGCATATGTCGAAAACCAAGTGAGTTATCTCACAATCAATTTAACTTGATGATCGTGAATCATAAATGAAGTGCTTTATGTCAACATAACTTGGTTTAAGTGATTGGGTATTTTCTTATTACATAATAACTTAATCTTGTAAATAGAGAAAACCTATCTAGGGTGATCTCTACTCTTTTTCTTTTTTTTTTTTTGGGGTTAAATCCATTAGCTTGACTCTAATTAATAGAAGGTTAGAGACCAAAAAACAAACAAAGCCCTTTATGAATATTTTTCACAAATTCTAGATTAAGGTTTTTTCAAACAAGAGATATGCATATATTATATGGCTAACTCCTAAAGTTTTGGAGTCAAATTACTCGGAGCAAACCGTCAGCATAACAGTCAGATAGAGTTAAACTCATTGGGTCAGAACATGAGCAATAAAGGTGATTCTTGAATGAAATTGTAAGTCATCAAATAAAGAAAAATTAATGGCCACCCTACAATGTTCAAATGTTGTTATTATCTTTAAAAACTCCCTCAATAACAGTAGCAATGTCACTAACGTACTGTTTCAATGTTACAACTCAAGGACATTGGGTGTTTTGAATGAAAGATAAAAGCTTAATTTGAACATATTGAGTCATACTAATCAATCTTGCCTATGTAAGAATCAAGTATCAAAGTCAGACTATCTAACTTTGGTCATGACAGGATCATTTTTGGTAAAAATGATTTAAATGATATATTGGTTTATTCTTTGAGATATATTACTATTAATATATTTGAAAATAATCCCTTATTTATAATTGAATAGATTATATCTTATAATGCAATATATTCTTATTTATATCTAGGATCTAATAAAGATTTTATTTGATTCAATTTGGGAAAGTTGTAATAAATCAATTTTGAGTTCATTTGTAAAGTATTTCAATTAATTACGGCAAAAATTTTGGAGATTAAATCAAGCTCTTCTTTCAGCAATAACTGTTCCAATGTTGTTATTACCTTGCACATGTATCTTATGGGTGTGGCAGCTGTCTCATCCAAGACAAAATCAACCATTTTTTTTTGTTTCTGTCTTGGATAAAAGGGAGAGAGGAGGCCAGCGACAAGGTACAGGTGGCTACACAAAGTCTTAGGTGTGATTGTTTTCTATACAATTTATTGTGAGATGTACTTCTTGAAAGGTAACCTATTTGGAGTTTTACGATGACCAATAATATTTTTTGAAGTAATTTTAATTTAGGGTTAACTGATAGTTTATCTAATAGTAACTTTTATTAAAATCACCCTAGATGAGTTATGACTCATTCTAATTGTTATTAAAAGTCATTATAAAAACAACCGTCTCATAATATACTTTATGTGAAGTAGTCTTATACAAGAATTAGGTGGCTACGACTGTGGCACAACAAGCACAACAAAATTGCTAATTGGAACTGATTCAAAATTTATGTCTAGCTAGGAGGCCCCTCTTACCATTCAAAATATAAAATGATAAATTAAATGTCTTACTACAAACACTCATTAAGTGTCTTGTCTTCACTTAAAAATTATAATCTCATTTTTGAATTTAAAAAATGGAATGACTAAATAGTAAAAGGGTTTTATTACATATAAATTGTGTGAAATCACCTTTTTATTCATAAATTTTCACTATCATAAAATAAGCACATGCTATGCGTCATAGATGGGGATGTTTTGGTTAACCTGTCATTTGTACTTGTCGACAAAGTCAACAAATAGTAAAACTCCATAATTCATAATTGATTGTAAATACTTAAATTTATGTGATTTTAACTTATATTATATTAATTTTGGCTAAAATATGACACGCAGAAAGTGTCTTATGATAAAACATATATAGCATCATGCTTTAAAAATTATAAAAACAAGATAGGGTATGAATCACAGGCAATTGTGGAAAACTACTTCAGTAATAATCATCTCCTTACAACTCAACACATACCAATTTTGATGGAGGCCAATTAGTAATTTTGTTGTTGTCACTGTGCCACAATCATAGCCCGATTTTGGCTACTTAAATAACCCTAGCTGGAGTGAATAGGGTGATAATCAAAGTCTCAAAATAATCAAATATGAAAAAATAAAAATATATGCTACTACACTTAATACCTATGCTAAGCGCGCCCTATTTATAAGATGTAAGTCCCCAAGCTTAATATGTGTGGATATACCTTAATCACTTACTACCACTCTTATAAGAGTGGTTGTTTTTTCCTCACTTATTATGTGTGGGGATAGTACTAAGTGTTCATTTTCATTTATTTTCCTACTACACTTAGTCAAGTGTGGTTAAACAAGAGTGAAAGCATGACCTTTTTTTTTTTTTTTTGGGTAGTGGTTCTTTAACTTTAGGATTAACCCAATTTTATTAGAAGGGATTACACAACTCTAAAGTACACCTATTCTAAGTTTCAAAGCCATAAGTTGACCCTTCAATAAGTTCTTGATAGAGTTGATCCTTCAACTCTATAATTCCGCCCAATTACAACTAGAGCAATACAACTCAATAAATTAAGTGAATAAGAGAATGATATTTGCGAGTGTGGCTCTTAGTTCTAATTCTTTGCTCGTGCTCTCTTTTGTATCATCTTTAGCTGCAAATGCTTCCCTGTTTATAGGCAATGATGTTGGAGAGGCTGGGAGGTCATTAAGGAAAGTGAACGTTGCATCAAAGGAGGAAGGATGATCAATATCAGTTTGAGGCCTTGAAGTGTAGTAATCAAGCCCTTGATTTTCTACCGTTTGCTTCAATAATTACAATTCTGGTTTCCAACGACTACTTGTATAATATAAGGCTGAAGATCTTTGCTAAGTTGATATAGAGCAAGCAGCATTCTTCAAAATATGATCTCAAATAATCTTACCAAATCAAATATCATTATCTCAAGATTGCATAATCAAATTTGAATAACAAATTATAGTATCATAAAGATCACATATTCAAATTTAAATATTAAACAATCTTAAAGATATTGTGACATCTTATATAAAATTAATTAAGCAATACTAGCATACCAATATCTACTTATGATCATAATACATTTAAACAATAGAAACACCAAGGTTGGTCCAAGTATAATATGATAAACATACTAATAAATCAACAGTTTTTTTTTGTCTTTCATCAAAATATATTTATAAAATACAATGTAAGCTTAAGAAGCTAATAATTAGTTAAATTACTGTCTATAAGGAGATGTAAATTGGTTAGTTAGCTAATTAACAGCTCCCGTTTGAAGGGATGTGTTCTTGAAGAGATGTGCAAAGTGATTTTTCTGAGAAGATGCATTCCTTTCAGAAAGAAGTATAACCATACATTCACCAATATGACTAATTGGAACGGATCAAGAGAAAAATTGTTCTAAAAATAATTTCTCTTGGAACTCTATCAACCCTTAAAACAATAGTGCCTATTTTATTGAGTGCAACACAAATGTAGGAGAGACTCTTGTATCTCAGAGACATATTCGGAAATATGTTACACATTGGGTGAATGAAATTTTTGGGAAAAAGCAATTCTGATCCTGCATGGAAGCCTCAAAGTAGTTCTCTCGTGAAACTATTCTTCCAAGATTCCTAACGAATTCTCCAAAAAATTTCGAAATAAGTATTTTAGGATAGAAGGAATAAAAATTTACTATTTGAAAATGAAATATGTGCAGAGTTGAGGTTCTTTTCAAGAGGAATAGAGGTACCTAGTGGACAATTGGAAAACAACCGTGTACTTCTTCATTTCCCAATTTTTTTGTCATGCAAAATCATATGTAGAGAAAACTAAGAAATTAAAAAGAAAAAAAGGACAGACAAAAACTAGAAAATTGTGTTACGATGAGAAACACACATCTTGAAACAAATTATATGATGCTATAAACTCCAATTATTATATATGATCAATTTTTTTAATGCTCAAAAAATTCACGTTCTATTTTCATGACTATCTTTAAATAAATACATTCCTTCAAATACGTCACATTATTCAATTTATAAATCTGAATACATGATACAAGTATTGCCCTGAAGGCTTGAACTTGCCAACTACACATGTTTGAGGCCCAAAATTGACTATAATTATGGCCACTGGGAGCTTTTTACTAGGACTGATAGAAATCAAAAAAACGCTTCATGTTCACCTTGATATAGTTAGGTCAGTTGAATCATCTAAGACCTGGACGATGATTCGATCGGACGGCCATGAAAGCCCGCATGAAGCGTCTAATGGAGAGCTGGCAAACGTGGGAACACGGTAGCAATAACATATCTCTAAACCAATCTATCAACCCGGCTCTCATGCTAATGTTCACAAGAATTAACAGCATTACCGTTTAATATAATGCATAATTAGTTCAATTAATATATCAATTATTAATCCATGGACTGCACATCTTGGAGGAGCAAATATTAATTAAAAATAACAACACAATTACCAATTAGGTAGCAATCTTAATTATCCAAAAAGCGAAAATGTAACAGTTAAAATTAGCGCAAAAAACCCAACAAAAAATTTAAAATACTAATTTTTTGGTAGTTTGTGTTTCTATTTTCTATTTTGAATATTTAGTCCAACAATTAACCCCTACTACTGATTTATCAAGGTGAACAAGCATTTTTTTTGGGGCCTAAAACAAACAGCCGAGCTCTTGGGTAATGGGCAATGTGAAAGGGCCTTTCTCTCGGTCCTATCTTGTTGAAAAACTTTCTTTTTTTGTTTTGTTAAAACCTGAAGTTCCGCAATAAAATTTACCCGTGCTGGAGAGACGTATTTTCCAGACTCCTCATTGCATCCAATGATAGGGTAATGGGTAATGTGAAAGCGCCGAATTGTTTGAGTTTGGGACCATAGACTATTCAATGTACTCCATGAATGCAACGTATACGGAGACCGTCCATTATTAATTGTAGAGTCGAACGTGAGCCACGCATGGGCCAATGAAGATACAGGTGGATAGCCCGGCATCGCCACAATCTAGGAACAACGTACGTATAATAATATCCCCACCGAATATAGACAAGCCATAAGTTTTAATTTGGAGGTAATGTGTATCATATACCTAAAAATGTATGCTTTTATATATGTATATTTTTCTAGTATATATTTGTCATATAAATAACTTTTAATATGTAGCACTAACATGACTTGTGAAAATATATACTCTTACAAATATGATATAAGCTTTGGCTTCTGAAGCTATTGTTTACATGTCATTTGTCAGACGGTTAGCTGGTTTTACTACTCATTAATTGTTTAAGTACAACTTTTAAAGTTTTTGGTAATCGACCAAAATGTGAAACAATGTGTGAGACCAATGAAGGTGACACGACTGCAAAGTATTTTACTTGGTCAAAATTTGGGTTTAAATTGCACTTATATTAATCTTGTACCTCTTTATAGACTATCAAAAAAATAAAATAAGAGATAACTAATATTTATGGATCTTAACATTATGTGTGGAATGAGTTTTTCCCTCTTATACACGAGTATATAAACAACATAATCAAGATTCCATTGTAAATTCCAAGATTAGATAATTCTCAAAGTGAACCTTTTTTTAAAATGTAACTTTTAATCTAAAAAAACGCAAATTTTACTTGTTTATTTTTTTTTGATATATAACATACATAGTTCCTTATTTTTGAGAACTCGTCACTGATGAAGACACCTGATAATTTTGGGAACTCATACTTGGCAGATAAGTATGTTCATTAAAACCAAATTACTTCTTGGTGATTATATTGTTTCTTAAAGGAAATGCTGTGTGCGAGAATGCCAATGGTTACCTCGCAGTCATCTATGAATATTTTTTTATATAGAAATGAATGTTTTTTCAATCTTTACGTGTTTATGTGATGATTAATATTGTGAATATTTCTTTTACACCTTAATTTTATAGCAATATTATGTTAGATGACGTGAGGAATTACAATAAATATGCATGGTACATAAGTAAGCTTTGGAGGAGACGTGTTTAATTAAAGACTCACAAGCTCGTGACTTTGTCCAAATAATTGAATGCTAATTCACCTTACATGAATTAACTTTTTGAATGACATAGCCGGCCTCATGCGTGTAAAAGATTGTGGTTAGAATTATTTTATGAGTAAATTAACTTTTTAATATAGGATGACTAATAACTTATTTAAGGATAATTTTAATGATACTAACCTACAAAAGGATTATTACTTTTCCTCACAATTGTTAAAAGTAGCTAAAAGCATCCATCACAGAATATCCTCAAGTGATATGATTTTACACAAGACTTATTATTACCTAGATTAATTACAACTATACTTATATAATAGCAAAATTAAATTTGCATTGACAGAAAGTACATCCAAAATACATTAACTTATTGAGATTGGTTGATTTTAATTTCTATTTATTAACTCTCTTATTTTCCTGGTGATATTTTTCTTTTAATTATGCCACACAATTTTTAATTTTATTACGCCACCTCATGTTAGTGTTATAGTGTAGCTAGATTTAGTGTCATTTGTTTGTAAATTTACAATGTGCCATGCTTCTTATTTTAATGTAAGTTGGTATTGTTACTGCATGTAATGTGGCATTTGGTTGAAAGTAATGTAATCACTATGTAATGGAATCAATCATGTAATGTAATTGTCAGTATAATGGAATGGGATAATTATTATATTATAATATTTGGTTACAAAGTTTTTACAATTATACTAGGATGAATTCATTTACAAACAATACTTAACTTTGCGTGCGGCGCGAAGCACTTTGATGAACCTCTATTTCGTACTATTTTTAGCCCCTATTTGACCCATTACCTCTGCCGTTTTCACGTTTAATTGTGTTAAGGAAGGGTCAAATCGGCCTCCTTTTGCATACTATTAACTCATATAATATCTTTCGATATTTTCAGGAACTTTATTGAAGAAACGGAAAGATGAACAATATTTAGCAGAAAAGAGTGCCAGGAAGGCGAGAAAAGCTACGAAAAAAAGCGTCGCATGGAAGTCCCGGAGAATCAAACACACACGACAGGGCAAACCACGAAGACCCAACCAACCCGAACCGGCCGCCACATGGCACGGCCTGACCGTGCCACGTGGCACGACCGTGCCAAGTGGCCGGTTCCGCAACTCTCTCTTGGCGATTCTCCAGAAATTTGGCACGGTGGTGCCGTGCCTCGGGGCACGACCGTGCCACCCCCGTTTCCGCGCCGCGACTTAAATTTTCCTTCGGGGCTGTTTTGAAGGACATTCTGTTTTTACGCTTAATTTCACGTTCAGTTTTCTCTCAGAACTCTCTTTAGGCGATTTTAGGTTTAGTTCTAGAATTTAAATCTTCACGCTCTTGGATTGTAATTGTGGGATTGGAGTTTGATTCTGCCTTCAGTTTATACGATTAATTCCAGGTTCTCTCCCAATTCTCCTTCCTCTTGTTCTTGATTATTTCGGGTTTGAGTTGTCATGGTTATTGGATTGAATATTGCGATTGTTGTGTTAAACATGATTGTAGGCTAAATCCTTCAACTTAGGTTGGGATTAACGCCGAATATGTATTGTTGAACTATGAACTAGCCCAATCCATGCTTTTCCTTTGTTTGTAATTGCGAATTCTACTATGCACGCCACCTGTTCGATGAAATGCTCGAAAGAACATTCATCCTTTTTATTGGGGTTTAGGGGAGCGTTGAGAGACGGAGCCTTTACCTAGTGCGACTTAGTACACGATCAAGGTTTTAACATGAGAATAGTTGTGCTTTAATTGGGATTTGAGATTGTAGATCTTGTAATCCTTCGACTTTTAGTCCCATGAAAATAGGCGACTATGGTTCTACGATTAGTTTTCGACCCTTGAGAGAGGGAGGAGATGGGCTTAATTGGCAATCTATCCATTCGTGATGCATGCTTAGGATTGTTTGATTGGGTTAGTATCTGATTCACCAGCATATTCGTGCCGTTAATTCCAACCTAGGTGCCTTCCATTCTGCTATTTGATTCAATGTTTAATCGTCTAAATTCCTTAGTTTAATTCTCAGAAACCCCTATTGTGATCACCTAGCTTGAGTTGTCTAATTAGTTCCGGTAATTGAAGCCAAGTTCCATGTGGATTCGACCCGTACTTGCCGGTTGCTAGCTACGGCTACGCCGTGCACTTGCGGTAATTAAAACTGTTAACAAGTTTTTGGCGCCGTTGCCGGGGAACTTGCACCCTTCAATATTAGAATCGGTTAGCGGACTCTAGACTAGGCTTTTTTTCTTTTCCTGTTTATCTCCTCTTCGTTTTCCCCTCCCCCATTTGTGCTTGAAACTGTTTATGCCCTGGTAGTGTTGGTTTTATATGCGCAGGCGTAGCCAAAGGGACCAACCACTTGCTCCTTTTGACCCAAAAATCGAAGCCACTACCCGAAGGCAAAGCGGTGCAAGAAAGAGGCACCAAGCACAAGTCATAATGGCTGAGCAAGATCATCAAGTGTTGCGAGATTATGCCCTCCCTCAAGCATCGGGCATAACCTCCTCCATCGTTAGCCCCGCCATCGAGGCTAACAATTTCGAGCTCAGCCCCGCACTGATTACTTTTGTGGAGAGGGAGCAATTCGGCAGGCACCCCTCGGAAAACCCCAACGTGCACCTTCGCAGATTCCTTGCGACAAGCTGAACGGGGTGTCCACCGATGCAATTTGCCTGCGGCTCTTTCCCTTCTCACTGCGGGATAGAGCCAGCGACTGGCTGCAGAACGAGGTGCCCAACTCGTTCACCACTTTGGAAGTACTCTCCAAGGCGTTCCTCAGCAAGTATTTCCCACTTGGCAAGACTGCCAAGTTGAGGACGGACATCACCTCCTTCACCCAATAGGATGGTGAGTCCCTTTACGAAGCATGGGAGAGGTTCAAGGACCTCCAGCGCCAGTTCCCCCAGCACGGAGTTCCTGACTGGCTCCTAATCCAAACCTTCTACAATGGGTTGGAGCGGTCAGTGAAGATTTCGGTTGATGCCGCAGCAGGGGGCGCTCTAATGGGCAAATCTATTGAGGCGGCAAAGGCGTTGTTGGAAGAGATGGCTTCCAACAACTACCACTGGGCAAGTGAGAGTGTCACCCCTAAGAGAGGTGGTGGCAAGCACGCGGTTGACGCTGTGACGCTCCTAGCGAGTAGGGTGGACGCCCTCGCACAGCGACTAGAGAAAGTGGCTACCTCATCAGCCACTTCTGCGGGGCCATCCATGGGGACCTATGCCATTTATGAGGCATGTAGTATACAGGGCCATACTTCCGTTGAGTGTTACAATGCTCCCTTCAGCATTGAACACGTTAACGCCTACCATACTTACACCTCACCTCCTCAAAATAACCCCCATCCCGCTTCCTACAGTCAGGGTTGGAAGAGTCATCCGAACCCCCTCTACAAAAATCCTAACCCCCATCCCCAGCATTCCATCCAGCCACCTGGTTTTCACAACCGACCTCCCTACACTCCACAACCTCCACCTCCCGAACCTCTATCTCACCTGGAGAGTCTTATGGAGCTCTTCGTAGTGACCCAAACCACAATCAATGAGACTCTTAAGGAGTCCATCAATCTACTGACCTCCAGAGTAGATGCCATGGCCGCCTATCAGAAAACGATGGACACAGAGATTGCTCAGATTGCCCAATAGGTGAACCACCTGTCTCGACCTCAAGGGCAACTTCCAGGCTAAACCGAAGTCAACCCCCGCCGCTATGTCAATGCCATCTCCACGATGGACAAGGGGTTAGCAGAGAGCCCAGTGATGGTTCTCCAGGAGGTAATTCCTGTTCCTGACTCTACAGGAACCGAGGGGCAAAAGAAGAAGGAAGAGAGTATGAGTTCTACTGAGGAGGCCACCCCTACACCTCCCACTCGTCCCTATCAGCCGCCAGTGCCTTACCCTCAGCGACTGGCATGGTCCAAGCTATGCCAACTTGAGCCTAGATTCGCGCGATTATTGAAAATCTTACGCCGAATCTATGCCAGTAGCCCCTTCCTGGAGGCTCTCAAGAATGCCCTTGCGCAATTTCAATTTCTACGAGAACTCCTATCCAAAAAGAGAGATCCAGGGGATGTCCCAGTCGCCCCCGTCTTTGAATCCTGCAGCGCACTTCTATCGAGGCGACCGCCATCAAAACTGCAAGATCCTGGCAGTTTCTGTATCCCATGCTGCATAGGGAATACGCAGATTGAGAGAGCCCTTTGTGATCTGGGGGCTAGCGTAAGTCCCATGCCGCTCTCTCTCTGTAAGAAGCTGCAACTGCGGGACCTCACGCCCACCAGCCTTACTATTCAGCTTCCAGATTGCTCCACTAGGCGGCCCGTAGGCATCCTGGAGGATGTTCCAGTTCAAGTGGGTCAATTCCTGATTCCATGTGACTTTATTGTCCTCGACATGGACGAGGACTTCCCTACTCCATTCATCTTAGGTTGCCAATTCCTTGCGACTGCAGGGGCAGTGATTGACGTGCAGACGGGCACGATGTCCTTCACCGTTTGTGGCGAGCGCATGGATTTCCACTTTCCTCCACCCACACCACCTCCCACACCTTGTGCCCATTCCGCCCCACTCCCTCTCCTGTTCCACATGCTCTGGGAGTGGTGGTCACTGATTAGGGTGATGGGTCCCATCTACCGCAGCCTGTCCTACCTCTCCCACCTCTATTGCCTCCTGCTACCATTGGCGGTCTCCTTGGGCGACACTGATGCCTGATTTCACCCCTGAGGAGGTGCTGGCTACCTCACCATCCACTTCTTCCATTCCCATACCTCCCTCCAGCATGCGAGCCTCGTCCTCCTGAGGTAAGGGTCAAGCTTGAAACCTAAAACAAGTGCTTCTTGGGAAGCAACCCAAGACCCTTTTTGTTTTTCCAAAAAAAAAAAAAACAAAACAAAAAAAAAGTGTGTTTCTCCCCCCTCTTCCCTCCACCCCCTTCCCTTCTCCTTTTTCTGCGTCCTTTTCATTGAGGACAAGGAAAATCTCAAGCATGGGGGGGTGAGCTTGTCGCTCTTTGGGCAAAATTGCGGGGTTAGGGCGATCGACATCACTTGCATTTACATCATTTAGATAGGACTTCATATAGTTCCACTAGGTTATTTCTACCTTTTTATTATTAAAGCATGTAGTGTAAAGCATATAGGGCTAGATTTTACATCCCAAAAAGGAGAAATGATCAAGTCGGGCGTTCGTAAGCTTCCCAGGTACTATCTGTCATCCTTCTCTTCATTATCCTTTATATCTTTATTGCTTTCTTAGTTAGCTTTATGGTTTTGAGGGGGAAAAAAAAATTCTGTGAAAACCTCTCTTGTGATGAGATTGAAAGGGGTGATGATTGATTGATCATGTTGGGTTGTGTGTTGAGGCGTGACTTGTCTTGGTGTGAGTCTTTGTGCAAATTGTCTTTGTTTTGTCAACTGTAGTTTCTTTGCCCTGTGTTGCATGCTAACTACCCCTGAGATTCATGTGGTTTGACTTGATTGACCTTGGTGAATGGGACATACCTTGGAGTAAGTCACTTGACTGTGGTAGGTTTACCTGTGAGATTCTTGAGCCTAATGACTATTCATTACATATAGTCTCTACTTCCTTTTATGTGTGACTCCTCCATGATGCATCTCTAGAACTTGGTCTTGTTCTCCTTGAAACTGCACTTAGCAATTGCATGTATTGACATGATTGAGGCAATTTTCATTCACGTAGCCACATTAGCCAGAAAGCCACCCGTTGTTGCATGTTACCCCTTTGGCAGCCCTTTGTGCCTTTCCCCCTGTTGTTGTTGTTGCACCATATCAATTACACACTTGACCTGTGCATATTTCCTTCACCCTTGTCAAGGTCTAGTGGGGCGACACTTCCACAATGTAGTTGGGCCATTTGGGGCATTTGATTATTCACTGCGGGCATAATACTAGTGGCTCGTTTTGGGGAAAATTGCGAATTAATTTTTGTACTTCCAACGCTATCCAATGTGCATCCTTTTTGCTTCTCCAAAAAAAAAAAAAAAAAACAACAAACAAATAAAAAGAAAAAAAAATGAAAGAAAATGAAATGAGAAGTTACAAATAAAATGGATAGCATGGAAGCTTTTTGCAATAAGCTTGTTGGTTTCTCTTTAGAGGTTTTTGCGAGCTTTGCCACTCGAGTCGCAAGTTGGTGTGAAGTTGCATCTATAATGCTAAATTATGGAAGTGTTCTTGCTCCCTAGTCTTTGAATAATAGCTCCACTTTCCCAAATTATTCCACTTCTCACCTTTGACCTTAGCCCCATTACATCCCTATTGCAAGCCCTCATGATTGACACATTGTATATTGCATTCTCGCGGTGGAGAGTAGAGAACTTTACCAAGCGTATGGTAGTTGCCTGATTGGTTGGAGTATTGAGCGTACCCTTGTTACATATTTCAAACACATTGAGAGGAGTGTTCTACTTTACTCTTAAGTGAGGTCCTACCACTCTTACTTGCTCACCATTTGTTGAGGAAAATTATGTCCTACTATGTTTTTCAATATTGGGGTGTGTGGTGTGTTTCATTTAGGCAAGGTGATTCATGGATGACATTGCATACATTTTTATTGAAATTTTCTTGCACACCTTGACTTGACCACCTTCACTGCATGATTAGTGTGATTCGCTGATCCTCCATCCTTTTCCTTGAAACGGGTGTGTTTAGAGGTCCACCATCCTCCCTGATTTTTCATAGCATAGTCTTGCTTGGGGATAAGCAAGAGATAAGCATGGGGGCGTGATGAACCTCTATTTCGTACTAATTTTTAGCCCCTATTTGACCCATTACATCCCCCATTTTCACGTTTAATTGTGTTAAAGAAGGGCCAAATCAGCCTCCTTTTGCATACTTTTAACTCATATAACATCTTTTGATATTTTCAGGAACTTTATTGAAGAAACGGAAAGATGAGTAATATTTAGCAGAAAGGAGTGCCAAGAAGGCGAGAAAAGCTAAGAAAAAAAGCGTCGCACGGAAGTCCCGGAGAATCGAACACACACGACAGGGCAAACCACGAAGACCCAACTAACTCGAACCGACCGCCACATGGCACGGCCTGACCATGCCACGTGGCACGACCGTGCCACGTGGCCGGTTCCGCAACTCTCTTTTGGCAATTCTCCAGAAATTTGGCACGGTGGTGCCATGCCTCGGGGCACGACCGTGCCACCCCCGTTTCCGCGACGCGACTTAAATTTTCCTCCGGGGCTGTTTTGAAGGACATTATGTTTTTACGCTTAATTCACGTTTAGTTTTCTCTCAGAACTCTCTTTAGGCGATTTTAGGTTTAGTTTTAGAATTTAAATCTTCACGCTCTTGGATTGTAATTGTGGGATTGGAGTTTGATTCTGCCTTCAGTTTATACGATTAATTCCAGGTTCTCTCCTAATTCTCCTTCCTCTTGTTCTTGATTATTTTGGGTTTGAGTTGTCATGGCTATTGGATTGAATATTGCGATTGTTGTGTTAAACATGATTGTAGGCTAAATCCTTCAACTTAGGTTGGGATTAATGTCGAATATGTATTATTGAACTATGAACTAGCCCAATCCATGCTTTCTCTTTGCTTGTAATTGTGAATTCTACTATGCACGCCACCTGTTCGATGAAATGCTCGAAAGAACATTCATCCTTTTTATTGGGGTTTAGGAGAGCGTTGAGAGATGGAGCCTGCACCTAGTACGACTTAGTACACGATGAAGGTTTTAACATGAGAATAGTTATGCTTTAATTGGGATTTGAGATTGTAGATCTTGTAATCCTTCGACTTTTAGTCCTATGAAAATAGGCGACTATGGTTCTACGATTAGTCTTCGACCCTTGAGAGAGGGAGGAGATGGGCTTAATTGGAAATCTATCCATTTGTGATGCATGCTTAGGATTGTTTGATTGGGTTAGTATCTGATTCACCAGCATATTCATGCCGTTAATTCCAACCTAGATGCCTTCCATTCTGCTGTTTGATTTATTGTTTAATCGTCTAAATTCCTTAGTTTAATTCTCGAAAACCCCTATTGTGATCACCTAGCTTGAGTTGCCTAATTAGTTCCGGTGATTGAAGCCAAGTTCCCTGTGGATTCGACCCGTACTTGCCGGTTGCTAGCTACGGCTACGCCGTGCACTTGCGGTAATTAAAACTGCTAACACACTTGCAATGCAATTCACATTTATTTTGCCTAATTTAATTATTTGTAACTTTGTTGAGAGTTATCATTCAATACCTTATCATCCTGATTATGATGCTTCACATGAGACTTAATTCACTTTATTTCTTCTAAATTACAACAATGAAATAGTGTTCAACTCTAGAAAGTAAAGAGTGAAGAAGATGAAGATGTGTGCGTGTGTGTGTGCGTGAGAGAGAGAGAGAGAGAGAGAGAGAGAG